>NW_017547211.1:4792577-4898396 GCF_001854935.1 Bemisia tabaci | reverse complement strand
ATGAATTTGAATTCCAGTTCGCTCGTTTAAGCCAGCTCGATTTTGGAGAGAAAAATTATAATGCAATTCCTGCTAGGGCTAATAAGATACTTGAAAACAGAAGGACCGACAATTACTATTTCTGAAAGTTAAACATTTTAAGGGGAAATTCCTTTGTCATGTTTCACTTAGACTTCAGTCCTATGGCTGTCATTCAGAAATATAAATCTTTCCTTTGATATAATGTTTTAAAATGACATCAGGCATTTATTTACATATCTGTTTTGCTGATGAGATTGCTTTTTCTTAAAAAAAAAAAAAATTGAAAGGTTATGACTCGCGTTATCACCAAAAATTCATACTTAGTGGCCCTAGAGGAAAACTTAATCCTGGTCAATTTAAAAATGTTTTCTCCGTTTTAAAGAACCTAAAAATCTCTGGAAAAATCACTGGTCTTCATCTATATGACTCTCAAGAACTCAAGAAATTGTTTCGAGCCACAAAAACAAGAGACTCTGGACGTCTGCACAACTTCTCCTGAGCAAGAGAATAATTTAGTGAGCAAAGTTAACTGTAAATTAACTGCAAAGTAAACAGCAAATGACGATTGAATAGAGAACATTGGAATCAAAAGCTGAAATTCCAGTTTATAGAAAATGTATCAAGACATTGGCTTCTGATCGACTGGTTTTGAGTCATGGTCAGTGTTTTTTGGGTTATTAAAAAAGTGCCAAATTTTGATATTCTCTCAGCTGACGAATGAGGTGAGCTTTCGAGGATGGTTGGATTTTTTTTCAGTATTAAACATTAATGACTAAGAGAGAACCTGAGTTTAGGGATTATATGGCAAAGAAATGCAACTTAGTAAGGATGTAAATCATTTTGATCATTAAGTAGAAATTACTGAGGGAAAAGTTAAAATTAGGAAACCATGTCTACGGTTAGTTAAATTATACATACATACATAGGTCCGCCTAAATATTTGGCCGAATAATACAAAAAAACCTGATAAAACAGAATCTCATTTTGACTTAGTTCTGAAACTTAAAAAGTTGAACTGACGCATGGTGGAAGATATAAGAAGGGAGGTATTGTTTGACTGATAAAAGTTTCCAACTAGAAAACACTATCTAAAACGTATTATGGTGCAAACTGAGATACAAAATCTAGCAAGGAAAATGAGACGTATCACAATAACTAAACAACTTTTTACACTGCAACTCATTGAATAAAGATAATAAAAGGAGTATTTCGAACGGCAAGAACACATTGAAATGGTGACGAGGTAAGAGGCAATCTGACATGAGCATCAACGAGAACTGCTGCAAATGGGGCACTTTAGACTTGAGCAGAAATGAGCAAGTGTAATGGTGTAAAGGATATTCAAAAGTGGTGCAAGGCCTTAAAATTCGATTATTGCAGGGTATTTATTTACTATTCGCGGTTACCATTTTAAATTTTGGAACACTACGATAAGAAAAATCGATTAACAGGGAGCGGAGATCTATTAGTTGAATTGAAGGAGATTTTCACTGTTGATCGTTTTGCTGCAGTACGTTCTGTCTTTTACGATTGCATTCGATTTTTTTTTGACACCTAGAAAATTTCAAGTGAGAATTAATTTTCTCAATTCAAAATCCGGACTAAAAATTGGGGAACATTGTTCGGTTTGAACCGTAAGTTGTAAAATAATCAATTTGGAATTGCTTTCCTTAAATATTATTCAAAAGAAACTCAGAATCAAGCTGATTAGTTAAATCAATAGTCAACAAAAAACCCTTTCAATTCTTAGTATTTCTATTGATATTATCTCTGTGTATCATTATTTGACTGTCAGGTTTATACGTTTCATATGGGAACCTAGACTACAGGCAAAAATGTTGGAAACTTTTAGGATAAATTCTCGACATAAATATTGTGTCAAAAGCTACTTAGTAAACGTTTGAACAGCAGTCTCCCTTCAGTTGTCTTGAAACAACATAATCTAAACTCTGCTAAAATGTCAAAAACATTATTTGAGTTCATACCTGGTTCTGCAGATCCTCAGTTCCTATCATAATTACCTAAGCTAAAATACATTTAGTTGCCCTAGTTTTGGCAGTTAAAAGTGAATACTAGAAAGAAATACTTTGAAACTACCTGTTAGTAAGAATTAAATCCAACCATCAAACTAAAAGTCACCTGTGCATACTGGAAAGCCAATTTCATTTTTTAACATGGATGCATAAAAATACTGCAGATAACAAAACTTGCTAAAAGAATATAGATCCAAAAACTGGTGAATATCACAGTTAAAATCTGCAGATAAAAAGGGAGTTCCGACTTAATGAAAAATGCTCAGGAAAAGTGCAACAACACGATTAAAAAGATTATTGATCATGATTGATCGATTAAAAACACCATTCAAAAGCACAACCATGAAATTTCACACATCCATCAAAATGAGTTAAAAATAATCAATGATTTGTTCTGATTTCATTTGAGAAAAAACCTCAAAGCTTGAGTAATTTATGCTGTTGAAAATAAAAATAAAACTCAATTGATTTACCTGCTGGTAAAAATTATCTATGAGCAGCTAATACCGCGATAACCTGTACCAAATCTAGAATTGTAGAAAAACTGTAGGTGCAAAACCAATACAGTTTTTATTTTTGGTGGGTACAAACTAATCAGATCAAGAGACTTCGTGCTTAAACAGTTTGTTCTAATCACACAAAAAGGAAAAGACTTTTCTGGCTCATTGATGAAAAGGGAAAAATTGGTTCCTTCTTGTGCAATTCCATCTATTTGATGTTGACATCGGTATTTTCCAACAAAATAAATTCTAGATTCAGAAACACCTTTCTTACATTATTCAATCTTGTTAATGTTTCCAAATGCTGAAATAGAAACATATATATTTCGAGCATGAGTGCAGAAAAACTTTTACCAACCGAAACGTTAAAATTAAAATTCTTAAATTTACATAACATAATCAATATTATCAATAATTCTTAGACAATGTAGCCACTTACTGGATTCTATACGAAGAGTAAGTGGTAAAAAAATATGATAATTTGTACGCGACGGTTAGACTTACACTACTAAATCCTAGAAGCTATCTCTAATAGAAGGCACCAACAAATTGATGATTTTCTTCCGAAACAGAGAGACGAGAGGAAAGAGGAAAGAGAATTACCCGATTGCTATTTAAATACTTCCTGTGAACGTGGCCTCAATGCTACGCGCTGAACAACAAACTTAGAAAGAAAATAGAGAGAAAAAAAAAATAAACTAAGCATTAACAGAATAACAAGTCGATATATGGGGGAGGGGCCAAGTGGTTTTCCTTACTATAGTACATAACAAATAAAAAGCCATAGGAACTGCAAAAAATGGAACTACATAATGTACGTACATTATGCGAAAGAGTAGATTAAATTGTTTCGGAAAACAGGCTTCCACTTGAAAGGGGGAAATGGAAAACGGAGGAATGAACGTTTGAACTGAGTTAACAATGCAGGATGAGATGCAGAATGAGCTTGTGTTTACTGCAAAGACTAAATTAAAAAAATGGAATTCTATTTTTGAAAAAAGTAGTAGATAGGTACGTCGGTTTTGTTTCCTTTCCTTGCTTGCATTAGAATTGGCGCTGCAAAGCTGAAATGGGTGGCCTATCCCTGAGGAGAGCTGTTATTTGCATGAAAATGCCACCCGAGATTACAAAAGCGCATTTTTAGGGCGTGACACTCGTTGAAAAGGGAAAAATGTAAGGAAAAAAAAGCATGGTTAAACTAAACTTAAAATTTAAAAGACAAAAAAAACGAAAATCATCGCGCACCCAATACGCGACTTGCATTCATAATCAACTAAAAACTTAACTTAAAACCTGAGACGAATCAATTCTTTGTAAACTTATCTGCAAAATTTAAAATTTAACAAAACATAAAACGATTGAGGTCTCTGCGTAGTGTTAAAAGATTGGCTTTTTCTGTTTCACAAAGATAGAAATGAGAGTGAAATTATTGCTGATGTAAGACAATTATCACAAAACTAAATTTTACAAAATTATCGCGCAACTTCTGAAATGGATGAAATGATCCACTATCCAGATTCTAGCTTTTAGTCTCAATGCTAAACTGAAAATGGTTTGTCCTTTAAATGTCTGCCACAGACTCTTGCAACAACTCTATAAAAGTCAGTAGCTTGGGAGGTTTATTATAAGGATCTGCCGATAAACTTTTAAAGTTAGGGAAAAATTGTGACTTGAATTGCTTGTTACAGTAAAAAATTCAAGCTGCAAATTGGCTTGTGTGGAAAAACTGGTGGATAGAATGCAACTTACGCAGAGAACCATTAAAAGTTCAAACAAATACGCAGAGAGATAAAAACCTAAAAAACTAAACTAAAATTTAATACAGAAATCGGAATGTCAACGGATTATTTGTTCCAATGAGTGAGGTAAAGTAACAAAAAGAGTTCCAGAAAACATCAACGAGGGGACAGAGATAAAGAAAAAATTAGATTGAACTTAAAAATAAGTAAAATTATACAGCAAAAAGTTGCAATGAATGTTTGTTACGGACGATTTTAGGGATTTATCAAGACTGATGAAACACTGACGTTGGATCTTCATCAAACCGCAAAATATCTGGCCAGTTCCCTTATGGAAACTGGCTCCCTGAGATGGGTAGGTGGGAGCAAAGAAATCATCAATATTGCCTCTTTCTCAACGCTGCATCATAGTATTGAAATCGTTTTACACGAGTAAATCGTTTACAAAAGATCGATCTCTCTGCCAAACGCATTTGAGATTATATGCTAGTCATTTCGACACAACATTTTTAAGAATTTGGTCAACACCAAATTGAATTGGTCATTCTCATGAAGGCTTAAGCACCAAAATTAAAATACAAGAAAAACGCCCAAAAAAGTTTAAATCGACCCATTCCAAATCTTGTAGCTCCAAAATATATATTAAAAGCATTTGATTAGATTAATCACACTGTTTAATCTAAGATTTGAAATGGGTCGATTAACACAGTTTTTACTGTTTTTGTTGCATTTTCATTTCTGCAACTCAAGTCTTTTTGAAAACGACTGATGCAATTACGGATTGATTGAAGAAAGAAAAACAGAATGAGAAAAATAATGAAAACTAAAAAGTGATTCTGTGCCAGTAATGATGAAACAGCTCTATTTGGACTTAAATTTGTTGATTTGTTTAGAAATATATAGGCAAAAAATGAAAAGAAACAGTGAAAAGGCGCACTTCGGCTGCCTATTTTTGAAACATCTTGAGACCAAAAATTCACTGTTTGATATGATAACTCGATGAAGATATTATGCTTTTGCTTTTCATCTCTTTGCTTTTGGCTAATGGCTAGGGTTTCCTACATTGGTTTTTCAGGATTAGGTGGCTGAAATATGCTTGAAAATGTTATCAATGTTTTTTTGAAATCCGGTTCAGCATCACTTGACTATTCATAAAGACCTGCTGTATTGCAAATAATACTCAATGATCAAGATAAGAAAAAAAAGGAACAAAAACAGGTAGAAGTAATTAAAATATTGAATCGATTCTACTAAAATTTAAATATGTAAGTAGAATGTCCTGGATAGTAGAGATCTAAGCTGTACTTTCATTGTTGATATCATAAGTGCAGTAAAAGAGGCAATATGATGAAACTCGAAATTAAGGGCAACAAATAAACAAATAAAGCAAGTAAAAATAAGTTAACCCGTGTCAGCTAATAATATGGAATGAAAAAGGAGGTTTAGCCACTGAAAATTGCTGCGGATGAGTAAGCGTATTATAAATGGCGAAAGTTTCAGCAGTTTGCCAAAGATCCAGGCTAGTAGAAAAAGTATCAATACTGAATAACAATACACGAAAACAAAATGATTCAAGCACACAGAGACAAGGAGAAAACGGTATGAAATTGACAGATCCAACAAAATACAAATTAATTAAGAAAAAAAAATCTCGACTGTTAAGCCCCCAGAAAAGGTGGAAACATCTACGCACGGAGAGGAAAAAAAACCCCCCTCATGACTAGTGTGAATTAAATTATGACATTTTATACTTGGAATAATATTCATACGAGCCGTAGAGGACAACATTCTATAGCGGTGCCAATTTACCGTTTTTGGAGGAAAATTTGTATGGATGTCCGTCTTTCAAGAACAGGTTTTCTAGGGGCTTGACAGGTGGGGTGGAAGGGAAATAACCTGAAATCTACGAATGTTTGATCGGTTCGGTCTGAGACTTAATTCACTTGAGACAAATCAAATATGGACTGAACGCTGAGGGGTAATTATGCCTGCTGGGTTCCCAAGTCTACCAAAATAGATTTAAAAAAATTTAAAAAACGTTTACAAAACTTCAATTTGTACATATGTTTGAACTTTAGTGAGAAATTGCTTGAGAAATGAAACTTTCGAAACTCAAATTTGCCTGGAGAGCAAATGAGGGCAAAAAGGAAAACATTTCAGTGTAAAAAAAGGAGGGATGACTGGGGAAGAATAAAAGATAGGTACAAATTGTCAACAAGAATAAGTATAAAAAATCTAAGAAAAACTACAAAAAAAATATGCGATCTGAGGCAGAATATTTTTTTAACCTGCAGCATTAGGCCAATTACTTCCTTATCCATACTGACTTGTTTTATATATTCCAAACACAGAGTTGCAGAACTTCTATGGTGTGGGATTTAGTATTACAATGGCATTGGAATAAATTTGGAATTTAAGGAAAATCTAAGCCAGAAGCAGACAAACATTGGAAAAATCAAACAGATTTCTTTAAAGTACCGATTCTATTTTTCCATTTTAACAAAAAAAAACGGAACTATTAGGACCAGAAGTATGTTCCACCGGTTTACTCCCAAAATTCTTATTTCAAAACCGTAAATTAAAAGCAACAATATCCGAAAGCAAAAAAACCCAATTTGATTGGTCAAATTGAACGTTGAATTTTTATGTTCACATGATTTCAACTTCAATGAAAAATTTTGAGCATAGCTGAAAAACATGTGCTTCTTGAGTAAATGGTTCAGTTTTTTGTTAAAAACTAAAACAACTTATTTCAATGATTGTAAACTTCTGGAGTAAATTGACCCTTGACTTAGAGTAGATTCAAAACTGTATTACGTGTAAAAGGTATGGTGTTAAAAAGTATAAAATCTACCAAAGGGGAGCAAGATGAAGAAGCGTTGGTTAAACTGTATCAATGCTGCATGATAAGCAGGAATCACCACAAAAAAGTTATCATTGGTATTGGAACCTGAGATTAAGAATATTATATGTAGTCAGAACTTTATAGATCAAAAATTAGATTCCAACCTTAACTGCGAACCTAAATGTTGACCAAGTCTTTGGAAAACTTTCTGCCAAGAATAATGAGTTCTGACTCCGACTACAAGAGTACACAGAATGACTGCACTAAAAGGCACCATACAGGCATAATTACACTCAGCTGATTTTACACTTAACCATTAAAAACTGATGCTAATGACAAAATATGCCTCACCGTATGAATAATATAACTGCAAAATAATAGTAGTCAATGAAAATTATGATGAATCGTCATATTAAAAATAGTTAAAGTAGTTATGAATACACTTAAAGTAAAAATAGAACTTACTTTAAAAACAATCAGGTACTGAGATGAACAATGAGTTTTGTAATAAAATATATAAAGTTAACATACCAATGATTACGAAGAAAAAAAATCAGTGACTGATAAAAGATCTCGTTAATGTAAGGTACATCACTGAGAGGCAGGCCAGTGGGAGGAAGTTTGATGCACAAACTCAAACTTCCAGAATAGTGGTGTTTGTTAACTTGGAATCAGGTCACGCTCACTGAAAGAAAAGAACACAAACCATGAAATAGTCCGCAAGGGAGCAATTAATATTTACAGTTAATGATACAGCCTGCAGGCTAATTATTGAGGTTGATGGAAAAAGCGATTCACAAAGAGGAAAAATCGAAAATGGGACGATCGAAAGTGGGTGGTTGCAATGGACAAAGAAAGTACAGAATAAACTAACGAACGGCAAACCCTGAGAAACCTCATAGTTAGTCTATTATTTTCCCTCTTGAGCTATCAGAACCACCTGTTTCAACCGATGGGATCACTTTATTTTTCCCATTATCTCCTCAGTCTATTGATTTGTTTAACAAAATCAATAATCAGCCTTCAAGACAGAGAATCAAAAATCACAGTGTGGCTTCAGCAACTGTTGACATTCTGGAAAATAATTGAATACGACCATTAAAGCTCAGAGGGATTTTCGTTCCGGGAGGGAAATTTTTTTGGGGAAAAGATTTTCATCTAATTGGGTCAGAATCAAAACTTCCTTTTTACACAGAAAATGCTCTCTACTTGTAAAAATAAGTCACAAGAGGTCTGGCTCATTTTGGTGCCAAGAGAGAACATGAAGTTATACTCAAATATGATAATTTTATGCGGAATAATTTCTGTGAATTTTCCAAAAATGGTCTAGAAAAAGCAAAGAAGGTGACATGAAATTTTGCATGGTAACAATGACTGATTCTTCTTCAGGAAAATGAAAGGATGATAGGAAATCAGAACTGTCACAAATTAGGAGAGGTGTTGTACAAACATTTCTTTCTGACAGGAAAGTTGGAGATCCTGCGATCTAAAGACATTAAAGTAAGTCTTTTGAGGCAAAAATATTCAAAAGTTTTTTTTCTGAAGAATAATCTCACCTTGACACCTAACTATTAGGTCCAACAGTTGTGGCAAGGTGCGACGGTGGGTAGTGGGAAAAATGACTCTCGCAAAACCCGTCATCTGGTGGATCCGAATACTTCCTGATCGGTGAGCATGGCCTCTTGTAGTTGTTGAATTTGTAGTACGAGCACGGAGCACTGTTCTGATTCGAGTCCTCGTCCATCGATTTGCAGTCTGCATTAAGTCGACATCCGTCCAGATCAGATTCTGTTCGGCTGAATCGATAGCCGTCCAACCCGTGGTCTGACTCGGTTCGGTCGTTGCCTAACCCTGAGTCACCTCCTTCCTCTCGCTCTTCGGAACCTTCGCCACCGAACCCGAGAGAGGTGAGCTGCGTCTCATTGAGCGGTCCACTTAGCAGGCTGTCTCCTTCACCACATTCACGATCGCGCATATCAAAGTCGCGGATAAACTGCAACAAAAAGTTACATCCTAGTCATAGTCATGTGTCAAAATATAATTTCGAACAGGTCCTCTTTCAGGCATTTTCAAAGCGGGTGCTTTTTGCCATGAAGGATTTAAAAAATATGAGAAAATTCCAAGTTTGGTTCTAGTTTACTCAATAAACGGCTTTCATAAAATGAATAAACAAAATGGAAGCCACTGGCCATTAAGAGAAGTAAGTTATATGATAATAAATTGTAGGGCTGTGCGAGCCTGGTTTTTTGGATTCGAGCCGAGTTCGAGTATTTTTTCACTAAGTCGAGCCGAGTTCAAGCTTTTTCGAGCTTTGAAAATGACCCTCGAGCCGAGTCGAGCTCGAGTCGAGTTCGAGTAATTTCGAGTTTTAAAACGTGATTTAATCTATTTTCTACAACAAATAATTTCAAACAAGACTCATAATATGATATTAATAATTATTGACAATGACACACTAGGAAGGATTTACACTAAAATTACAAAATGTTCGGCAGTAACGCGTTAAAATAACTTCCCGCGGTTTAATTTGAAAAGAGGACAAAACTGGGCAAGAAGCGGCGTGGCGCGGCGTACATCAAAGGAACTTCGGGCGGCACAAGTAAAGGCTTTAGAGCCCATTTATGCACGCAATTCGTGTCGCCGGCGGCAGTTGTCGCCGCGACGTTTTTTGGAATCGCGCGATTCCTATTTTTGTAGCCGCAGCACCTTTTTTCTGCCGCCGCGACACCGTTTTTCTGGAGCGCAAAAGGTCCAAAACACGTGCTCACTTTCAGTTTTCCAAGCGGCGGTCGCCGCCGCATGTTGAAATTTGTCGCGCGCATAAATGCGCTCATATGACTCCGTGTAGTTACAAACCGCGCGCGCGGCAGGAAATCGCCGGGCGGTAGCGTGTTGGCGCTGCGGATGGTAGAAATTTGCCGACGAGACTCTGATGTTATTCAATCTTAAAATGATGGCAAAACTAAAAAAAATAGTTAAAGTATGATTGAAATGTTTGGAAGTTGGACTCTTTCGGCGTTTCCGGCTCAAAAAAACTCGAAATACTCGAAAAAACTCGTGTTGTTGACACTCGAGCCGAGTTCGAGTACTCGCTCGAACCTAACCTAACTTTCGAGCCGAGTCGAGTACTCGATACTCGGCTCGACTCGACTCGAAATTCGAGTACTCGCACAGCCCTAATAAATTGGCAATATTTATGTGTGGCAATACACACTGCAAACAAAGGTGCCTAGCAACGCATGCTTAGAAACCATGCCGGTTTCACTTTCCGATATTACCCTTTTTTGACGATGAAATCCCGAAATCATGACAGGGTGAAAATTGAAATAGCCTGTGTCACTCACAGGATGGGAGAGGATCAGTATACAAGTTTCCGAGAACATCAGATAAATGGTACGGCCCCCAGTTTGTGAAAATGGTAAAAATTGCTCTTTAATTTATAAATAAGAAAGAAAAGATTAATGCTAATTGGATACATGGAAAAGTGATGGTGAATTACTTACATGTGGATTTTCTGTGATTCGAATTGCTGTTAGGGGTCCATTTTGGATACTGTTACACAAAGGCAATCTGAGACCATTCAATGAGCCAATTTGATAGCCACCCTAGAAAAAGAGAGAATAAAAATTCAAATTAGGATCACAACCAGCTTGTTTAAAAAGATAAGAACATGATATAAGCTGAGGATGGAGTGAAAACTAAACAAAAAAATTTTAAACGAACAAAATTTGTGATGAAATATAAAAAATTAAACAGAAATTAACAATTGAAGAAAAGCAAACCACAAACTTAAATGGACGAGAGCATACTATATTTTATGGGAACAATGCACTTGAAAATATTTTAAGACTAACTTTAAACCAAAGAGGGTTATTCATATAGGCGAAAAATGTACCCAGCCCGGAATGTACGAAACTTTGTGAGCTGATAGTACTAGTTGAGAGAGGCTTATCCCTAGCTCCGTTTTTGCAGGAACCCCAGGGAATCAGCGTTGCCATTTTTTAAAGTCGTAACCTTCAAACACCCATAACTTTCGCAGAAATGCAGTTACAGAGCTCGTATTTACACCAAAAGATGCAAAAAATTACGTTCTATCGACCAATGCCAAAAAAATTTTAATTTGACTCCATTGTTGCCACGTTTTGGCCATTTTTTTAATTTTCGTAATTATTTAAAATCACGTTACCGCCTGAAAAAGTGTTTGCGGTTGGTGGGGATTGAATAAAAACCTGTCGGAATTATTGTTCGTTCGATTCCGCATCCATCGATATATTATACTTTTCTGAGAGACTTAGAGAACACGAGTTATAGCGATTTGAAAATTCGGCAACACGCCCTATACCCCGATATTGACGCTCGTTTAGGTACGTTTCGCAACTCCATGTTAAAGCAAAACGCCTAGAACAAACAAAATTCGAAAAGTCAGTTCATGTTTTGCGCTTTTTTGAAACTTTCACATGATTTTTAGGAATTCAAGTAGCGGCGGTGTTGCCGGTTTTCAATGAAAACCACCGCTGCCATCACAATTTAAAGTAGTACTCATTTAATCTTATCCAGCTACATTTGCTAACCTAAACTGACCATTTGCGCCATGGTGTTGACAACATTGCCTAATTTCCGTCGGAATTCGCGTAGAGGCGGGGTTGCCAGTTTTCATGGAAACCGCCACCGCAATCACAAAAAAAAACGTATTACTTATTTAATCACGTTCAGCCTTATTCTGTTGTTGGAATTTTTTATTTATCGGATCGATGGTTTCTTCTATCCCTCTGCAACGGCAGTGGTGACCGACAGTACCGAGATATCGATGTTGTATAGAGATCAAGAGCAATGGATCTAGGCCCCTCGCCAAAACTACTCATCGGACCGCTTGAGTGATTCGGTAGCTTTAAATTTCGATATCTCGTTACTGTCGGTCACCACTGCCGTTGCAGAGGGATAGAAGAAACCATCGATCCGATAAATAAAAAATTCCAACTACAGAATAAGGCTGAACGTGATTAAATAAGTAATACATTTTTTTTGTGATTGCGGTGGCGGTTTCCATGAAAACTGGCAACCCCGCCTCTACGCGAATTCCGACGGAAATCAGGCAATGTTGTCAACACCATGTCGCAAATGGTCAGTTTAGGTTAGCAAATGTAGCTGGATAAGATTAAATGAGTACTACTTTAAATTGTGATGGCAGCGGTGGTTTTCATTGAAAACCGGCAACACCGCCGCTACTTGAATTCCTAAAAATCATGTGAAAGTTTCAAAAAAGCGCAAAACATGAACTGACTTTTCGAATTTTGTTTGTTCTAGGCGTTTTGCTTTAACATGGAGTTGCGAAACGTACCTAAACGAGCGTCAATATCGGGGTATAGGGCGTGTTGCCGAATTTTCAAATCGCTATAACTCGTGTTCTCTAAGTCTCTCAGAAAAGTATAATATATCGATGGATGCGGAATCGAACGAACAATAATTCCGACAGGTTTTTATTCAATCCCCACCAACCGCAAACACTTTTTCAGGCGGTAACGTGATTTTAAATAATTACGAAAATTAAAAAAATGGCCAAAACGTGGCAACAATGGAGTCAAATTAAAATTTTTTTGGCATTGGTCGATAGAACGTAATTTTTTGCATCTTTTGGTGTAAATACGAGCTCTGTAACTGCATTTCTGCGAAAGTTATGGGTGTTTGAAGGTTACGACTTTAAAAAATGGCAACGCTGATTCCCTGGGGTTCCTGCAAAAACGGAGCTAGGGATAAGCCTCTCTCAACTAGTACTATCAGCTCACAAAGTTTCGTACATTCCGGGCTGGGTACATTTTTCGCCTATATGAATAACCTTCTTTAGAATTTGGATACTCTTTGAATAAAATTTGATTCAGGTAAAATCCTTTTCTCTTTTCTCTTTTATTTCTCCCTTAAAAATGAAATAGGAGTGGGGATTTAAAAACACCGCAAACGAGATATATAGTTTGGGACTTTAACTGTCAACATTTGGCGGTTCCACACAACTTTGAATGATTCAATGATTTTTTTCATGTCCTACAGACAACACAGGCATATTTAGACAATTTAATGGAAGCCTAATTTTAATAATTATGTGCATTACTGTAAAATAATTAAAAATTAGGAAATGTCAATAAAATGAATTAAAAAGAAACACTGATCAAAATGAGGAAAAATGACGAGAGTCACCTTTGAATCAATGTGCTGGGTGAGACACTGCAGCTCATGTCGTTCGTTGCACCCTGTCCTCTCATGATAGTAGCCATTTCCGTTGGCTGCGTCCCTCATTGGACCATTGTTGTTGGCGCATCGGGGCGGTTTACCACATTGCCTCCGCAGGACCAGAGTTGCTGTGCACATTGCAATACAACACAAGCCAATACTGCATCCGACAACAACACCTGATAAATAAAACAAACAAAAAATTGAGTAACCGTCCTTTGCTGCTACTTGATTACACCCACAAGAACTTCTGTCCAAAATGAAAACTTGCACGACATTTGAGTTTAACTTTCTCTTCTCTTACTTCAACTTCTCAGTTATACAGTTTTATTTTGTAATGGGATTAATAGCAGCTTTTCAAAACAGAAGTTAAGGAGTTTCAAGGGCCTTTCAGGGTTCTTGAAACTAAAAATAATCAAAACAAAAGATAAATCACAAGAAGATGTGAAATTCAAAGATTTTGTGTAAATTACAACGGTGCAATCTCCTTAAATTCAAGGATATTAGAGGGTTCGACGGTTTCAGAACGATCTGATCACTTTTTTGTCCACACTTAAATGGGCCTGTTCCAAACTTTTGCTAGAGCAAAAATAAGAGTTGTTTCTTACAGATAATGCCTCAAAAATCACGATGAGCGCATTGGAAAAGTCTGAAATGCACTCATAACTTCACAATCTGCGTAAAAAATTTGCGGTTTTTTGAGCTTCCTGCTTCAAAAACGATACTACGGCACAGGTGAACATTTTGTTGGAGGAGTCGTCCCGTTGACAGCAATGTTCATCAAGGCCGACGCTTGAGAAAAGATCAAGGTCAATTAAGGCGGGCGAGGAAAATATGAATGTAAACACGCCGATTGTTATCTGGTCTTATCCTAGTCAGGTGTTATCTCGTCCCGTTACACGTGTTTTGGCGGATTGGCGTTGGCCATGATGGATATTGCTGACGACGGAACGACTCCTCTAACAAAATGTTCACCTGCGCCGTAGTATCGTTTTGGAAGCAGGAAGCTCAAAAAACCGCAAACTTCTTACGCAGATTGTGAAGTTACGAATACATTTCAGACTTTGCCAATGCGCTCATCGTCATTTTCGAGACATTATCTATAATAAACAACTCTCATTTTTGCTCTAGCAAAAGTTTGCAACAGGCCCATTGTTCAAATTATTAATTGTACATAATATTTTTTTGTCTAATAAATTTGCAAAGGTCGATGATCTTCCAAGCTATCCAAGAATTGCCAGATTGGGGTTGAGCACCCTTCCAGAAAAGTTATAACTTTTTTCCCCTGTTTTTTTTTCTTTCCAAAAAACCTTCCATTTTCAATTCTGTATGATTTTTTGAACTGGGTAGGACAAAATCCTGTAGTGATTTCTTTTTTTTTTTTACAGTGGCTTTACCAGTTTTTTGGCGATCTGGAAGATTATCGACCCCTGTAAATTCGTAGGTCAAAATAGACATCTTGTCCAATCACCACTTGTCTAATGCAGTAATTAGTCCAAGACATTAATTTAATGTAATGACAAGGCATGCAATCACAGTTTTTTATCTTTTATCTGCAATGAAACCAAGTGTCATGAATCGATTCTCATACTACACATTTCATTAAATTTCATAAAATATTTGAAATTTGTGAACTTCCACCATGGGAATTTCATTCTCGATTTTTGTATGAAGAAATTTTGTCGACCATCTTTGGTTAGAACTCATCCATCCGAACAGATCCTACTTTGGGCCAAAAACTTAAGATCTTTGTTCCGAAAAAATTTTGACCTCCATCAGCTAAATCAATTTTAAAATTGAACAGAAAGGAGTGGACAAGTTGTCTGAGGACTGATTTGAAAATGAAAGAATATTTAATGACTTTTCGGTGTTAAAGAATCCTGCAAACGAAGAATATTTTGTTCGCCTCAAGATTGCCAAAAACTAAACAGGATAAGATATGAACTAACCTAGAAATTGATCGCCTGGAGTAACGGTCGGAGCTCGGTTGGATGATGGTTGACCGAGAGAATACTGCTGCCCATCCTTGGGTGGCTGGACTAGTATGAACTGTGTTACGTTACCAGGACCAATTCCTGCACCTGTTTCAGCTTGTACTCTTACAAAGAAAGGTATGTTGGCCTCCAGTCCAATGACCTAAAGAAAATTCAAAGAGTATCATTACCAATCATGAAATAGACAGCACCAATAACTGACAAGGGGAGTCTACGAAGTGACATCCTGGGATTGGGTTCATTTTGCTTGTACATGAGGAAGAGACAAATCTAAGGTTGACGTATTTTTTTTTAGCCGCCACCTCCCAACCGTTCTCGAGATATCGATTTTTAAAGTTACGATTTTTGCACGTTTCTGCGCGGAGTTCCGGCGAGTCAACTGAGCGCCGGCAAGCTGCACGAAGCGCGTTTCTTATCAGCGCTGCTGACCGGCTAAGCTTATCAATTGTTCCGTGGCCGAGTGGTAGAGTGTTCGCCTACTGTTCCATCGATCGCGGGTTCGAGTCCGGCTTCGTAACGTAGCTTTTGGGATCCGCCGCAATGCGTTTTTACAAGTTTTCTTTATTTTTATCACACACCAAGGGGTCCGCCCCCTGGCCGCTACGCGGCCCAACCCCCGGGGCGAAAAGGCCCGCTTCGGGGCAAGCGAAATCATCGAAATCGACCGTTGCCGGTTGCAAATTCAGAGTAAGGATAAAGTCATTAAGAATATTGTGTGGTGGGAATTTTTTATTTGAAACATCATTTTATCATTCAATTCAAATTATTTACCCAGTAACCGTCAACGGTTGATTTCGATGATTTCGCTTGCCGCGAAGCGAGCCTTGCGGCCTTGCGAAGCGGACCGCGTAGCGGCCAGGGGGCGGACCCCTTGGTGTGTGATAAAAATAAAGAAAACTTGCAAGAACGCATTGCGGCGGATCCCAAAAGCTACGGTACGAAGCGGGACTCGAACCCGCGATCAATGGAACGGTAGGCGAACACTCTACCATTCGGCCACGGAACAGTTGATTATCTCAGATGGTCTGCAGCGCTGATAAGAAACGCGCTTCGTGCAGTTTGCCGGCGCTCAGTTGACTCGCCGAAACTCCGCGCGGAAACGTGCAAAAATCGTAACTTTAAAAATCGATATCTCGAGAACGGTTGGGAGGTGGCGGCTAATAAAAAATACGTCAACCTTAGATTTGTCTCTTCCTCATGTACAAGCAAAATGAACCCAATCCCAGGATGTCACTTCGTAGACTCCCCTTGTGAGACTAACTAAACTAGTCTGAAGGGGCCGCTTGTAAGGATGGCGACAATTCGTAAATGTTGGCTGATTCTCTCTATTTTGCTTTTTATTTCTTTGCAGCTCAAGTCTAAATTTCCTCAATTTTTCTGAGTGCCCCTTTGAAAATAGATTGGAGAGTAATGACCATTCATTTATTCTCACTCAAGGTTTTATTTTCTCTGACATTCCAAGCTATTCTTCATTTTTGCCACCGTTTGCGGGTAAATCTTCACAGCCTTGAGCCCATTTTTTTTTTCATCTTAAGCCCGCTATCATCTCTGCAAGAGGTTCTTCCAATAAAAACCAATAAAAAAATGAGATGAGTCATTAACTGCAAACAATAAAAGGTCAATCATCCAAAAATTATGGTAAATATTCACATCAAGTGAAAAATTTTACGATTAAAACCGCAAATGATAAACAAACAAACAAAATTATCAAGAGAGGAGATTACAATAAACTCTATTGTCAGCAATTTGTGGAATTCTTGTCTATCGTACATAAAACCACACACTTCTCAAGATCATTATTTGAAATACATTACAACATGCTGCTGCGTCTCTGAAAATTCCTCATTAGCTGTCTTCTACACACATGGGAACCCGCCTAAGCTGATAGGCTGTTCCTACTGAGAATAGACAAGAAAACCAGGTTTGAAAGTTACTTACGTCCGTTGATGACAGGTTGCCAGGGACAGATAGGTTACGCCATGGTCCTGTGGGATCTTGCAGGTACGATATGAGATAGCGAACTATGATGCCGTTTGCGTAATTAGGTTTCCTCCAGGATAAGCGAACAGATGACTTGTTCAGCACTTTGAAATCAACATTTTGAACATGACCGGGGACTGTAAGAAAAAAATTTACAATTCAAACTTTTCTTCAATGTACCTGTTTACAGGTAAATGAATGTAAGCGCATAAAAACTAATAAAAACGAAGTTACTGACACAGAGGAGTATTCTACGAATAATTTGGGACAGATGACGCTGAGAAACGTGGTATCCTACTGGAATTTTAGGAATTTGAAGTTTGCGGTTGAAGAAACATACCTTTGATAATTTAAAATTCTGATCTGGTCAGATTCAGAGTAAAAAGTTGTTGGATTAAAATAGAACTTCAAATCTTTGCTTGGTGGCATGATGAGCCACATCGCTCGTAGCTTATTCTTTTAGACACTAGGAGAACTTCTTTTAGCTTCAAGAAATTGAAATATTTATTTTCAAAAGGCTCTTAGTGACGAACACTTTTGAGCAGTGTATTTTCAATCATGTTAATTATTTATAAGCTTGTGAGTTTTTGACACTTAGCGCCTTTTAGAAGTGAACTGTTGTTTTATAAAGTTTAAGTTTTGTAAAATCAAAAAGGTAAGTGTTGAGATGACAAGAGAAGTTGATAAAGAATCATTTCAAAATAACATGTATTGAGATTATCTCTTCTACTTAGAGAAAGCAAAAATAAAAACTTACGATCTTCCTTCGTCTTGACCTCTAACTTTCGACTGAATTCACTGAAACCATTTGCAAAATCGTGTGTCCGAACTTTCATCTCATAAGAGGTGAAGGGTTTCAAATTTTTCAATTCAATTTCATTGCTGGTACTATAAAAAAAATACAATAAATCGGTTCATTAGAAGTAAAAAACGTTCGTGGAAAAACCAAAACCATTCAAAAAAAATTAGAGGAAAGTAAAATTTAATACTTCTGATAATAATTTAGTACCTTCGTTTAGCTCCTTTATCATCGTATTGGTCTTTTCCATGACAGGAATAAAAATTTAACAAAAATACAATTTCAAGCTGACAAATGCTCCAAGAAAAATGAGAAAGGGATTCTCTGATGAGCATTTAGTGGTACTAATTGTTCGTTTCAATGCTGAAATGTAATGCGTTCCTTGTGCTGCTGAGCTAAGGAAAAACGCTGTATGAGCCTACAAACTTTGCCATACTTTCTTTGATAAAAAACGAATTTACTGGGAAACTTTTGAATATTCTTTTTTCAAATTTTTCAAACGATGTTTTCGCAATTCAATCTAATATAAAATACTTAAACATTTCAAGCTTCGGCGGTTTTCATTAATGAGGCAGTGTGGACAATCTGATATAAGAAGATCAGCAGTGTCCTTTTTACCAAATCGACCGACACAATGAGTATTTTCAGGATATTTTCCATTAAGTAAATGAATTATACAGCGAAAAAAACACTTCAAAATGAAGATGAACAAAATGATAACTACCTGTGGGCATAGTTGAATTCTTCGTCTTCCCTATGCGTTGAGGGTACCTCTTGGTACGCGACCGTGTAGAAGCTAACGTTGGTATAGCTGGGTGGTGTCCAGGTCAGGTTGATGCTCGTAGGTGAGGAGGGCTCAGCCTCTAGGTCAGTGGGGGCAGGGATATTCAACGCAGAAAAAGTCTTTCCTGTTTCAGGCGGGAAGGTGTGGATGCTGCGAGAAATATTTTCTCCGTCTACCTCTTTCTCATCCAGAAGCGTCACAACGTTGAGGAACACCTCATACCATGTTTGCATTTCTGTGAAAATTTGAAATAAAAGAATATGAGATCTGGTTGCAGGGAACCTGGGTGATTTGAGATTGAACGGTGGAAGTTGTGTATTCTGACGATGAGCAGGCCGTGATCGGTCCGGTCGTACTCTTTGATTTCAACTCCTGTACAGAGATCTTTATAAATCTGAAGAAAAATTTTAATGAGTTTTCCTGTTCCTAAAGTGTGGAAACTGATATGGAATAGCAAATTTAATTCATCAGATCAAGTTTTGTAGAAAACCGACTTAGAGAGAAGTTTTATGTCCTTTAAGACTCAACTTTTCCGGAAAATGTCACTTTCCTTCCTCCATCACACAAGCCTTCAGATGTTTTCTAATTAAAATTCCACAAAACATGTTCATGCAGTGAGCACCTCGATAGATTTCAGAAAAATTCCTCACTGGGAAATTAATAACTTCTCATATCGTCACCTTCCGGGCAAAGTATCACAAGCGCCATGCGACGTTTCAAAATTTCCGCCGCGATTTTATTTTTTTACATAGAAATTTTTGGTTGAATCTATTTGAAAATTTCACTGAATTTTGTCGGCAGTGCAAAGAAAATTTGGTGAAATTTTCGGACAACTTCGTTAAACAATTTCTCTGTAAAAAATTAAAATGATGGTGGAAATTTTAAAACGTCGCATGGCGCTTGTGATACTTTGACCGGAAGGTGACGATATTACACCAGCAGAATGTTTCCTGGAGCTCTCTTTAATCCTAATAAAATTCAAAAATTGAAAATTAAATTACCCAAATCGTTGATGATGAATTCCGTCTGGTTGATTGAGAACAGTGGAAAGGTGGTAAGTGGATCTCCTGAATCTTTTTTCCTGTAACTCAGTTTGAAGCCCTTCAAATTTTCAACTCTCCATTTGTAGGACCATTGAGCCTGCGCAAAAAATTGAGAAATTGCATTGTGAAAAGCAGTTACCATCATCAAAAAGGAGCACTGATATAGGAGTAATTACTATAAAACATTCTTTTGATTGGATTGCATTCAATTTTCTGCATTCCAAGTAAATTTTTGGAGGAGAGTAAGATTCAAAAGCCTTTGGAAATTAAAAAAAAAGGGAGCAAGAAACTGGTAAAAATTAGTGGATTCTTTAATCAAGAAGGATAATGGATTCTTTCAAGATCATAAAAGTAGAGAAAACAGTAACATAAAGGAAGATTTTAAACACCGGATTCTAATACTTAGAAATAAGATTTTAAAGAAAACAAGGAATCAATATAAAATAAACTTATGAATATGTTTCCATTTTCAAATGATAAGCTCAAAAAAATTTAGCTACAAGTTACATCTAAGTAAAGTTTGCTTGGATGTATTCCTATTGACCATAAACAAAACAAACCTCTAAAAATTTTCTTTTGTATGATGCTATTACATTTTTTTTTTTCTTTTTTTCTTTTTTTAAGCACTGCTGAGCAATAGTTGCGCTGGAACACATCAGCAGCGGTCAAGTTAATGGTCCTCCATTCTACAGCTTAACCCTTGTGAAATTTGTGGATATTGAAACACACCATGTATCTGTTTACCTGAATAGAGTTTGTGCTAATGACAAAAAGATGTAGATCTGGAGCTGGTGGAATCATACTGATAGGCATTTCAAATTCCGTCCAATCAAACTCTTGCAACGGCCATCCTTTCTGTGTCCTTCCAGTTACCCGGATTTCATATTTCTGCCCAGGTGATAATCCTGCAATAGAGAAAAATCATGTAAAAGCCTCTTATAAATTCAAACGATTCAAAGGAAAATAATGCAGGAAATAGATGTCAAAACTTTCGCGCCTAAAATAAAAACAAACATTAGGCTAAAAATGCAACAGTAGAGCTGGCAGTTGCGCTAGTTTTAGAATTATCGCAACTTCAAAAGACAGAATTCTTTAATTAGTTACTGTAATTTACGCTAAGTTATATAATTTCAGAAGAAAACACCTTGTTTTTTGTCCTTTTTTTGCCACTTTCAGAAAATATTTCAAACATTTAATTCTCAAGAAAGCCATATTTTTACATTTTTAGCCCGACCATAACACCCCCATCCCCTTTTGATGAATTTCTAAAGAAAATCCTCTATTGAAATACCTGTTATTATGCGGTCAGTCATGTTGCCAGGTGCAGGTTCAACATACATTGAAGACTGTGTAACACGGCGCCACTGAATTTTGTACTCGACAATGATTCCCTGAGCCTCTTCTGGAGTGAGAGGTTTCCACAAAACTTGAGCAGATGTCGTGCTCACTGGCATAACTTTCACCGCTGGAGCTGCGACTGGCACTGGAGAAAAAAAGAGGAAGAATATTAATTTATCTAAGGGCTAAAACCAGTGAAATTTGAGATTTGCAAGGGGCTAGCATGGTGTTCTGGATCTCCCAAGTTTTCTCAAGGCATCATTTACCTTGTTTTTATCAACCATACTTCCAATGTGATGAAAAGATATAGGTGCAAATTAAGATTTAGGTTAAAAAAGTGAGGATTTTTCTTTGTGTTATTCGGTTTTTTTAAGTGCAGGTTGAATATGTTGCCCCTGGAATAAAAGTTTCAGATTTTTTAAAAATTTAACAGCCTTATGATGCCTTAAGGTGTCATTTGCCTGATGATTCCAATGGCGATTGTGAGTCGCAGAGCGCTCTAGTGTGCTGAGGTAGTGGCTTGATATGTAACAGCCTTATGAGATTTCATGAAATATTTCACGTAAAATTCCAGTCTTTCAAAAGTTTCTTTCGTTTCATGCCACCCTGGCTTCATATTGCAAGAATACATCACAGCAGTAATTACGCATGATGAGTACAGGAAGAAAACTCACCAGCTTCACCAGTTGTGCAATGAATCGTAGGTGAGTGATCTGATGGTGCATGGTGGGCGTACGATCGAACATAGATGGAGTAGTTAGTGTACGGCTTCAGCCCATTGATCTGATAAGAGGTGCCTTGTGTAGGCTGCCGGTCCTCGTCAACATTATCTGTAAAATTAAAGAGATTAATTGCTGTGTTTCAAAATCTCTGTTCCTACTTTATTTTTTTAAAGACAAACAAGTCAACGATATAGCTAAAAAATTCTATAGATTATTCTGCTAAAAGAGAGGAAAAATTAGGGAAGTCTTCAAGAAATTGAGTTTAGGGCTGTTCTATTGATTGTTGGTAAGCTACTGAAACAATTCCATTAGGAAAAAGTTACGATAAGAGGGCAGTTACCAATAGCGATCTGAGTTTTCAGAGCTGATGAAAATAAGCTGTTTCCATGTGTACATTTATTTTATGCGCTGCCGCGCCAGGTAATCTGACAAACCGACACACAAGCCAACATTGCATTGAGTGTGAGTTCTCAGAACTCCAATAAGGCCGGCCGTTGACGATATCATCTCCACTGTTGGTACCGACACCAGTATCGGTTTAAGAGAATACCGATGGTTACCGGCAAGAATTTGTTTGAACACCCCATTGAGTTGACTAATTTTTCAACAAAAAAATCAATTATGGCAGGAAGGCTGCAACGCCGCAAATTAGGATACATGATGTTGCATTTTAGCCATCGATATTGAGCAAAAGACATCCTTAAATTGTGAAGAATATTCAGTTAAATTTCCATCTATTTAAAATAATTCTTCTTACTGTTAAGATTAAATATTTAAAAGGAAATTCTAGGAAAAGTGCTTTTTTCGCAACCAAGTCCACTACTATATCCTGTAATCTTGTACAAGAGAACGAATTTTTCCGAGTACAACTCATAATTTGTCTATTCACCAAAATTCAGATGATCAAGTATGCTTACTTGAATAATAATGGACCGAGTAAGCGTGTGGCGTCCAATCCCTAGGCTGTACCCAAGAGACGAATATTGATGAATTGCTGAGCGTTGTGCAGTTGAGTTCTGAGGGCGCTGGGTACTGGTGCGTAACGTTGACAAAGAGCCGTGCTGCTGCAGAAGCGGTGCCTCCGGCGTTTCTCGCCACACATTGGTAGATCCCTGAGTCAGAGGCGAGAGTGCTGCCCACTGAGAGCTGGTAGGTCCCTGAGGAGTTAGAGACGACAACGCCGTCCACCAAGATTTTCTCCTCTTCTTGCCGCATACGTCCTGTTATGAGAGATCAAATCATATTGGATGATGTTGAGAGAGAAAGGAGAATGAATAGAGGACATTTATTAGAATTAGTCAGACATATATGTACAGCAAATGAAAAAAAACACTAGGGAGTGGCCCGAACTGTATGTAACAAGGTGGAGAAATGGTGCTGGGTCCACACCATTTCGCGGGGAAACAAAGCCAAGAAATTCCAAAAATTTTTCTTTTCCTCCAAAATTTGTTTCCCCGCGAAATGGTGTGGACCCAGCACCATTTCTCCACCTTGTTATGTACAGCACGTTTATTGAAGTTTATACAAATTGGACCTGGAAAAAGACAGATTCTTAGCCAAGGACCTGTATCGGGGTGTCTAGTTATTTTTTCATTTTGAGAAATCCAGATGAAACCCAGATTTTTCCTGATTTTTGACTGTAAAATCCTGATTTCATAATTTTTCCAAATCCTGATTTTCGGCAGAGAAAAATTAAAATTTCTGCATAAGCCTATGCAAAAGCAGAACTCTGGAATCAAGTTCTGAGGATGAAAACGAGTGCTTTTCTCAAATCCTCTTTTTACAAACGATTTTTCCTCAAATCCAGATGAAATCAGAATTAAATCCTGATTGACCTCAAATCCTGATGGAATCGGGAAAATCCTGATGCTAGACACCCTGTATCAATCTAGAATGAAGAAAACATAAAGGACATACAAAGAAAGATAGCAAAATATGAAAACCCAAGAGGCACTAGCAGATGCAAGATGCAAGTGCTGAGCCAGAAGCATTGCTTAGCATCTCATCGGCTATAAATTTTCAGAGGCTGTTAAAAGCCAAAGAGGCAAGTCTCTTCCTTTTGAGATGATCTATATTACGTATTTCTTCATACACAGAACACATTACGCCCCTTAAGCTTCAATTATTACATGAAAGATTCAAAGTCACTGAAGACACTGGTGTATTCAACCAAATTTTCACTAACTGATTCACTCACGTAGACTTGAGGTCTATGACATCAAAAATTACCTTTGGGTATCAAAGTTTTTAGGTAGTTTTGTAAGCTTTTTCGAGAGAGCAAACCCAACGCAGTTTGAATCTGGCGGTCAAGATTAAAATGAAGGGTCATGGATATCTTGTTTACCTTTGCATATTTTTTAGAATTTTGTATATTTTTGTTTGCATATTTTTATGCCATTTATGTATCACACTGGGCCACAGAAAAATTAAGACTCTACGTTAAAATTCCTCATCACTACTAAAAGACCAAAGTAATTGGACATGGCAAATAATTTGAAGATTCGGTTATGGAGAAATGAGCGAAACTGATTTCAATATTACAGTGCGACCTTGATTTATCAGATTTCACAAGACCGACAAATCGATCCGTTAAACCCCAGAATTCAAAACAAGCTGCTGGTTCCAACACTACTGTGTTGGAGAGCTCGCCTTTGGGAAACTATTAACAACTATTAATGATTTTTTCTGAAATTGTATATGTATTAAATGAATCTTTACCCAATTATCAGAGGTTACATGCCGATGCAAAATGTTATGACGTAATTTCATATGACAAATTTTTCACATTACAATAAATAAAGAGAAATAAAGAGAGAGAAATGGAATTATCTTTTATGAATGTGATTTTGCGGCAAATGTTGCAATGGCTATTTTTGCCATCGCATTTTTGTTTCTGGCTTTCATCGTTGATAAGCTTTTTCTTAACTTGTCAACAATGTAATGAAATTATATGATTTAATTTTAATTTTTTTTTTTAAATCAAGTCGCCAACTTGAATTAAGGTTATACTTTGTTAAGCTGGCAGTCTGGAATTCTGAATTTTTATCGGCACAGAGTTCAAAGAAACTATAATTTAGCACGGTTTGGAGGAACGTTTCTGCCATAATTCTTACACAATACTTATGGTATACACTAAGAGCTGAAAAGGAATTCACTTGAATTTTAGCGTGGAGCTCGAGAGACCACTTCAAGCCTTTGTATGCGAGTGGCTCAATGGAGCACATCACGCCTTTGTAGGTATGGGGTGGCTCAATGGAGCACCTCGCGCACTATAAATAGCACGGAGCTCGAAAGAGCACTTCATGCATCTGTATTTTAAGGTTAAAACGAACTCTAAAGAAACTCAATGCGAGGCTCAAACGAATTCTCAAGCATTCTAAATGCGAGGCTCAAACGAATTCCCAAGCATTCTTGATGCGAGGGGCTCAAACGAATCCTAAAGCATTCTTAATATGAGGTTTAAACAAACTCTGAAAGGATCCCAATGCGAGTCTCAACCGAGCTCTCAAGCATGCAATTATTTTGAGGTTAATTAACCTTCTATGGTACCAATAACGGCAATCTTCAGGATTATCCATTAATTATGCGCAAATCTCAATCTTAGTCTTAGTAACTTAAAATTAATTGAACAAATTATTAAATCACGTCGAGGTCACCATGTTTTTTATTTTAAGAAATAATAACAATTGCAAGTACAACTGCACACAAAAACTGCATTGAAAATAGGGATGTCGATACTTATCCGATACTTGCAAAGTATCGATACTTTCGATCGATACTTAACGATACTCGGCATCGATACTCCACGATATCGATACCATGCAGTATCGATGCCAAGACCCCAGTATCGACATTATCGATACTTAATCTGATTTGCCCATGAAGAAGGCCTCTTTTTCTTTTTTAAAAAATTCTCTCCCTACTATTTCACCTTCATGATGCACTGTGACAAACGACGGAGTAATCAAGTTTCTCAAGATGATTATACTTCAATAAAAATGGTAAAAGCTCAGTTCGATAACTGTAGTTAAGTTAAGGGCTCAAAATAGTTGACTAAGGACGCGAACAGGGCTTTTTCGAGAGAGGCGTAAATCTGGCGGAATTTAACGGCCGACAGACACATGCACACTTAGAATCACGGCATAATTCAGAAATAGTATCGATGGTATCAAGGTAGATTTACACAGGTATGGACAGAACTTAACAACTGGCCTCTGATTGGCTCTCCAGCGGCCCCTTAACGTCAGCCATTTTGAATGTTTTGATTATTTTGATTTATTATGTTCGGTTTATCGTTTGTCAAAATTTTGTGGGATTTTTTGCACAATTTTGATAATGCGATATTAATTTTAACGTTTAAACGCACAAACGTTTGAATGCTAATTTGATTGTAATTTAATTAAAAAACGGGCCCCTTAACCTACGTCACGTAGTCATGTGACACGTACTGATACTCATGGGAAATTTTCAACTTTTCCATACCTGTGTAAATCTACCTTGGATGGTATCGATACCTCATAAGTATCGATACTTCAGCTCGATGATCGATACCGGTATCGATGCTTAGAGTCGATACCAGTATCGATACCGAGTATCGATACTTCCCTGCGTATCGACATCCCTAATTGAAAAGATAAGAGGATGATAACATACAATTAGGTTATTTGATATAAAACCATAGCAACATGCTATGATATGCTCGGCCACTGGAAAGTGCTGCTCTCTAGTGTAGCAAACGAGGAACAATTAATCCTCAGTTGAATGAGGGAACGGAAATGTTCGACGGAGGAAAACTGTAACCCGCGAAAATTCAACTTTTAGACCTTGAAATCAATGGGATTTTGGCCGTTCCTCCGACGGCAACGAGAACCATCCATTCGTCGCCACGGACACTACCAATGCTAAAAGAAATCGATCGCAAAGAGCTCTCCCGAGTGGGCGAGCTCAAAATTGCGATCGGATTAGCCTAACAGTAATTTGAATAATATTTTGATGAATCGGACGTAGGTTGCTGAAAGTAACTATGTTGCACACAACCTCTATGTATATAGTTCCCATTGGCATAAATACATCCAATTGTCAAATTGAGATTCAGGTGCTGCAAATGAAAATGAAACCCAAATTTAAAAAAATGTAATACTTGAAAGATTCAAAATAGGGACGTACCTTCCAGTAAGAGAGGTTTTCCATCTTTTAACCACATTATTGAGGGCTGGGGATGTCCTGTAGCTGCACATTTGAAGAAGACAGTTCTGGCAGCTACCAATTCCTGAGATTCCGGAGCGACAGTGATTGACGGCGGAACTATGATTTCTATTTCAGTTGTCTGGAGGAAAAAAGAAGATAAAATTCAATTACACAAAAAAGAAATAACATTCAGGAACAGAAGTTTAATAAAATATAATTTTGGACTCAAACAGAATATGTGTAAATTTTATCTGTGCACTTTGATAAATTTATTCAAAGACACACTTAAAAGTACTCACAGACTAACCATATAAATTATAGAGGCGTAATGTAAAGTATTTTGTGAGGAATAAGAGAAAAAAATGATCATTTATTCGTGTATCTTTCAATATAATGATGTAGAAGATCAAAACTAGCAGTCTATAAAAAAGATCAGCAGTATTTTGTTGATGATCCTGAGACTTTGGAGGCCTTCGTCCACTCGAATTTAATTTAAGCTGGTTTTTGTTAAAGTAAAAGATAGACATTCTACCTAGCTTGGATCGATGCTGTTCACAAATATCAATTCCTTTTTGATTTCAAGTCTGACTTACTACAACTTTTTTTTAACCATAGAATAATTGGAAGCAACTTTTCTATTAAATGTTAAAATAAAAAAAAATAAAAAAAAGTATCTTAAAGAGTGTTTTTACTGAATGCTCTTCCTTAACAGAAGAAAAAATATTTCAAAATCATACAACCCCACTACCCAATCCAGAGAGGAAAAACCTCAACTTCCAGAAAGTTGAAAATGAGATCACATAAAATTCCAGGTCATTCAAGTAGCTACCTACACTTAAGCAATGTTTTCGAAGTTAAAAGATAATCAAAGTTGTATAAATTACATAACAAGACACCTTCTATGACTTCTCCTTTAAAAGAATTAAGTATGTTGAGAAATCTGCAATGTTGCACTCTCCTGCTCTGTTATTAAGTTGACGATATTTTAGAATATTTTAGTCAACGTGCCCCAAAATTCCTGCAGAGACAAGTTGCAAATCTGGTAACTAGTAATAGGATGTGTGTGTTCATTTGGCATGTCGTGCGAGTTCCTTAACCTCTAAAAGCTTTATCAATTAAATAAGCCCAAGAGACTCCTCAGCATGGTTTGAAAAGCTGGTTACATAATCTCACTAATGAAGGTGTTCACCCACGTTTTTAATTGCTTGAAAATGAAGCATCATCAAGGATTAATTAGACAGGAAGTGAGATTGTGAGATCAAATTGAGCTATCAACTATTAAAAAGAGAACTGAGGTTAGTGTTTAATGAGTTCCTGCCATCAATAGAGAAAAAATCAACACGGATTGAAGCTTAAGGGAAAAAAAGAAAAGGGCCAAAATGAGCAAAATTATAGAAGTATAATGTATAAAGAAAATTGTGTAACAATAACGAGTATGCTTTCCAAGTATCCTACTTTATGAGAGTTTTCTCCATGTACATTTCAAGTCAGTGAAAATCAGGAGGTGGTCTCAGATATAAATGGCTGCCACCTCCGTCTCTTCTTCTAGAGGTCAAAAAAAGACTGAACTGGAAGGATTGAATTAAGACAGAAGATTGCCGATCCAAACTTTTAAAGTTGTCAAAATTCTTGAAATTGCCGACTGAGACAGAAATGACGTAAGTGAAATTGTAGAATTAGAAAATTATGATTTTGAAAAAGAAACCTCATTTCAGGCTGTCTTACCTGAGTGATAATTGTTGAGGGATCACTTTGAAGGAATGCTTTGCAAGAAAAACTTTTCCCTGAGAGGTCCAAAGCACCTTTGAGTGACAGCACGTTGATTCCACCGTGAGTTTGTGAAATGATCTCGTCCACTGAGGAAAAAATGAAGGGAAAACATATTATTTGAAGCGATTAATTTTTTTCGTCGTTTCCTTTCCCTCGAAAACATACTTCGAAATACTTTTTCCTACGAAAGCATATTTTGAAAGCATAAACGTTGATGCTTGTTTCCTCTCTACCAAGGACAAGGATATTTTAAAATTGAATGTGATACCTCGAATAAATGCGAATTAACATCATAGGTCAGTGATAAGAAAATTCCTCATGTTTCTTCATGAGAATTTTTCAGTTTGAACATTAAGTCTCCACATCTAACTTTAAATCATGGTGTCTGAAATGTTTGACAATTGTCATTTCCTGATTTACAAGAGCTCATTTCTTGATGACAAACCGAAGTTTTCTCCCAATTCCCCAGGATTTTTTTGCAAAGAAGTAAATAACTCTCCAGAGTTCCTGATATGAATATCGAATTTTTTTTAACTTCAGCTGATTCTTCGATATGCATTCAAATTTTCGATCCCCAAAGCGTTCCCGATGTTCACATTATCTGGTCACCAAAAGTTCCTCTATTATTATGATGATTTGAAGATTCAAATATGTCATTCTAGAGGTCAATAAAATGAACCTTAATAACATTTAGTGCTTAAAATTTCCTCACAATTTGGGAACAAAATGGTCTCTGAGCGGTGGAAAAAGAAATTCCCAGTTTTTGTGACAGATTCCCTTATTTTTACCTGATTTTCTCTAAAACTTTTCATTCCCTGATGATTAGGTACCAATTATTCCTAGTCCTTGCTTTAAAATTATCTTAGGGTATATAAAAAAGAGACATCTTCAGAGAGATATTACAGGGTTGCCTTAGAATTGAGAAAATGAAATTCCTTGACATTTCCCCGATTTCCCTGACACATTTTTGTGAAATTCCCTGGCAATTGAAGCTATGTCAAACGGTTAAAAATACATAATTGTGGTTTTCAGGCAAATTTTGTTCTTCGAAACGTCAAACTTGTTCTAGAAAAAAAAAATAAAGATGACTTAACAATTTTTCCTTCACATTTTCGTCTTTTTCCCTGAAATTTTCAGGTTTTCCCTGACTTTTCGAAATCCCCTGACATTTCCCTGATTTACCTGACACATTTTTGTGAAATTCCCTGGAAACTGAATGCCAAGCAGTTAAAAATACATAATTATGGTTTCCATGCAAAATTTGTTGTTTGAAACGTCAAACTTGTTCTACAACAAATAAAGATGACTTCAACAATTTTTCCCTGACATTTTCAGGGTTTCCCTGACTTTTCAAAATTCCCTGACTTTTCAAAATTCCCTGACATTTCCCGGGAGTCCCTGACTGTGGCAACCCTGCACCACTGACACATACCTGGAGAGTTGGCAGTCCATAAGAGTTCAGGTACTTGAGGATAAGCGTAGGCTGAGCATTCCAGCTGAGTTTCGTCATTTTGCTTGAGATACAGTGGATTTGTCGGAGGGGAAGGTGATAGGAACTGAAGGGGTTTTGTTGTACTACTAGAGATTGAGTCGGATCTGACAACTGTCAGATAGCCTGAGGAACTAAGTTTCTGCTTCTTGGTCTCAGGGTTGACCCCCAGACACCTGCAACAAAAAATCAATTGGTCAATCGATTAGTTTCAAAAACTCATAATCCTACTCGAAAAAATAAGAGAAATGAAAACCCCTAAAGATAAGACGGTTAAAAAAAAAAACTTTAAAAATTTCTGTAGCAGTCATTTGAAAGACTTTTTTGCGTTTCCTTGGTTGAAGATCCAATTCTGGAAAAAGGCATTCAGAATCTGCAGGTTGAAAAATAACATGACTTTTTGAAGGAATTTTATTTAAATACGGCGTAACTACTACAAGTATTTCCTTTTATCTATCTACTAAACTTCCTCCTTTTATCTATCTAACTAGTTTAAAACTAAAACTAAACGAATTGCATTCATTTTACAGGGTAACGATGGATAAAACGATGATTATATATATCGACGGTGTAAGTCGGCCATCACATAACTCGTTTGCGGTGTCTGAAAATCTCCGCCTCTATAATACTTTTTTGAAGTAGAACAAATGGACATCATTCCTTGAAGTTTTTGCAGCATTTTCTTCTTACAGAGAAGAAAAATTACGACAGTTTTAAAGAATTGTCGTTGAGTAGTCGCTTAAAAAATAAAGTATGATAGGAAGTCTGCGACGTCGCAAACCGAGTTATGTGATTGCCGACTTACACCGTCGATATAGACAAAGTCTACTTAAAAAAAAAAAAAAAAAAAAAAAAAAAAAAAAAAAAAAACAATCCATGATGCTACCTGAATTATCGGTGGATATCTGGCAACATTTAAATTCTCTTGCAGCATCTTTTGAACGCTCGGCAGGGACAAGAACTTAAGCTGTTTCGACTTAAAGGCACCTCTATACGTTCTTTTTCTTCTTTTCTATTGCCCCGACGGGCGGGCTGCGGGGCGCCGCGCGGAGCTTGTGCAAGCCCAAAAATGGGAAGAAAATCAAAGTTGTTGGAGGCTATTAATTATTCAGCCGGAGCTCCTTATTTCCTGTTCTAATCCAGCCCTTCATCCTCCTTCCCTCCCCCTCCCCGTCCTCACCCCATCCCCCACCCTCCCGACACTCGGGTTGGGTTGCGCAACCTGTTCCTTCCTCGCGATCGCACGGTTGCCGAAAAAACTGCGCTCGCCGACAAGAATTCGGAATGGGTCTGCACGAAAAAAAATTAAATGTCGATTTATCATTTATACTGTGAAAGAGGTGTCCGAAAAGTTTCAAATGCTGATTTTACAGTACAAAAATGCTAACATGACATTTTAATTTGTACGTTTTGCAGTGGGCGTAGTTACGTTAGCATTTGTTAAAATGTAAAATCAGCATTTGAAACTTGTCGGACATCTTTTTAACAGTATAAATGCTGAATCAACATTTAACTTCTCTCCGTGTGTGGCAAAATGTTGCTACAGCGAAAATCGGAGTTGTAGCGCGTAGACGATTTCTCAAAAATCACTATGAGCGCATCGGAAAGATCTGAAAAGTCCTAGCTTCAAAATCTGCGCATTTTTTCAACCCCCCCCCCCCCNCAAAAAAAAAAAAAAAACAGTTAAGAATGTTCGATTTTGAATTCACGGAGTCAAGAATTCTTGGTCATGCTCATTCCCTGGAGGCAACCCGAAGTTTTCTCCCACTTTCCCCGGATTTTCTTGGGGAAAACTTCACAAGTCTTCAGAGCTCCAAACATGAAATATTGACTTGTGTGACCTTTCAGCCAATTCTTTGATGCTTATCAAATTTTCTATTCCAAAAGCTTTCTTGATGTGTATATACTTAACCTGGTCAATGAGAGGTTCTCCGCTTTTGTGATGAGCTGAAAATTCAAATATGCCATTCAAGTGGTATGAAAAGAGATTCCCGGTTTCTGGCACAGATTTTCTGATTTATCACTGAAATTTTTCATTCCCTGTTGATTCCCGGGTTTTCCAGTCCTAGACACCATGATTTTCATCAACTATACATTCGTTTGATTTGTTTCTATTAAGCCGAACTTCGGCTTAGCTGTTGCACGTTGTTGATTCTTCGAGCGACACAAGGAAGCTTGCCAGAACTGTTCTAATGGGCAATTTGATTCAAGCAAAAGATTGTCTCTCATGTGAGCAGGAACTTCTGAATTCTCGTAGTAATTTAAACTAAAAACGTCGGTAGTTAGGAGTTATTTTCAGTAATTTACGTTGCGCGAATCGTGTCTTACATGACATTATAGTCAAGAAACACGTATCAGAATGTTTACACTTGCACTTTGTCTACACTGCCGTGCTAAGGAAAAAACGCCGTATGAGTTTTCAGGCGTTGCCAAATTTCCATCGATTAAACACGAATTTTTGAGAAAATCTACGAATGTTGGGACCACATTTTGCAATACGGAACCATTATTCTTGGCTCAGTTTAGAAACAACATACATGCCATTGGTTTGAGGTGGTTTTACGGAAGAAACAAAGATAGTGCTTCCTTATTGTAAAATGTAATCAATTTGTCTTCCAGTTTTTCGGAGGATTTCGTTCGAACTCTGGTCTAAAATCTGGAAATTTCTAGGAAGAATATCTTCAAAAATAAAAAATTTCTGATGGAAAAATTTGGCAACATTCAAAGGTTTAATTGGCACGGTAGAGTTCTGGTCCATTGCGGCGATTTCGCTGTTCCTTACTCCAGGGTGTCTACGAAAACAGACTGACCAGAAATCAGTACTTCTTCAGTACTTTTTCAGTACATTCCCAAGAAATTCAGTACCTCCTCAACAGAAAAATTCAGCACTTTTTCAGTACCTCCAATTAACGAAATTCGAAAAATTTCAATTTCTCGCTCAAATTGTGACACAAATGACAAAAAATGAACAAAATTCCGAACCTTTTTGCAATTTTTGGAATTTCCGCACTTTTTCAGGACTTCCGGACCGCCCTTAAAAAATCAGTACTATTTCCGGAAATTCCGGACTTGTAGACACCCTGACACTCGTGCGCGAAATCCGAAAAATTTCAAAAATTTGAAATTGCGCCAAAAATAACAAAAAATTAAAACAATTCCGGACCTTTTTGCGGAATTTCCGCACTTTTTCAGGACTTCCGGCCCGCCCTTAAAAAAATCAGTACTATTTCCGGAGTTACCGGAAATTCCGGGCTTATAGATAACCTGTTACTCGTGCGCGAATTTTCAACCCCATTCGAATTTCTAGACACCGAGAGTCTTATTTTCGTCAACTGTGTCGCTTCCGTATTGCGAAAAGGGGCCAATTCCGCGGCCGCGATTGCTCTTGAGGGTGGGGGTAGGTTGTCGCAGGGTGGTTCCCTCTTTTTTCGAACTCGTTCTGCCACCCGATCGGAGGTGACGCAACCCATTTTTCTCTGTGATTAGATCCTATCGAAGAGCCTCCCTCGTTGCATCCACCCTTACGCCCCTGGGATACAGGGCCCTAGGCCCTAGGAGGAGGCTGTGTGCGCACCCAGCGTTGCCTCACAACCCTTTGTTAAAATGTTCACCGACGATGAAACCAGAAAATCGATGGCCGAAGTGCAAAAACACGTATCTCCAGTGCAGTTTTTCAAAAGCTCCGCTCGTATTTGGACCGCGTTAAACAGAAAGGAACCAAGCCACATCAGCTGTTGCCAAATTTAATTTGGCAATTCAATTTTTTACGTGAAAACGGTTGTGCACATTTTCGTGCAAATTTCAGTGTATTTTCTCCATACTACGAAGCTAATTCCTTAAAATTTTCGAATAAATCCACACAGACTTTCGCTCGTAAAAAATTAAATTGCCCGGTTAAATTTGGCAATAGCTGATATGGCTTGGTTCCTTTCTGTTAAATGCGGTCCATTTTATTTTTTTGCATTGTAGGATGTTAATCTTCGTAAATAATTCTTTTCGATATGACCGAAAAATTATTTTGTTTAGGTACACGCAAAAAATTAGTCCGTGCTGATGACAGAACCTTCTGTTCACAGGGCCCCTGTACTTTTTGGTTACAGTTACAGAACTTTCCTGTTGTGAACATAGAACTTCGGTCGTGAGCAAAGAGTGCTCTGTCCTCATGACGGAAAATTCTGTAGCTGTAACAGATAAATGCGCAGGAGCCCTATGAACAGAACTATTCTTTTCAGTGTAATATTATCGGAAGTATCAGGATTTCAGCACTAGAAATAATATTTGACTATATGCCTGGGCAATTCGCCTATTTGCCTGCGACGAATATTTTGGCTCTTCTTCTTTTCGATTGAAAAAAAAGTGATTGGACTTGGTGAACCGTTTGAATGCAGATTTTAGTTTTGAATTTTGAAATCAGTACTTCTACGATGCTTTTTCAGTGCATTCCCAACGAATTCAGTACCTGTCCACAAAAATAATTCAATACTTTTTCAGTGCCTCCACTTGACGAAATTCAAAAAATAAAAATTTGACACTCTCGCTCGAATTGTGATAAAAATGACATAGACACAAAAGCGGATTCCTGAGCTTCTTCCGGAATTTCCGCACTTTTCCAGTGCTTCACAAAGATCGCCCATTCCGGAACTTCTTCCGGAATTTCCGCACTTTTCCAGTGCTTCACAAAGACCGCCCCAAAAATCAACAGTATTTCCGGACTAGTAGACATCCTGATCATCCAGCGGCTGCGCATCGAACACAGCGATCCGCGAACGAGGGTCGAGGAATGCGAGGATGCTTTCAGGTGCTGGTGGGATTGCCTAATCGGGATTCGGAAGGCTGTCTCGAGGGGACCCGGAACCTAACTCAACTCGACAAGGCCTCCCCTCGCACCTTTGAGCCGGGGCGATTGCCGCACTCCCGTTGCGCAACTTTCCACCGCGGGTCCTTTCTTCGTCCCCGAACGTTGGGCTGTTGAAACGGCTCGATTCTTCAAAGAAACCCTATCGACGCAACCGAATTATATCCAAAGCTTCACCGAATCACGGGCGTTTCCACGCCTCAGGGCCGCGTCTCTTCTCGTCCTGCGTCAAATTGTGAAATTCAGGCGTCTTTACCTGGATGATCCTATACAACTGAACATTTTGGTATCTTTTGACATGAGATATGTTTGATGCTCCGCAGAACGAGACAAGATACAATAATAACAATTCAAACAGCGGGCAACAAGGCTAATTTTCAAGTAAATACCATCAAAATGTTTCGGCTGAAAACTCAGCCTTCCTCAGTTGGATAAAAACAGTAAAAAATGGGTCACCAAACCTTGTTTATTTTATTAAATATTCTGAAAGTACTATGTGAGGAGATAACGTGGTGATTTTTCCGCATTTTCATGGAGCCAAAATCGCGGAGAAAACCGCTTATGAAAAATCTAAAAACTGCAAGACATTTCAAACGCACCCGAATGGCGAGAAACTGACGCGGTTGATGTACTGTGGTAGTCATATCGCAATCTTCTCTCATTTTTCTCTGATTTTTGTTAAAATAAAACGTATTTCAATGTGGAGTTGTTGCTTGTTTATTACAGCTAACATATGAATGAGATTCTAGTCTTTAATTCAAAAGATATGATTTCGACTTTAGTATTGTTCTCATTTACGAAGAGTAGATAGACATTTGACGGACGTCGTGGAAACCCGTGCCCGCCTCTGATTGGTGCCGGATGAAATCATTCGGTGCGGCGCGAAACCGGGGCGTTTTAAATTTGCGTATAAGTTGAGCGATTTGAACTGCGCATTTCTCGGTAATTGAGTTACTTGTTCGCATTTATATCCTTTAAATATATCGTGTTATACGTGTTATTTTCATTCAGAAAACTATATTCGCAAGTCAAAATTCGTTCATGGTTTAGTGACTCATTGTAACAATCTTTACAATTTTTTACGGGTTTCATCCGACTGAGGAAGGCTGAGTTTTCAGCCGAGATGTTTTGGTAGTATTTATGAGAAAATTAGCCTTGTTACCCGCTGTTTAATTTAGTATTATTGCATCTTTGGACAGTGCTGCCATTCTATTTTATCAAAGATTCCTGGGTTCTCGGAATAGTTTCCGATTTCCAAAAGTTTGCAATTTCTTCAAAATTTCCGAGGAAAAATTCCGAAATACGCCCGGATTTGGTTCTAAAGATACCATATGATAAGAAAAACGAAAAAATCATCAAATAATCGGTCAATCTGACGAAAAACCCCGACATTCCGAGAGGATTCCAAAAAAAAAAAAAAAATCAAATAATCGGTCAAACTGGCGAAAAACCCCGACATTCCGGGAGGATTCCCAAAATAGCTGGAAGTTCCGGGAATTTCGAAGATTCCGAGGAAAGAACAACTTAATTTGGGGAAAAGGCTGCAAATAAAGAAAAAGGAATAAACAAAACCCGGGACGTTTCAAAATAATAACAATTTCATTATCAACCGGAAAAAAAATTAAAAACAAAAACGAGCCGTCGCTCCGCTGTAATTGCGAGACCGAGACTCGGTCTCGCAATTACAGCGGAGCGACGGCTCGTTTTTGTTTTTAATTTTTTTTTCCGGTTGATAATGAAATTGTTATTATTTTGAAACGTCCCGGGTTTTGTTTATTCCTTTTTCTTTATTTGCAGCCTTTTCCCCAAATTAAGTTGTTCTTTTATTACGTGTATTTTGGCTGATTAAGTTGTTTCTCATTCCGAGGAAAGTTCCGATAATTTGAAAAGTTCCGAGATTCGGAATTAATTTCGGAAAATGGCAGCACTGACATTGGAGAGACAAACAGACCGAAAAGGCAAAAGACACGCTCTACGCCATAGCTCTTTTTTTTTTTTTTTTTTNGGGGGGGGGGGGGGGGGGGGGGGGGGGGGGGGGGGGGGGGGGGGGGGGGGCACGACCCTCCGACTCCCCAGGAGGGATCAGGGAAGGGGGCACCCTTTCTAAATTATCAAAGTTTTTAAAAAATGATTCATTTCTTGTGACACGCGTATTGAGCGTTTCTATTGCCCGCCCCTTCTTCTTACCATCGATTTGCAATGAGAAAGTAAACGTCAAAATAAAATAAAATAAAATAAAATAAAATAAAATAAGAGAAAATGAAATGAAAGTATACCTGTATTCGCCCGAGTCTGAAGTCTGTGCATCCTTGATGTAAAGTGCACCATTCTTCAGCTGAATAAATCTGAAAAATACGATTGGTCTTAAGATAATTCTATTACAAAAAAAAATTGTTTAAGGTATTTCTTTGAAAAAAAGAGGAACTTTTTTAAAGTAAAAAATAACACTCTTTTGACTGAAGTTAACTTTCTTTAAATGAAATGTATAAATTGGTGCTCTTTTTGGCGGAGGGGGGGGGGTGAAGAAAAATATCTATGCTATGATAAGAATGAAAAAGAAAATCCTCCATAGTCCAAAACAAAAATTTTAAAGACAAAGATATTTCTCAAAAACAGAATAACTTCTTTCGATCGAAGAAAACATTTTCTTTCATTGAAAAAAAAAAACTTATGGAGGGATAAAAAACGGACTTACCTATTGTTCTGAGGTAGAGTAGCGTTATTCTTTTCCCAACTGATGCGAGCGGCGGGGACCGAGATTATTTGACAAGGTAATCTGACAGTCTCACCTTCTCCAACGGTCAAGTTCTTCAGGGCCAATTCGGGATCCCTGGAGATGCCTGAAACAAACAAACATCAATTTATGAGTAAACCCGCTTGGGATGGATTGGTCATGGAGCAAATAATCGGAACACCAGTAGGAAATGGGTAACGGGGTTTTGCACTCAAAGAGTACGGGGGTACTCTCTCAAAGAGGGAACGAAAAATTGGCTTTGAGTTCTTGAGTATTTGGAGGAATTGTTTCAGTCGATACTGTTACTCGCTAGGGTTGGCGAATTGGACTGCATTTTGAATTATGGAGTTACAATATTCGGCTTACCGATAAAAGCACTCATGTGTATAGGAAAACTAAATGGTACACACGTTGTTTCTAAACTGAGCCAGAAATTGCGGTTTCTAATTGCAAAATGCTGTCCAGTTTAGATAGAATACTTCGAGACATGTATATGAATTACATTTCGCAATCAGGAACTACAATAACTGGCTCAGTTTAGGAACAATTTTTACAGAATAGTATTACATAGAATACATATGAATGTGATAAATTCTACACATTCTGAAAATTTGAGAATACTTTTTCAAGTATTCTCGAGCTTGAACGTCAAGGAAGCAGAAATTGGCCCTTAAGGCCAGGACCTTTTTTTTTTATCAGATTTCAAAAGCATCGATCGGCACACTGGAAAAAACACATTGGATCTAGACCTAGAGTCCAGACTCTTAAAAAAATCGAAAAGAAAAAATTCTCTTGATTCAATCAGATTTACGCTTAAATCAAGAACCCAGCCTCTTAACTTGAGCGGATTTCCTTTTGATTTAAGCTTAAATCTGATTGAATCAAGAGTCATTTTTCTTGTCAATGTTTTCAAGAGTCTGGACTCTAGATTCAATGTTTTTTGGTTCCAGTGGGATGACGTTCTCTTAGAGATTTTTGATCGTTTCAATCGTGGATTTTTGCGAAAATTCAACCCGAATATCGCGTCCTACCTTAAGAAATGAAAATCGAGGCTGAGCTGCGGATCTTTGAGCGATGCTCTTACGACGTCTGAGAATGCGAGGCGACCGCGCGCGGGTGGCTTTTGATCTCGCAAAGTCGCCAGGACAGCCACGCTACACTGCCGTTCTTAGGGAAAACACCGTATGAACCGTCAAGCGTTGCCACATTTTCTTTGTAATTTATTGGGAAAATTGTGAATATCAGTCTTCAGGGTTGCAGGGTGTCCAGTATTTTTCAATTTTGAAAAATCCTGATATTTTCCTGATTTTTCTCGTAAAAACTATATTTATTGCGTAAATGCATGCAGAAACTAAATTTTCTGACAAAAAGCGAAAAATTCCTGATAAAACGTCCCATTTTTCCGATTTTCCTGATATTTTCCTGATTTTTTCCTGATCGGCCAAAATTCCTGATATTTTCCAGTTTTCCCTGATGGTAGACACCCTGGGTTGCCACAGAATTTAGAAGATGAAATTCCCAGATTTCCCTGACACATTTTGGCGGAATTCCCTGACAATTGATGGTATGCCAGATTGTTAAAAAGGCATAGTTGGACCGCGTTAAACAGAAAGGAACCAAGCCACATCAGCTATTGCAAAATTTAACAGGGAGTTTTCATTTTTGACGAGAGACGTCTGCGCAGATTCCTTTGAAAATTTTAAGGAATTTGCTTTGTATTATGGAGAAAATTCATTGAAATTTGCACAAAAATCCGCACAACTATTTTCATGTAAAAAATTAAATTACCCGATTAAATTTGGCAATGGCTGATGGGGCTTGGTTCCTTTCTGTTTAACGCGGTCTAGTTAGAAAAAGTTTTCAGACAAAATTTGCTGTTTAAAACCTTAACCTCATTCTAGAAAGCAAATAAAGGCGATGTAACTGTTTGTCCCTGACGTTTTCGTCATTTCCCTGACATTTCCCGTTTTCCCTGACATTTTTAAAATTCCCGGAAATTCCCCGGTTTTCCTTGGTAGTGGCAACCCTCAATTTTTTAAAAAAATTTGCTCGCAATGAAATCTAAAATATCGGAAAATTTCAAAGGAGCATATTCATAACTTTCTTCCACAATACATTTTTTATCAGACGATTTGGCAACATTCAGATGTTCTTACGGCGTTGTTCCTTAGCTTAGCGGTATAGCAAAGCGTGGGGCTCCGGCATCAATAAATCCCTGGGGCTTCTGCCCCCCCTCCTTTCTGGTCCCCTCTTTGCGCCACCGACACAGGAGGAAAGCAACGCAAATTGCGGTAATGAACCACGAAGGTTTCCCGAGTAAAGGCTTTCACTCATCGATTTTCTTTCGACGGCGCCGTGCAAATTGTATTAACACTGGAAAAAATGTCCCCTTGTATCAAGAAGAACTTCGTCAAGGAAAAGTAGAAAAAGTAAAGTTCTGCTAGACGGACGTAAATCCAAAATTTCATGAGCCCTGGCGTCCTGCGTGATCAACGAAAGCCAGGGCTATTGCGTTTTTTGACTTGCGCCCGTCTAACAGAAACCGATTCGATAAAAAACTACGCCAAGTTCAGCGAACATTGTAATACAATGTCTAAAAGGTAGTGGCACTGAATATATTGGTATTTGGAGTGTAGCCGAATGCTAGAAATAATGTAATTTTTTTTTTCAATGCAATCATATTTAAATATTTCTTATGCTTGGCGGAAATTCTTAAGGTGAATCCAGGGTTCGATTAGGGATAATTCACGATTAGAGATAGCGCCACTAGTCACCACTGAGAATATCACTTTCCCTCGACGATTACTAAAATAATATTGTTCAAATCACAAAAAGTAGCTCCACAAGATGTAGATTATTTTTTGCTTGATTTTTTCAGCCAAAAATATTAGCAATTAGAATTACAAGCGCAGAGAAAGTACGGCTGAAACTTTCAGCTCAGCGGCGGCGGCCGAGCACGCAACCGAATACCTTATGTCCTGTCTCTCTCTTTCCCATTGCCGCAATGAGAATTACTTTCCGCCGTAGTTACGACTTTATTTTTAGGAATTTTGAGAAGATTTTTTAACTGAGTGTTCCTCAAGTATGTTGCTATATCCCCTGGATCCCCAATCTTGAATAAGTATTCCGGTTTTTATTATTTTGGCAAATTTATACGGCAATTCTGAGCAGCGCGACGTGGTTGCCAAATCGCGAAGTTCTGAGCCTGGATTCACCTTAAACTATTCCACACAAACTTTCATACTTTTAATTTACACGAAATGTAACAACCCTGGCTGAAGCCCGCCCGAGGTTGACGATGACTCACTTCCTCGCATACCTACTCCTCATTGTTGCGTTGCTGGCCTGGCCAGGCCATGCCTCATGCCTCACGGACGCATGGGAAATGCCGACCTAATCGCACAGATTGTGAGTCTGAGCCACCAGCTCCGCCCCGGGATTGTTTTACTACAACTCTGCCGTACTAAGGAAAAACGCCGTATGAGCCTTCAGGCGTTGCCTAATTTCCTTCAGAAAATCAAGAATTTTCGGGAAAATCTGTGAACATTTTTCCTCCATTTTTTCAGATAATTTTGTTCGCAATTTCACCTAAAGGTCCGGAAAAATTTCAAGGAGGAACGTCCACACTGCCGTGCTAAGGAAGAACGCCGTATGAACATTCAAGAGTTGCCAAATTTCCCCGGATAAAACATGTAATTTGACGAAATTTATGAGTATTTTTCCTGGAAATTTTCAGATATTTTAGATTAAATTGCGTAAAAAATTGTGTGAAAAATCGGAAGAAAAATATTTACAATTTCCCCAATAAATTCGTATTTTATCAGAAGAAATTTGGCAACGCCTGAGGGTTCATACGGCGTTTTTCCTTAGCACGGCAGCACAGCTCTCTTCAAAAATAAACATTTTATCGAGGGAAATTTGGCAACTCTCAAATGTTCATACGGCGTTTTTCTTTGGCACGGCAGAATTTTGCTGCCCTCCTGTTATGAGAACGTAACTAGACTTGGTATTGAACCCTGTCGTCCATATAACTTAATGATTTCCCGGGCTCATCTTGAAGTGTACAGTTACGCTCTTTTGCCGCCAAGCGACGGTTTCATCCGACTTTACTCCGGATTTTCTGTCTCCTCACCGCGGAACTTGGACGCTGAGTCATGCTGGCGGTAGAGCCGTGCTGCCATTATATTTTACCAAAAATCCCGCGGTTCCCGGAATTTATTCCGATTTTAAGAAGTTCCCGGGGAAATTCCGGAATACTCCCTGATTTAGTTCTAAGGATCGTCAAATTTGATCCAAAAAGCGGATTCAGAGTTCCCGGAATTTATTCCGATCTCCGGAGGTTCCGAGAAAAATTCCGATTTTTTCAAAAGTTCCGGGACAAAATTCCGAAATACGCAATAATTTAGTTCTGAAGATAGTCTTTGATCCGAATAGCATCAAATTTGATCAAATAATCGGTCGAACTGACGAAAACCCCTAAATTTCGAGAAAAGTCCGGAAGTAGCCGGGAGTTCCGGGAATTTTGAAGGTTCCTGGAAAAGATTACGATCCGTTGTTTGTGACGCACGTATTTGACGTAGTTTATACATAAAACTCTTTTTTGCGGAAGGATGCTCGATGCTCATTTATAGTAATGGAAATGGAAATATGCATACAAAAACTTTATTGCTTCATCTGAGAGCGCTTAGTGAGTCAAGATCTCAGTATTTTAATTAATTTATTCCTGTTTTGGAAAATTCTGAAAATGTAGATAAAATAATATCGCCGCTTGTGCGGGCAGAGTCGAAACAGGCACGGGGGCGTCACTTGAACTATTCATTTCTGTAGATTTACACAGCTAACTAAAATTCTTCCAATTGGACGTATTTCTGTCAAACGGAACTATGTGCATTATGACGTGAGCCCTGTTAAGCATGTACTCTTTTGAGTCTCAGAGCTCATGTCTTAATGCACATAGTTCTGTTTGATGGAAATACGTCCAATTAAGAGACGTGCACCCACTGATATTGCGACAGATCTCTCTGAGGATTGTGGTGTCTACGCGCAGATTTTGGAAACCACCTTGGTTGACGCATAACCTTTAAAAAAAAAAAAAAAGATTTAAAAATTGAAAAATGTACCGCCTTGTGACGTCATCAGGCAGCATTTCCCACGTAAACACATGCATTTAAGCAGATTAGGTCCTTCGTTCTTATCTTCTTCAGTAATTATCTAATTTAGAAACGGAGGACATTCTTGTGTTCAGTTCAATCAGTACAGTCTCGACTGAAATAATAAAGTCATCATACTTCAGGTACCTGCGAATTCTCCATTCTTGGTCACTCGGCTTTGAGGCCCTCGCAGAGAGAAGAAAGACCAGGACCACCCGTAAGAAGTGGCCCGCCGAATAGAAAGTTCATGTCGCAGAAATTATGTCCAATCGTCGTCGTTGGAGGAAGAACAAAACACTCGAATGTCACGCTCGGGAAAAACCGCTTACTTGCACCAGGTGTCCATTGGAGTTGCGTGTTTTGGCCGGACACTCGCATGATTCATACGACACCGATACCGGTGCGATAAGGACGTTACTTAACGTTAACGATCACCGTACCGCACCGGAGGAGTAGAAACCGTTTCGGGGAACCCGTGCGAATTCTTTGTGTATCTCGTCGCAATTTCCGCCACCAGAGGCGCCCCCCCCCCTTCTTTATGGCGCCGGAGGGGGAGGAAGGGTGTGTTTCGCCCTGATTTTTAATCATCATCGATATCATAAGGCTTGTTAGAACTCAACTCGCGATCTTCTTATGAAGCACCCTCCCCCTCCTTCCCTGCGTGAAGGGTCATTTGTAATGAGTCGATTCGACTACATTTTTCAATTCGGAGCTACAAATTGTGGCTCAGTTTAGGAACAACGTATGTACCAATAGTTTTCCTATGCATGTAAGTGTTTTTAAAACTTTTCAAAGTATCGTAACGATTGTGATAGTAACGCATTTTGGACAATTTGGAGGTCATTATAAATTGCTTGCTCCTTTGGGCCTTAGAGAATTCCATGGCCTAACCTTCAAAATTACCGACATGTTTGTATTAGCCCCATGTAGGTACTATGACGCTGACAGCTATGCGCACGAAGTTCCGTTGAAACAGCGATCGAATCCACGCGCAAAGAGACCCTTTTTTACGAGTTCTGACACACTTCGATCTGCGATTTCTCATAATTGTGCGATTGAAGGCAGTTACGTAAGACGCCCGGTCGTAAAACCCGATAAATTCGATAGCGGCGATCGTAAAACTGTAAAACGGCCCCGTTTACGCGTGTAAACCAAAACGGTCATAGTCTCTTCCCCACCTGGTGGGCTCTGTACAATGTACATACACCTGTCGTAACGTAAATTCTACGAGCAGTTAAAAAAGGCCGAATCGGCTGAATTTTATCAGCGTTCTGGCTTTTCACATGTCTATCGCTATTTTGTCTATCGCTCTGTCTATCAATGTTAATAATCAGTCTACAACTACGAATCTGTTTCCTAGTAGATACCCTGCTTCGAATAAAGCACGAATTTTGCACGGAAAAATTTAATTGCTGATTTAACAATTATTTTGTTTAAAAAATGACTGCAATGTTTTAATGCAGATTTTACAACAAAAAAATGCTACTTTAAGCACCCGTGGTTAAATTAGCTTTCCACCATTGTAAAATGTATACATTTGAATCATTTGCAGTCACTCTTTTGAACGATTGAATTGTTATCAGCAATCCATTTTTTTCTGTGTGTCTAGAAAATTCGATATTCAATCAAAATTCTCTTGGGTTCAACCAGGAATTTTTCTCTGTTTGCCTAGCTCTTGACCTTCCTTCAGAGGTATGGTAAGTTATTCCATTCTACCGAACGGATTGCTGCCAAGATTCGAGATGGGACAAGAATCGACAAAATCCGACCGAATAAATTCGTTGGAACGTAGAAGCACTGCTAGGTATGAGCACTCACTGGTCGACTTGAGGCCACAGTTCCATAGAGAGTGTGCGACACGGTATTGGATTGGTCGCGTAGTGTTAGCCCCGCAACTGGGTACAATGATTGACTCTTCGCGTCGACATGTCTACTATGTTACCGAAGAGAGCATCCGATGAACCGAAGTAACTTTGAATCCGTGAACTTGTGGTACCTGGCGATTGATTTTTAAGGTGATTCGATGGACGCCATATTTTGTGTCAGAACGGCATGCGGTTTCATTTTTTCAGCTACTCGTCATTTTTCTCCAATTTTGAGATCGCAATTCTGTTGTCAGGAGACTAAAGCACTCACTTACCAATTTTAACAAAGATAATAAACGTAATAAAGGCGTGGTTTTGTTAGAGAGAAAACATCGCATTCAAGTGCAGTTTCGATATCAGTATCGAATGGGATGTTTTCTCTCTGACAAAACCACGCCTTTATTACGTTGAATTTCTTTGTTAAAATTGGTGAGAGAGTGGTGAGAGAGTCTCCTGACAACAGAATTGCGATCTCAAAATTGGAGAAAAATGACGAGTAGCTGAAAAATGGAACTAATTGATGCGAATATCGCATGCCATTCTGACACGAAATATGGCGTCCATCGAATCACCTTAAATGCCATAACTCTGCGCCGGTAAGGCAAGTGTGGTTCTTCTCGAGCAACTATTTTAACTCACCGGAGATCAAATTGCATATCCGATGATTTGAAGGGGCTTTGAATCCGGGGGCTCGCAGTTACCAATCTGATTAAGATGCCACTACGTTGCGCCGTTAATGCAAGTGATTCATTTCGAGCAACTATTTTAACTCTCCGGAGATCAAATGAGCTTGTTCAGCAATTCGTAATTCTTGCATTTTTGGAAACTAGAGAGTGCACAGAGTTCACAGGAATTTTCCCCGATTTTTTTGAGCAATATTAACCCACGAAATACGAGTCCAAAAGTCCGTATTTTGGGCTCCCATTTAAACGCGCGCCGCTTGGCCCATCTCAAAATGGCGCCCATTTTCTCCGTCCGGCGGTGGCCACACTTTTGACCCGGCGTGCCGGCGAGGTACCTCTGCATGCCTCTGCCGTGTGTGGGTCGTATAAACAAACGAAGATTGATAACACAAATGATCCAAACAACTCGAAATCTCTTAATTTTAATTAATTTAAATCCATTTTCGACTTCAACCAAGCATTTGGCAATAACATTCATCGTATTTTACAGCCAGGAGCCACGGCCTATCGGCTCATTTTAAGGTGCATTCTGAAAATCAGTCTTACAAGTCCAGTGTCCAAACCCAGACTTTCTTCTTTTACTTTTTTTGACCATTCTCTTTTCATTTTCGCCTCAAATCAAATGTTTTGCAGTTTCTTTGTCTTAAGTATGTGGTCCTGAATTCATTCAAGAGTTAAAAGTTCACCATTCATTTAGTATTATAGCCTTTTAACCTCTCAAGCTTTACCGATATGATCTCATGCAGTTCGAGGTTTCTTTGGCCCAAACCAAGTGATTACACATCTGATGTGTGTCTTATGGCTCTTCAAATTCGCAGTTTAGAACTAAATCAGAGACTACAGTTACTTAATCCAGTTCTGCTCTCTTGCTCAATGTTTGTCATAAGTGTTTGTTCGTGTCTGTTCTTTATAAGTGACCACTGTAGTGCATATACACAGTTATGCTATCGGTACAGGTATTATTTCTTGTTTTCTACAGTCAGGACTTTCTCTTAAGCGCAATAATTTACCAAAGAAATTCACCTAGTTGCGTAAATAATTTGGTGTATAGATATTCTGTTAATGTCTCCTTGCGGTGATTCAAAGTTTCTGAGATCTATCACAAGTGGATTCTGCATTTAGACGGTCACTCTTGTCTGATAAAATTACTGCTCTAGAAGCTTCAAATTTATACTTTGATCTCTGATTCATCACTAAATGACACTCATGCGGTGTCATTTATCTTTAATCAGTTCAAAGCTATTTCGACAATGAATCATCAAAGGTCCGATCGAAGAAGGAATTTTCTGGTGAGTGCTGCGACTGAACCGACATCACAACTCTACTTTCAAAAGCATCAACTTATAAAAATTTATCGAAGTGGTAATGGTAAGAGGAAATCATGGTAGTGCTCGCTTCTTTCATGAGCAAATTGTCCGCTCAAAATTTCAAAATCTACTCACCTGCATGTATATTTGAAGATGAATACGACATGATATGTAGCAGGCTACACTTCATCTATGAATAATACGTAAATTTGTCTTGAGAGCATTCTTAGGAAACTTCCACAATTTTTAGTCTTGTTCCTGAGAGAAAATTTGGAGACGACTCTGCTGGTATTCCCAGGGTTTTTTCAGAAATTTTGTACTTCATAGGTATCATCAAATACTTAAGTATCAACAGATATTGTACAAGACAGAAAATTTATTTGAGGATTCCTGCTAGTATGTTGTGTTTCCTGCAGAAACAAGGATCATCATATTTCATGGAATGAAGTAATCAAAAACTACTTACTTACCTACAGCTTGGTCAGTTTCATGTCTTCCTAGAGTGAAGAAAATATTTTTTTTTTCTCTCTATTTAAGAATTCAGGGTGAATCAAACCTGTCCAACAAACATTTTAATAAAATCCCTTTGTTCAAAAACACCTAAGAATCATTTCAATGGTAAAGTTGCCAACGATTCTTGTTAAAAGTCCGAAAGTCGGCTGGTTTACTGAATTTCTCAGGTACAGATGGATGGAAGGATTTTGAAAAGACATAGAATTACATCCTCCCATAAGTATAAGTCAGGAACATGGTTAAGGTTATCTGGGGATGACATTTGTAACATTCGTTGCATGATTTTATAATCGAAGAGAAACAGAAAGTCTGAAACTTTGTAAATCTACGTTAGTGGTTTTCTAGTTAGCCTATGACATTGATATGCTCGTTTTGTTATCAATTAATCTCCACAAAGGTAAGCATACTTACAAAAACTGTACCACAAGAGATGCGAATGTAACTTGTGATACCTAAGTGACTTTACAAATCTTACCTGTTAAACTACCAGCTGCCCGATTATTGAAACTATGTCAGCCCGACATGAAAAGACATAGCCCTATCATATCCATGCAATATATTCGAATTTGATGTCTTGTCAGGTTGCTCTAAGCCTTCAATAATCGGCCTGCTGATTAGTTGCAAAATATTTCCACTTCCAGACGAATGATCATGTCTTGGTTGATGCTTTCGATAGTAGAGTTGTGATGTCGGTTCAGTCGCAGCACTCACCAGAAAATTCCTTCTTCGATCGGACCTTTGATGATTCATTGTCGAAATAGCTTTGAACTGATTAAAGATAAATGACACCGCATGAGTGTCATTTAGTGATGAATCAGAGATCAAAGTATAAATTTGAAGCTTCTAGAGCAGTAATTTTATCAGACAAGAGTGACCGTCTAAATGCAGAATCCACTTGTGATAGATCTCAGAAACTTTGAATCACCGCAAGGAGACATTAACAGAATATCTATACACCAAATTATTTACGCAACTAGGTGAATTTCTTTGGTAAATTATTGCGCTTAAGAGAAAGTCCTGACTGTAGAAAACAAGAAATAATACCTGTACCGATAGCATAACTGTGTATATGCACTACAGTGGTCACTTATAAAGAACAGACACGAACAAACACTTATGACAAACATTGAGCAAGAGAGCAGAACTGGATTAAGTAACTGTAGTCTCTGATTTAGTTCTAAACTGCGAATTTGAAGAGCCATAAGACACACATCAGATGTGTAATCACTTGGTTTGGGCCAAAGAAACCTCGAACTGCATGAGATCATATCGGTAAAGCTTGAGAGGTTAAAAGGCTACAATACTAAATGAATGGTGAACTTTTAACTCTTGAATGAATTCAGGACCACATACTTAAGACAAAGAAACTGCAAAACATTTGATTTGAGGCGAAAATGAAAAGAGAATGGTCAAAAAAAGTAAAAGAAGAAAGTCTGGGTTTGGACACTGGACTTGTAAGACTGATTTTCAGAATGCACCTTAAAATGAGCCGATAGGCCGTGGCTCCTGGCTGTAAAATACGATGAATGTTATTGCCAAATGCTTGGTTGAAGTCGAAAATGGATTTAAATTAATTAAAATTAAGAGATTTCGAGTTGTTTGGATCATTTGTGTTATCAATCTTCGTTTGTTTATACGACCCACACACGGCAGAGGCATGCAGAGGTACCTCGCCGGCACGCCGGGTCAAAAGTGTGGCCACCGCCGGACGGAGAAAATGGGCGCCATTTTGAGATGGGCCAAGCGGCGCGCGTTTAAATGGGAGCCCAAAATACGGACTTTTGGACTCGTATTTCGTGGGTTAATATTGCTAAAAAAAATCGGGGAAAATTCCTGTGAACTCTGTGCACTCTCTAGTTTCCAAAAATGCAAGAATCACGAATTGCTGAACAAGCTCATTGCATATCCGATGAATTGAAGGAACTTCGAATCCTCGGACTCGCAACCTAGCGATCTGATAAAATATGCCACAACGTTGCGCCGTCAATGCAAATGCGATTCATCTCGAGCAACTATTTTAACTTTCCGGAGATCAAATTGCATATCCAATGAATTGAAGGAACTTTTAATCTGGGGACTCGCAACTTAGCCATCTTGTTAAAGATGACACAATGTTGCGCTGTTGATGCAAGTGTGATTTATCTCTAGCAATTATTCTAATTCTCCGGGGATCAAACCACCCGTCTCATTCAACAGAGTGGCAACAAAATTCGGAATATAAAATTCCCTGACATTTACCTGATTGCCCTGACACATTTGAGTGAAATTTCCTGACAATTGAAGATATGCCACAGACCAAAAAAGACATAATGGACCACTAGACAAGGTGCGAATTTAAGCGATCTGATACATGTTTCTTAACCAGAATTTCACGTAGAGAACGATTCACACAACGAAAATTACGGAAACCAATTCCTAACAAAGATATTAACGTTTTTATTTCACATTGGTTACGAGGAATTTGAACTGCCCGCTCACAAAAAACTCAAAACTCTACGTGAGTCAAATCGCCCACTCCAACGGTTTCAGCAAGCTTCTCAATCGAGCAATGTTCATTTCCCACCATGTGTTGTTCAAACTATTAGCAATTTGCTATAACTGAGCCAAAGCGTCAAGATTGAGATTGCCAGATTTTTATATCGCAGAGACTGTCATGATAAACGTTTAGCGCGCGATGTGAATCACGTAGAGCATTGAGTTTTCATGAGCGGGTGGTTTGAATTCACGCATTAAGAATCATTAAATATCTTCGTAAGGAGTTAATTTCTGTAATTTTTGTTGTGTGCATCGTGTTTTACGTAAAATTTTTGTAAAGAAACATGTATCAGAATGCTAAAATTCGTACCTTACCTAGTGGTCCATTAGAAATATTGTCCGGGGAAAATTTGTTGTTCTAAACGTCAAACCCATTCCAGAAAGCAAATAAAGGTGATTCAACATATTTTCTCTGATATTTTCGTCATTTTCCCGGACATTTCTCGGTTTTCCTTGACTGTGGCAACCCTGTTTCAACCAATAGGCTCCATCCATTTTCTTTATGCCTATACATTTTAATAAATATTATTTCAATGATAAGCGCGCCGATCGCGTCGCGCACCTCTTGTGAGAGCGTGGCCTAAGGCTCCGGCGCCCCGAATTTCGGCCGGGATCTGCTTAAAATTCCCACCGCGGTTGACTCGACAGTCCGCGTTCGGCGCTTCTCCACGATTTAAGACCCGAAACTCGCGGACGAAATAAGAATAACCGCCTGGAGCTCTTAAAAAGCCATATACTTCCTTAACTAGGTTGAGAACTCACTATTAGAGTGATGGATTGACATGATCCAACGGATCAGACTCTAAACCTCTTGGAGGAAAAACCATATTCTGTTCAGAGCAACTTCTATCCGACATTCTCAGTATATGCGTGTATTAACCTACACGGAAAATTACACATTGGATCTAGAGTCCAGACTCTTGAAAACATCGACAAGAAAAAGTACCCTTGATTCAATCAGAATCTGGCTCACATCAAAAACCAAGCCTCTTATTTTAGGCGGATTTCGTTTTGATTCAAGCAAAAATCCTATTGAATTAAGAGTATTTTTTCTTGTCAATGTTTTCAAGAGTCTGGACTCTAGATACAATGTGTTTTTTTTTTCCAGTGAACGTTTTCGTAATTTCCCCTGGCATTTGCCGCTTTTTCCTGACTTTTTAAAATTCCCTGACATTTCCTTGTTTTCCCTAGAGTCACTTTATACCCAGAGTTAAGACAACTCGATTATCAGCTGACTGGCAGCCGGCCTTGGCTGGCCATGAAGACCGAAACGAGTGCACCCAAACGAACGATATTGTGGGATAAGGATCAGGAATCCTGCGATGTCTGTCACACAAAAACAACAACATCAACAAATTGATCAATTAAAAAGAAAATGAGATTGGTTTGTCAATAATTTCTTGATCTATTTTCATTTAAGACCGATGGAAATAACAATTTACTCTTGATAAACCACAATTAGGTAATATTTTCATTATTCTTGTTCACATTCGAGGTACCGCCATCTTGGTGCACTCGTTTCGGCCTCCATGAGCGAGAACCAATCAGAATTGGATTTTTTTAGGCCACTTTCAGCCCAACCAAAAGTGAGTTGTCTTAACTCTGGGTATAAAGAGACTCTAGTTTTCCCGGTAGTACCTGACTGTGGCAACCCTGCGGAAAATAAATAACAATAGAGACGGCAACATTTCAACGAGACCACTTTGCGGTCACCCTGTGTACAGTTCACGCCATGAACCCTATGAACTGAGGCAGGCAGGGCCTCGTTTTATTATTTTCGCGACCGAAAACCGAACCCGAACGGGAGCCAATAAAACAACTAATTATTCGCCAAGAGCAGGAGCGCCCGAGAATTTTTTAATGAGCCTGCAACCGTCCGTAAAGAAATGTCGCAAAGGAACCAACAAGAGTCGTAAAACCGGGCCCGGGCTTTTCCCATTATTTATACTGCTCTCGAGGAAATTAACGCCTCCCCCTCCCCGCTACCCTCTCCCTCAAGCGCCCACCCTCCAATCATGTTTCCCGCCCTCGCCTCCCTGTAAGAGTTGTCATAACTTGCTGTTCAGCACTGAGAGAAATGGCCGAATTAAAATAAAATTAGCTTTGATTCGAGAGCATTACTTAAATATACTTGGCGAGGCGTGAATGATGAAATATCGATATTTCCCCCACACTGGAAAAAAAAAACATTGGATCTAGAGGAGTCCAGACTCTTAAAAACATCGACGAGAAAAAGTACTCTTGATTCAAACAGAATTTAGCTTGAGTCAAGAACCAAGCCTCTTAATTTAAGCGGATTTCGTTTTGGTTCAAGCAAAAATCCGATTGAATCAAGAGTATTTCTTCTTGTCAATGTTTTCAAGAGTCTGGACTAGATCCGATGTGTTTTTTTTCCCAGTGTTTAGTATATTCCTTACCTCCTTTGTCGATAATTGCAACCACTGACTACCACCAATAGGATATTCCCATACTCCTTATGTCTTCAGGGTTGCCACAAAATTTAGAAATTGAAATTTCCTGACATTATCCGAACACAGCAGAAAGTCCCTGACAATTCATTGGAGTTATGACAGGTGGGTAAGAGGACATAACTGAAAATAATTTTCAGGCAAAATTTGTTGTTCGAAACCTCAAACCCATTCTAGAAAGCAAATAAAGGTGATTTGACACATTTTCCCTGACATTATCGTCATTTTCCGGTTTTCCCTGACACTTTTAAATTCCCTGAAATTTCCCAGTATTCCTAGACTGTGGCAACCCTGCCCGATGTCTTCTTTATCCATCGCTTTGTCAATCAATTTCAATAATCAGTCGGTCTGTATCGCTCCATTTCTCCTGTGTCTCCTTTGTCTATAGCTTTGTCTATCGACTTCAATAACCGGCCCGCTAATTCGACCGCGAAGAGCGAGCGTGCTCGCGTTCGGTTCGACGTGTATCCTCGCCCGCTCGACCGGCGCACAGTGGATCGAGTCAATGGTAGAGGTCGGACATGAAATTTTTGATTTTCAAACTTTTATGTTTAAGTAATTCGTCCCAAATTCAATTTCAACGGGTGTTTCCGAAAGAAAATTTCACGAAAAAACCAATGGAACCAGTATTAAAATTCCTTCTCCAATATTTTCGAAAATACAAGCTTTCAGAGTTTCCAGATTTTGTCCGACTTCCTCGATTGACTCGGTCCACCGTGCGGCGCTCAGTATCAGTTGCAAATCTACTTAAATCCGCCGCGTACCGCCCGGCTAGGAGCACTTGAGGAAAGCCAGATGGCTCCCCATCGGAAATTTTCAATGCGTAATTCCGCCTAAATTAAGATTTCGGACCGGGGGTGGGGGTGGGGGGCAACGATCCGCTTATCCTCCAACCCCCCCCCCCCCCCCCCCCCCCNCCCCACGTTCACCGGGTTTTATTTGGCGGCTCTCTCGCGGCCGGCCGGGTCGCCCGTTCGGCCGATACTGCCATGCTAAGGAAAAACGCCGTATGAACCTTCAAACGTCGCCGAATTTCCTTCGATAAAATGTGAATTTGCTGGAAAATTTAGGAATACGGAGTGTCTACTAAAACAGGCCGGCCAAAAATCAGTACTTCTACGGTACTTTTTCAGTACATTTCCGAAAAATTCAGTACCCCCTCAACAGAAAAATCCAGTACTAATTCGGTACTTATTCAGTACCTTCAATTGACGAAATTCGAAAACTTTCAAAGATTTCAATTTCTCGCTCAAATTGCGACAAAAATGACAAAAATTCCGGATCTTCTTGCAGAATTTCCGTAGTTGTTCGGTGCTTCCGGACAGCCCTTAAAAAATCAGTACTATTTCCGGACTTTCCGCAAATTCCGGACTTTCCGGACTTGTAGACACCCTGGAATACTTTTCTTTCAATTTTTCGGATAATTGTGTTCGCAATTTCACCTGAAGTTTCTGAAAAAATCGAGGAAGAATACGCATGCACTGAAAAAAACATCTCGGTGTATTTACTAGGAAAAGGGTAAAATTACCAAGAATTCAGGGTTCTATTTGATCCCAGTTTTTTCTTGGTAAAATTACCATTTATGGAATTGGTAAATTTACCGAGAAATCTCGGTAAAATTATTGAACTTTCTCGGTAATTTTACTGGATCTTGGTAAAAACGCCAATATTTTTTATCGACTGTGGTAGAATTACCGAGATAAAATGGAAAAGTTACCGGGAATTGATTACCAATAAAAGTGGTATTCTTACCTGAAAAAGACAGTAAAAATACCAGTTTTTAGGTAAGCTTACCAGTCTGTCTTGGTAGAATTACCAATAATTGGTAAAAAAAAAGTTAGATGGTAAAGGTACCAACGGACCGTGGTAAAAACGCCGAGAATTTTTTTTCAGTGTGGCTTTTCTCGAAAATAAACGTTTGACCTGAGGGGATTTGGCAACTCTTGAATGTTGGTGCGGCGTTTTTCCTGAGCACGGGAGGATGGAATGAGGCTCTGGCAGATTTTTTATGGAGGAACTAGGCGCACCACGCTCCTCGCTCGGCTCGCGAATTTTTCAGGCCGCCCGATTGCGTGGTTGAATGACCAGTCTCCCCGAGTTCCAGAGAGCCTCCGTCGCTGTGGCGTGGCGTGCTTTGCGATACATCGATTGATCGGCCATTTAAACTACAGTCCCTCTATACTGAGTTCATATAACAAGACATAGAAATCATTTTCGTTTCTTAGCCACGTGAAATTATGAATCCAAGAACGGTTCTAGAGAGACATTTCGAAAATTTCGCAATTCGTCGTTTTCCAAACGGAGGAAAGAACGTATCTCCATCCCAAGGTTGCAGAATTTACTAAAAAAATTCAACGTTTTAAAATGATGTACCTGTGCAATTTTTGTTGAAAATTCGTCCGATTTTCGCCTGAGATTGAAAGAAAAATTAGTGAGATTTTCAATTGGAAATCCCCAAAATCCTCCCAGTTGAAGTGCAATTCGCGGTGGGAAATTCAACAACGTCGAAATGGAGAAATGCTCTTTCTGAGAGAAACTAGAGTCCCTTTATACTGAGAGTCAAGACAATGCGCATCCATCTCTGGTTGGTTCCCGTATGTTAGGCCTTGATAGTGTCACAAACGGGAATAAAGATTACATTTTCACCAATTGCAAAGATTATGATCTGGAATGGACCGAGGAATTACGGGTTGGACAAGGAACAAACGGAATGAGAGAGGGAACGGAGAAAAGAATTTGAGAATGGGCCGATCGAAGATTACGAAAAACGTTCAATTTCTGCAATCTTTATTACCGTTTGTGACTCCATGAGGGGGTGTTGTCTTGACTCTCAGTATGAAGGGACTCTAATTTAGACCTATGGAAAACCAGCGGGGCCTGAAGGGGCGCTACGGGGGGGGGGGCACCCCTACCGCGGACGCCCTTCGCATCNCGTAAAACTTGCAAATTAGATCTCGCGACGGCGGCGGGGCGGGGGAAGGAGGGAGGGGGGCGATAAAAACGCGATCATCGACGACGAGTAATGCCACCTGCTCGACGGCCGCGGAGTCGTTATCCCTGGCGCGCGGGAGATGGAGTCGCCCCCGAAAACTTTACGAGCGGGGCCTGGAGGGGCGCTACGGGGGGGGGCACCCCTACCGCGGACGCCCTTCGCATCTCGGTTCCATCGAGCTGATTGTTGAAATTGATAGACAAAGCTATAGACAAGGAAGACATAGGGATTATGGAGTGATCCTGTTTGTTGAAATTCGTAGTTCTTACCAGGATGTCTAGTTTTTTTTTTTTTCATTTTGGGACATCCTGATTTTTCCTGGTTTTTGACTGCTAAATCCTGACCTCATAATTTTTCCAGATCCTGATCAAATCTTGAGTTTTTGCGGAGAAAAAGAGACGAATGTAACTTCATAAAAATGGCTCGATAAAGGATTCCGATCGGACGGCCGACTTTCCAAATCCAGATTTTACGACCGATTTTTTCTCAAACCCTGATGAAATCGGCATTAAATCCTGATTGACCTCAAATCCTGATAGAATCGGGAAAATCCTAACGCTAGAAATCCTGAATATTTGTTCGGCTTTATCTCTTGCGTGCACTGAAAAAAAATCTGGGTGTATTTACTAAGAAAAGGGTAAAATTACCAAGAATTCAGGGTTCTATTTGATCCCAGTTTCTTCTTGGTAAAATTACCATTTCTGGAATTGGTAATTTTACCGAGAAATCTCGGTAAAATTATTGAACTTTCTCGGTAATTTTACCGGACCTTGGTAAAAACGCCAATATTTTTTACCGACTGTGGTAGGTTTACCGAGATAAAATGGCAAAGTTATCGGGAATTGATCACCAATAAAAGTGGTATTCTTACCTGAAAAAAACAGTAAAAATACCGGTTTTTAGGTAAGCTTACCAGTCTGTTTTGGTAAAACTACCAATAATTGGTAAAAAAAAGTGAGATGGTAAAGGTACCAACGGACCTTGGAAAAACGCCGAGAATTTTTTTTCAGTGCGTGCAACAGACCTATTACTCCACCTGTACATCCGACTAGAGTACCTGTACAGCGAGAGTATAGACAGATGTGAAACTCCGAAAAACCAGCAGGCCTTCACCGATGCCTCCGCGAATAAAGTTAGGGCCCAGAAATGCAGCCAACCTATGAATTTCAATCATCCAGAACGATTTATTAATACAATTGTTACGAACCATCATTTATAAAGCACGTATTTGACTTAGTTTTGGCATAAATTTACTCATTTTTGTGGAGGAACGTTCATTTATGTACTTTCTTAACCATCTTCGTTAGAAATGGAATCTACAGACTGGCAGTGAAATTTAGTGCGTCAGAAGTTGGTTGGAAGGGTGGCTGCACTTTTGGGCCCTAAGCCCTCCATGAAGCGATCAGTCCATACTCTCGCTATACAGGTACTCTAACTCCACCTGTAGTCCCGGGTTCGAATCCCGGTGGTGGCGACAAATTTTCATGGAACTGACGAGCGGATCTGTAAGCAGAATTCGCTCGGCCTTAATCCGTGAAAATTTGTAAGCCCGAGCATGGATGTCTACCAAACTCCCTGATGTCTTCGGACAATAAATAGTGCCTATAGATGGCTGTAGATTCCTAAAGGAATAGAAGCCACTAAACTCTCAATATAAAAAAAAAAATAAAATTAAGAGGCTTGGTTCTTGATTTACGCTTAAATCTGATNGGGGGGGGGGGGGGGGGGGGGGGGGGGCAACTTTTTTGCAAGGGCCCGGGCGTGAAACAATATGGCCGGCCGGGAGAGATTTCGGAGGTTCGCGGAGGAGCCTCGTTAACCTTGGACTCGTCTTCCGCGATAAGAATTCACAACAAATCGCCGAGAATCCGCCGAGGAAAAAACAAAGGAGGGAACCGGGGGTCCTAGCCGCGAAGGGGAGGGGGCGCCGAAAAAACACGGCTCCGGCGGGTGCCAGATGGGGCGGATCCGGAATTTCGACGCCCCCCGCCTCCCCTCCCCACCGCCCATCGATCCGTCAAAGTGCAAAAATCGCGTAACTGGATTTCTGTCATCGGGGTGTCTACTTAAACAGGCTGGCAAGTTTTCTTGGTAAAGCTCATTCCCTGATTTTTCCCTGATTTTTAGGAGCTCATTCCCTGATGAGAAACCGAAGTTTTCTCTCACTTTCCCAGGATATTCTTGGGGAAAAGAATATTATTTTCAAGAGTTTCAGATATGAATATCGATTTTAATTAATCTTTCAGCCATTTCTTTGGCGCACATTCAAAATTTTAATTTAAAAATATTCCTGGGTGTTCTGAAATGATCCCTGGGTGGTTAGAGAAGAGATTCCCGGTTTCTGGAACAAATTCCCTGATTTTCCCGGTAAATTTCCATTCTCTGATGAATCTCGGTTTTCTCCGGTTTTTAAAAAACTAGACACCATGGTGTAATTCTGTGAATTTTAACGAATACGATCCCGAAACGAACAATCAATCGATTGGCAGTCTTATAAATAAATAAAAAAAAAAAAAAAAAAAAAAAAAAAAAAAAATTATTTACTTTGACACATCAGGCATTGTAGCACACACAGCACAGAGAGTGTAATTCTTCGAAATGACACTAAAAGTAATCTTCAAGTAAATATTCCAGGTCGAAGTTAGAATAGTTAACGTTCGTGACTCCAGCAGTATTTTTATCTTCAGTTCGAAGAAATGTTTTCATAGACGATGATGCCGAACACACTGTAGAGTGTTTAAATTGGTGCGTCTGCAGAGAAATCATACATATTTGATGCCTTGCTTGGTCAACTCACAATCTTCATATTTATATCTCATTAATCACTCTTAGATTTTGGAGGAAAACATTCGGATCTTTCTGACGGTACAAGAGAAAGAATCTAAGATCTCAGGGTTTAAATTACTTCCGAAATATGTATGACTCGAAAAATTGAAAAGACTACCTTTTTCCAGAAAAAATATGGTTTTGGGGGCCATGATCACGCGCGCTTCTCTTCTTTCTCGGTCATAAAATTCCCGGACAATGACGAAGAAAAAACCGGGGGGAAATTTAAAATTCCCTGACACACGGAAAAATGATTCCCTGACAAAAAGGTAAAATATTCCCAATTTTTCGACAAGGTTGACCTGATTAAATGTAACTGTAAGTAAAAGTTTGTTCATGGTTTAGGGATACAGTGCAATGAATAGAGCAAAATCTATGGTCCCTAAACTTATACGAGATACGTTTGCCTCATTTTTAAAATTTGTGAGACATCAGCGGAAAGTCTGGTAGAAATGTTAGTATTGATTCTGTTTTTCTGTAACTGGATTCATCATCAATTTTCAACAAAAGAAAATCTGTGTTTCTCGATTTCCCGTCAAGAAAATCGATTGGAGAATTAAATTCCCTGGCATGCCGAATTTTGGCGAATTCCCTGGCGTTTTCCCTGACACAAAAACGAAGTCCCTGACACTTCCCGGTTTTCCCGGTTTCCCAGGTCACTAGACACCCTGAAATGTAATCTTTATTCCCGTTTGTGACACTGTGAAGGCCTAAAATACGGAAACAGGGTGTCTAGTATTTTTTAATCCTGATATTTTATAAAAAATTCCTGATATTTTCCTGATTTTTCTCGTAAAAACTAATACGACACAAGCGCTACGGGTGAGAAATTATCGGAAACAAAGACGGCGCGACGACTCCTGGCACGGTAGGCAAAAATCAGTAAGACTTCTCCGCTGAGGAGATCCGCGTAAGAAAAATTCCTGATAAAACGTCCGATTTTTCCTGATTTCTTCCTGATCGGTCAAAATGCCTGATATTTTCCGGTTTTTCCTGATGCTAGACATCCTGGGGAACCAATCAGAAATGGATTCGCATTGTCTTTACTCTCTGTCTAAAGGGACTCTAAATAGAGATTGTAACACGTCGGGAATTTTGGCCGATCAGGAAAAAATCAGGAAAAATCGGACGTTTTATCAGGAATTTTTCTTAAGATGCTAATAACTGCGGATTTGTGCGTTATTTTCTCTCTGAAGGTAGAACTGACAACGCAAATTTCGAGGAGTTCTCCCTCGGCAGACAGGGCCCGACCTGGGCCGCGGAGGAGGGTGGAGGGAGGGATATCGTAAACATTGGCCACCGTCGAAATTCGTATTGTTTTGTGGAGCTGGTTTCGGCCTTACTCCGGCCTCCGGCCTCCCGCTTTTTGAATAGTTTTAAATTACAAACACACGCACTTCCAGAGGAGTTCACGTCTGTTCTACTCGTTAAAGAGAACCAGGGCAAGTGGTGAAAACAGTTCGATTCAACTTGACGTGAGACAAGAAAAAATTCCAGGCGAACGAGGAAGCCGGGCTGGATGGATCGAGGGATATTCAGCAATTTTATACGGCGTTCGATGTTCCTTGAGACGTCACGAAATCTGTTGGCGCGATATTTTTCCGTTTGAAACGGAGTTGAGCTTTCGGCCATGCCGGATGATTCAGAAGGCTGCGATTGGATTGCACAAATGCCCTTTTTTCACCTTTTTGGAGCGGATTGCGCGAATTTTTCTGATATCGACTGCACTGCGTGTGGCGAAATGCGAGAAGTATTTATGCAGTCTTGTAGGCGCTAATATGGGCTTTACGCCGACCACATTGTTTGGCGCAATGCGTGAAGTATTCCTATAGTCTTGCAGGCGCTAATATACGTTTAACACTGACAATTGAAGATGTGACAGGAGGACGTAATTCGAAATAGTTTCTAGGCAAAATTTTTTGTTCGAAACCTCGAACCCAGTCTAAGACAGCAAATGAAAGTGACCCAACAATTTTCCCCTGAAATTTTCGTCATTTTCCCAGACATTTCCAGTGTTTCCCTGACTTTTTAAAATTCCCTGACAAAGGCAATCCTGTGATGTGGCTTGGTTCCTTTCTGCTAAGCGCGGTCCGACTGGTCCATTTTCTCACGCAAATTCTCCAGCGCGAATTTTTCCGTGCACTGGGAAAAAAACACATTGGATGTAGAGTCCAGACTCTTGAAAATATTGACAAGAAAAAGGACTCTTTGATTCAATCAGACTTAAGCTTAAATCAAAAGGAAATTCGCTCAAATTAAGAGGCTTGGTTCTTGATTGAAGCTTAAATCTGATTGAATCAAGAGTATTTTTTCTTGTCGTTGTTTTGAAGAGTCTGGTCTCTAGATCCAATGTGTTTTTTTTCCAGTGAATTCATCGCCGACCATATTGATGGTTGTGGAGCGAGCGGTTCATTCATTTTCCAAGGTTGCCACGGAATTTAGATAATGAAATTCCCTGACATTTCCCTGATATCCCTAGGACATTTTAGTAAAATTCTTCGACACTTATGGATATGCCAGATGATTCAGAAGGCTGTGATTGGATTGCGAGAATGCCCCCTTTTTTTACCTTTTTGGAGAGGATTGCGCGGATTTTTCTGATATCGACTGTACTGCGTGTGGCGCAATGCGAGAAGTATTCATGCAGCCTTGTAGGCGCTAATACAGGCTTTTAACATTAGCCGCACTGTGTGTCGATGTTTTTAAAAGTCTGGACTCTAGATCCAATGTGTTTTTTTTTTCCAGTGTAGGACCAAAACATGCCTTACTGCACTGCACGTGCGAACCGAACGGCGGCGAATTTTGACACGGTGCCAGGGCCGCGTGGAGCTGCGGCGACCCGCATCCTGGCCGCGGAATGCGCCCGGAATGCACCGGCAGCGATGCAGCCTGCATTTCCGCATCCGACCGCGGCGCGGAACGGTGCACCGGGCCCGCGGGTCCGTGACCCAGTGCCGCGCCCGGCGTCGCGACGCTGACGACGCAAGCTCGGCGATTACATTACACGTCCGGCGTCGGCACCTTGAACTCGCTTTCGTAACAGCGTCCGCGCATCCCGGTGCAGTGCACTCTCGCCGCACCCGAGAGTTCACTTGCACTTCGCGGATCTCATCGTCAGGGAATTCGATCGTTAGTTGGACGTAGTTCTGCTTAGAGTCCCTTTATACTGAGAGTCAAGACAATGTGAATCCATTTCTGATTGGTTCCCGTACATGCCTTCACAGTGTCACAAACGGGAATAAAGATCACATTTTCACCGATTGCAAAGATTATAATCTGGAATGGACCAGGGAATTACGGGTTCGGCAAGGAACAAACGGAATAAGAGAAGGAAGGGAGAAAGGAATTTGAGAATGGGCTGATCAAAGATTACAAAAAACGTTCAATTTCTGTAATCTTTATTCCCGTTTGTGACTCCATGAGGGGTGTTGTCTTGACTCTCAGTATAAAGGGACTCTAATCGGATCTATAGAGAAATTTGGAAAAGATGGGGTGTGCTCGTGATGAACTGCATGAGGAACAATGTTTTTTTTACCAATGGAGATGTTGCATGTGTGAGGAATTTGCGATTTGACGGTTGATTCATGTGTAAAAGTTCGCGAGAAACACGATGGTGCCACTGGTTTTCTCTGAAATCAACTCCCAAGCTCAAAAAAAGCTCTCAAGTTGAGGCCAAAATTGCCAGGGATATCCCACGCTATTCTGAGAGTCCACCTCTGCATCAAGACAAACTCTCCATGCAAAGATAGGGAGCAAATACATTAGCAGCGATGCCGTGTTTTCAGGTATAGAGTCCCCAAATAAAGTGGCAGCCCTGTCAATGTATTTGCTCCCTATCTTTGCATGGAGAGTTTGTCTTGATGTAGAGGTGGACTCTCAGGATAGCGTGGGATATTCCCTCCATTTTGGCCTCAACTTGAGAGCTGTTTTTGAGCTTGGGAGTTGATTTCAGAGAAAACCAGTGGCACCATCGTGTTTCTCGCCAACTCTTACGTAAGAATCAACAGGCAATTCGCAAATTCCTCACACATGCAAGAGGCTTGGTTCTTGATTTAAGCAAAAATCCGGTTGAATCAAGAGTACTTTTTCTTGTCGATGTTTTTAAGAGTCTGGACTTTAGATCCAATGTGCTTTTTCCTAGTGTACGTGGCGAAGGGCCTAACCAAATATCAGCTTGTTTTTCGGACATATTGATCTTGTTTTCATGCAGTTCGAGATAATATTTTAATGAGATTACATTCACCAATTACTAACGAAAAAATACTAATTTGTTGACTAATTAGAGGAATGTTCCGACGCCATTGTTTTTCAGTCTGGAGGGAAAATAGGGTGTGTGGCTGCCTGGTTCAGTGCGCTGGTGGATATGGACGTCCTGAGGTCGATACCCTGAACAGTGGAATCTGGACTAATGAGCGAATCTGAGCTAATTAACGCTGTCAATTAAAAAGAGATTTCAAGTCGGAAACAGCCAGAGATACTTTCAAAATAACGTGAAGAAACTTAAATTAAAAACTTAAAAACGAACTCTGTTTCACAATCTTTTGCGACTCTTCTCAATATTTGGGCACACACACCTCCAAGACCTTAACGGTCCGAAACAGTTACACTGGAAAAAGAAAAAAAAAGAAAAAAAAAGAAGAAAAAAAAACAAACAAAAACCATATTGGATCTAGCGTCCAGACTCTTGAAAACATTGACAAGAATAAAATACTCTGGATTCAATCAGATTTTTGCTTAAATTAGAAGGAAATCCGCTCGAATTAAGAGGCTTGGTTTTTGATTTATGCAAAAATCCGATTGAATGAAGAGTATTTTTTCTTGTCGATGTTTTTAAGAGTCTGGACTCTAGATCCAGTGGCAGGCTAAAAATCAGTACTTTTACAGTACTTTTTCAGTACATTCCTAAGAAATTCAGTACTTCCTCCACAGAAAAATGCAGTACTTGTTTAGTACCTCCATTTGACAAAATTCGGAAAATTTCAAAATTTTGAATATCTCGCTTAAATTTCTTTAAAAAAGACAAAAAAATGAAAAAAAATCCGGACCTTCTTGCACTTTCTCAGTACTTCCGGACCGCCCTTAAAAAATCAGTACTATTTCCGGACTTGTAGACACTCTGATACCGCGCTTCGCTCCTCTCATACGCTCTTCGGGAACGCGTCGCCTCGCTTCCCGTCGGCCCCGCACGACGGAACCAAACGGATCGGCGCGGCGCCCGCGGAACGGACGACCGGAACACGGTCATCAAGGGGCACGGGCCGGGTTGCAACCGCGATTAAAACTGCATTTTCGAGGGCGCAGCTGGGAGCTGGACATGCTGCAGGCGGCGGCGGCTCTGCGCGAGCAGACAGCGCGTCTGCCCGGCTGCCCGGCGGCGGCGAGCGGAGCGCCAGATGCCGATCGCATCGGCCGGGAATGTGGATCCTCCGTTTCCGCGCTTCCTAAGCCTCCGGCCGAGCGAGGGCGACTCCACTACGCATGCCGTTCCCTCCAGGACTCGGCCATCCAAGTCCAAAAGTTCACGGCCGGGTAGCGCCGACTAGGATTAACCTGGAGTAACTGTCTATGACGGGAGATTCTTATTGCGGCCGGCCGGCCGTGTTCACGGCAGGGACGAGGAGAGACCCTTTGGTGACCTCTTGGCGACAGGTGAAAACTTTTACTCTCGGGGATTCACCACTTTCTCAGGGATAATAAAGTTCTTGCATATGTCAGATATTTGAGATTTCATGATTTTTGCGGCGTGGCGCCGTTAGTGCAAATGTGCTTCATGCCCAGCAACTATTTTAACTCCCCGGAGATCAAATTGCATATCCGATGAATTGAAGGAACTTTGGATCCGGAGACTCGCAAATTAGCGATCTGATTTACGATGTCACAATGTTGCGCCGTTGACGCAAGTGTGATTTCTCTTGAGTAACTATTTTAACTCTCCGGGTATAAAATTGCATACACGATAAGTTAAAAGAACACTGAATCGAGAAATCTACAGTATTGTGCAACCTCACTGGAAAAAAGAAACACATTGGATCTAGAATCCGGACTCTTAAAACATCGACAAGTTTTTCTTGTCGATGCTCTTGATGCAATCGGATTTCAGCATGGTGGGAATGCGTTGTTCAAACTATAAGCGATTTTCTAAAACTGAGCCGAAGCGTCAAGATCGACGTTACCAGACTTATAACGGTCGCTGCGGGTAGGGCCAAAAGGGCACTCTACTCCCAACTACCACTCTCCTTTGGGGCGATCTTTTGCCTCCACCACCGTGGATTGATGGATGAGCTCCACGGGACTCGGTATTAGTAGATATGAGGGGGTCTTACCACCTACAAAGGTCGACGACTCAGGATAGATGAAAGGACTAAGATACGATGGATGGACTACTAAAATGGATGATTTTATTTGACGAACAACAGACTCAACAGACTCTAATCAATATAATATCTCTAAATATAAAATTAGTTAACTTTAGGTCTAACCGCAACTGCTGGCACCTAATTAGTTGGAATCTAAATAAATTCTTTTATCAGATTGCTCTAATTTTTAAATTTTAAATGTTAATCTTTTATATTTTCAAATTTTAAATTTATATACATTTAACTTAATTTCTAACTTTAAAACTAAAATAAAATATCGCAAAGATTGCCATGATAACGTTTAGCGTGCGAAGTGAATCACGTATAGAGTATTCAGTTTTCATGAGTGGATAATTTGAATTCACGCATCAAGAATCATTAAGTATCTTCGTAAATAGTTGATTTTGGTAATTTATGTTGTGCGCATCGTGTTTTACGTGAAATTTTGGATAAGGAACATAAATCAGAATGCTGAAATTTGTACCTTGTCTAGTGTTCTATTATGATAGCGGAAAAAGGTAGGCCGTGATTTTTTCAACGACACAAAAAAAGAGCCTAACACAAACCGGGTGCAAAAAGTGGCAGAGTGGCGCTGGCCTGGAGGCGCGCGATGAAATGCCTTCCGCCTTTCCGATCTCCGATGAGACGGAACAATAATTAAATTCAGGGATCGACCAGTGACTCATTAACTCTTATCTATGGCTATTCGATGATAGGGGACGAGGCATCGTAAAATTTAATATCCTATTTTGGCCTGGTCGGATAGCTCCGCATCCAAATTCGTCCTTCCCGTGTTGCAGAATTTTCCGAAAATTACACTGAGAACCTAGAGCATGGTGTCCAGTTTTCTTGGCAAAGCTCATTCCCTGATTTTTTCCTAATTTTCAGGAGCTCATTCCCTGATGAGAAACCGAAGTTTTCTTCCACTTTCCCAAGATTTTCTTGGGGAAAAGAATATAATTTTCCAGAGTTTCAGATATGAATATAGATTTTAATTAATCTCATAGCCATTTCTTTGGCGCACATTCGACTTTTAATTCGAAAAATGTTCCTGATGTTGATATTATCTGGTCAATGGAAGCTTCTACATTATTTTGATGATTTGAGGCTTTAAATGCGGCACTTGGTTAGATTAAACCGCCAAATTTGAAAACGAAATGGACGGAGTTAAACAGAAAGGAACCAAGCCACATCGGGATCGAACCGAGAAAAGGAGGTTTAAAGTTTGACTCCTGCATAAGACTCAATGTAAAGGATAAACTTCAAGGTCAATTTCTGTAGAATTTGCTCCAACAAAAACTTTGAATTTTTGGCGATAGATAGTAGAGCCGTGGTTAAGTTCAAAACCACTCATAACTCAATTTTTTCCAAAATGTGGGTTGGTTCCTTTCTGCTTAACTCAGTCCAAATGATCCCTGAGCGGTTGGAGAAGAGATTCCCGATATCTGGAACAGATTACCTGATTTTCCCGGTAAATTTTCATTCCCCGATGAATCCCGGTTTTTTCCGGTTTTTAAAAAACTAGACACCATGACCTAGAGTACTTAGTCACTATCGAGACAAAAGAAAACATTGAAAATGTGGCCCGAACTGTTTGTAACAAGGCGGTATAAAACAGTGCTGGGTCCACACTATTTTGCCGAGAAAGCAAGGTAAAAAAAATAAAAACTTATGAATCCGACTTAAAATTTCGGTTTGAGTCAGAATTCTGACAAGAGTCAAATTAAATTTTGCTGTCATAATTGATTCAAATCAAAATTTTGAGTCTAGTACAAATTAGAATTTCTTTCCCTTGCGATCCTCGCAAAGTAAAGTGGACACAGGACCATGCGTTGTACCATCTTGTTACACGGAAAAAAGGTATCACTATCCAAATTCTACTCATATCTGATTTTGGCGCCAGATGATCGAGTATGCACAAGCCAGAGTGTAGTTGGATCTACCATACCTCTCGCTGGTCCCCACTCAGTCAGCATAAGCTTGATTGAATTAACATTACCCTTGGCTGGTGCCTTTGCACTTCTTGCCAGTGCAACTACTGTTTTGGCTGGCGCCAAAATCAGCTGAAAGTACAGTCATCCTCAGGTCGTCATTTGAATTCCACATTAAAGTTTGTCTCCACACAAAAATGGACGTATTTCTTTCAAACGGAACTAAGCGCTTAGGGGGAGGAAGGTAGAGGGGGGGGGGGGCTTTGATTGGCGGCCGAACCGGGCGTCGGGGTCATTCCTTCCTATAATCGCAATGCTTTTCCATGGCGCTTAGTTCCGTTTGACAGAACGCGCTATCCAGCATTCGAAATTCCTCAAAAGGAACTCAAATTGGCGCTTAGTTCCATTTGACAGAAATACGTCCAAATAAGAGCTCATTCTTTTCAACTTTCATTTTTCTGATCCTTCGATCTTAATTTAATGCTTTATTATGGTTCACATCTTTACAAGAATTTTTCTTGTGTTCATTTTTAATTCTTAATTTTATGTGTTAATCTTGTAAAAGTATTGTTTTGTTTTTAAAAGATGTCTGCGGCTGATTTTCTCAACGATGGCATCTTAGAAAAATTTCGGACTGCAGACACGGCAAATCGGAGCGTCCACGAAAGAGCCACTCCTGTCCACCCTCTATTTCGGCCAAAACGCCAATTTAGCCTGTCAAAACGGCTCCACCCAGGATCAAACAGAAACGGCTGAATACCAGAACATCCATCTCCGAGAGCAACGTTGCCACATTATTGTCCACTGAGAAAAAAACCTCGTGCACGGGACCCGAAGTTGAGGTCATATGGATCTCTGAAGTTTTCTGATCACGCAACCGAAAACTTCGGGTCGAGCTGCCGAAGTTCGGGTCAGACATCGAGGCACTTCGGTATGTACCGGAGTACTTCAGATGTGTGACTCGAACCCTTCGGTATATATCGAAGTACTTCAGATGTCAGACCCGAACTTCAGCAGCTGGACCTTAAGTTTTTAGATACGTGATCCGAAGACTTCAGAGATCCATACGACCTGAACTTCGGGTCCCACGCACGAAGTTTTTTTCTCCGTGCCACAAGCTCCATTACATACGATTCTTCTAAAGTTTAAGAGACATACAGGGTGGCTTACTATCAATGTTCGAGACTCACCTTGGGGTTTCAGGAGCCATGTGGCGCATCAAGCTCGATTTTTAGGGGCCATTGGAGATTGTTTAAGGGCCAGATTGACTTTTTGCCTATATATCACGGCGCATTTAGTGAAAAGTTATACGGAAGATGTTTTAGTTACAGAACTAGTGACTGTTACTTGAGGAAAATTTCGAAAAATCGCCTAACAGAAATTTTAGGATTTTTGGGGGGCGGGAGCGGGAGGGGTAATTTTAAGGGGCCACGTCGGCGCAGAGCCTTAATTTTTTGGGCGCCATGACCGATTTCTTAGGCGCATTGGGCGCGTTGGCGCCTGCGAGTTTCAAACACTGCTTACCATCGAATCCATAATCCACGATTAGATTCTTCGGGTTAAAATTAGACTTGAATGAATCAGATACCCTACGATGTCGATGAGCGAGCACAGCTTTCCTATTTTTCATACGTATAAATGTTCAATGACCCTTCACAAATTAGATGTCATGTTCCTCAGTATACAATACACACAAAATGAGACATTATGGGTCTGTTTCACTGAACAAATTGTAGATTACGATATGTAGCTTCTCAAAGACCAAGAGAGCGGATCTGTCCCTCGACGCTACATCTCTGTAGAAAAGTGTGTTTCCTTGATGTGGTCTCCTCACAGAACATGTTAGAATAGACTTAAAAAAAAAAAAAAAAAAAAAAAAAAAAAAAAAAAATGGGGAGAAATAGGATTGCTCCCATTATGCTTGGCAAGCCCTTCTTTTCCCCCTTCTTAAATTGGACTATTGGCGAACGATCTGACAAGGGCACCAAGGAAGAGATCCTTGGAGGTCAACCCTTCGGTGCGTTGTTTGGATCCGGATGAGGACCCGAAACATTGTTGCCAGATCGTGCACTTATGCCCATTTAAACCCGTATGAAATATCCAATTTATAACCGATAACCTGGCAACCTCGAGCCGAAAGGATGGCGTGAGCGCGAAGCGATGGATAGATCCGCGGGATTTCGCAAACATTTTGCGAATAATTTATTCGCGGTGCCTTGCGAAATTCCCTATCTTGCCGATCATCGGCATAATTATAGTCGCTTTGATTGATTCCCCGATTCGTTGTGGAGAGGGCAGGTGGGATTATTTTCTTATTTATTTGTTTTCGCGATTTTCTTCCCGGCGATTTTCGCCGAAACTCGCGAGGCATCAACTCGGGTGCTGCCAACAAAGAGGGGCCGGGAAGGTAATAGGAGTCAAAGGATCTTAAAGACGAATTAAAAACGTAAAATCGGGCTAAAATGGACCACTAGACAAGGTAAGAGGTCGAGCATTCAAACATGTTTCTTAACCAAAATTTCACGTAGAACACGATTCGGCAACTGAACACTGGAAAAAAACCACATTGGATCTAGAGTTCTGACTCTTGAAAACATCGACGAGAAAAAGGACTCTTGGTTCAATCAGTTTTAAGCTTAAATCAAAAGGAAATCTGCTCAAATTAAGAGGCTTGGTTTTTTATTTAAGCTTAAATCTGATTGAATCAACAGTATTTTTTCTTGTTGATGTTTTTAAGAGTCCGGACTCTAGATCCAATGTGTTTTTTTTTTCCAGTGGGTCCTTTTTTTTTATCGTGGTCTATTTTGTTAACATTGTGATCAAAGTGATTACTTTAAGAACACCTTGAATATAGCATCATGAAAAGGACAATTTTTATAAAATTCGAACGTAAAACTCTACCGTTTAACTGCAAAAATTAATCCTGACATGGGATTTACAAATCCTTCTGCAAGAACTGCAAAATTTGAAGAAAATACATAACAGATTCAGGAAATTTAGAAAAAGGAAATCCGCTCAAACTAAGAGGCTTGGTGCTTGATTTAAGCTTAAATCTGATTGAATCAAGAGTATTTTTTCTTGTCGATGTTTTCAAGAGTCTGGACTCTAGATCCAATGTGTTTTGAAAAGAATTTTGAAGATAATTATTCACAATTTTCCTAGTAAATTCTATTTCTATCGAGGGAAATATGGCAACGTCTGAAGGCTCATACGACTTTCTTCCTCAGCACGGCAGGATATAGGCTGCTCCTGGTTGAACCCACTCAAAACCTCATTACTACATGGAGCACGTCCCTTGACGTCGAGAGCTGAGCCCGAGATCCGTGCAAGATGAACGCACTTCTCGGCTCGTGAAATCATTGCTCCCACTTTTCTCCTGGTGTCAACTCGGTGGAGTTCACGACCTCCCCGAAGCGGCACCTGGGCGCAATTCCGCGAGTGGAGCGTGAAATTCAGCCGCGGAGGCCGCAAAATTCGCACGGACGCACAAAGAGACCCAACGACCGAAAAATGAAAAATCGCTCTTTTTGATGATGAAACGAAATAATAAGCACAGATATGTGTATATATGTTCCAAGATTTCCGCTATCAATTCACGTCCAGTGCCACCGTGCTAAGGAAGAACGCCGTATGAGCCTTCGCACTGAAGAAAAATTCTCGGCGTTTTTACCAAGGTCCGTAGATACCTTTACCATCTTACTTTTTTACCAATTATTGGTAATTTTACCAAGACAGACTGGTAAGCTTACCTAAAAACCGGTATTTTTACTGTTTTTTCAGGTAAGAATACCACTTTTATTGGTAATCAATTCCCGGTAACTTTACCGTTTTATCTCGGTAATTATACCACAGTCCATAAAAAATATTGGCGTCTTTACCAAGGTCTAGTAAAATTACTGAGAAAGTTCAATAATTTCACCGAGATTTCTCGGTAAAATTGCCAATTCCATAAATGGTAATTTTACCAAGAAAACATTGGGATCAAATAGAACCCTGAATTATTCTTGGTAATTTTACCCTTTTCTTGGTAAATACACCGAGATTTTTTTTTCAGTGCGAGAGTTGCCAAAGGGCCTCGTATAAAACATGTATTTTTGAGAACGATTGCGCGTATTTTTCTTTGAAATGTTCAGACTTTGTAGACAAAATTGCGAACAAAATTGTCTGAAAAAACTGAAGAAAAAAATTCAGGATTTTTCTATTAAATTAGGTTGATATTGAAGGAAATGAGGCAACATCTGAAGGTTCATACGGCATTCTTCCTTAGGACGGCAGAATTCACGTCCAGTGCTACCGTGCTAAGGAAGAACGCCGTATGAGCTTTCAGATGATGCCATATTTCCTTCGATGAAAAACGAATTTACTGTGAAATTTGTGAATATTTTCCCTCGTTTTTTTTTCATGCAATTTTGCTCGCAATTTCATCTAAAATATCTGAAAATTTCACGGAGAAATATGTCCGAATTTCCTTGAAAATCTATATTTTATCCGGAGAAACTTGGCATCTCTCGAATGTTCATACGACGTTCTTCCTTACCTCGGCAGGGTGGGCCGCCCGTGGCCACTAGGAAGCGGCCCTCAGAGCGCCTTCAGAGAGCCATTTTTGTGGTAAGAAAAAACCAAAGGTATACAGAGTGACACGTTTTCTTGGATTGTTCAATCCCCCGAATTTTTCCATGATTGTTCCGAGTTTTCGAGCATAAAATTTCATTCCTTTTTCATGACTTTCCAAATCTCACGAAAACTCTTTCCAGAAAACACGTTTACCGCCAAGTCCCTCGAAATCGGAAAAAAGTAAAAATCCAAAAGTCTTTAACTTAAAACAAATGTTCTAATTTTCGTCGATGAAACGTGTACATTCGGTAGAAAATGACTGATGTTTTTCAGTCAAAATCGATCATTTCAAGGTCCCACAGATATTTCCTGACTTTTCCATGCTTCGAATGACTTTTTGAGAAATCGAGTAGGTCTGTTCCATAGTTGAGACACAGCCAACAGAGTAGAAATGCCGTGCATAAAATTGCACATGGTAAAAGCACAAGTGTGTACCTGCTACAGTAGCTTCAAAATAGACATAACTTACGTGTACTGCGGAGTAGAATTTATCAAAAAAGTATGTTTGTATTGTACTGTATTGTTACAAAAAAGTACACTCACCTGCAACAGAAAAAAAAAACAATTTAAATTAGCGAGGCAATGAGATAAACTCTGAGTCAGTTCAAAATGAGTGAAAACAATTTCATTTTCAATATCATAGGATGAAATCTAACAGCATCGTCATCTCAATTCAGAAGACCACGGGTTTTGAGTTTCAGCCCCCTCGCCGCCTCCCCAAACCCAAAACTGAATCATTTTTCTGATAATCTTAAGTATTAAAAATATTATAGACATAAAACAGCAGCCCCCGGGTATTGTAAAGTTTACTGATACATGGATACCTTTTGGGAACTTCTGATCAGTAGAGATCAATTTTCGAGGTCTTTTTGACTCCTTCCCCTCCCAGAAAATACCCCTGCAAATAGCATTTGCCTCTTCCCTCAGAATTGGCGACAAATACGCCCTTGGTGAGTCGTCACTGAAAAAAAACGTCTTTAACTGATCAGTGTTCGGGACGAACTTTCAGTTAAATTAGCGTATAACCGAACGTTCAGTTCTTGTAACCGAAACTAGTTCATTAGGTCACTTTGCCGCATAAGTTCGGTTTAACAAACCGAAGAATTGGAATGATACGAAACACTGAGCGTTCAGTTCATATAACAAGACATAGAAATCATTTTCGTTTCTTAGCCACGTGAAATTATGAATCCAAGAACGGTTCTAGAGAGACATTTCGAAAATTTCGCAATTCGTCGTTTTCCAAACGGAGGAAAGAACGTATCTCCATTCCAAGGTTGCAGAATTTACTAAAAAAATTCAACGTTTTAAAATGATGTACCTGTGCAATTTTTGTTGAAAATTTGTCCGATTTTCGCTTGAGATTGAAAGAAAAATTAGTGAGATTTTCAATTGGAAATCCCCAAAATCCTCCCAGTTGAAGTGAAATTCGCGGTGGGAAATTCAACAACGTCGAAATGGAGAAATGCTCTTTCTGAGAGAAACTAGAGTCCCTTTATACTGAGAGTCAAGACAATGCGCATCCATCTCTGGTTGGTTCCCGTATGTTAGGCCTTGATAGTGTCACAAACGGGAATAAAGATTACATTTCCATCGATTGCAAAGATTATAATCTGGAATGGACCAGGGAATTACGGGTTCGGCAAGGAACAAACGGAATGAGAGAAGGAACGGAGAAAGGAATTTGAGAATGGGCCGATCAAAGATTACAAAAAACGTTCAATTTGTGTAATCTTTATTCCCGTTTGTGACTCCATGTTGTCTTGACTCTCAGTAGAAGGGGACTCTTTCTGAGAAAAACAACGAATCGACGCACAGTGGTTCGATTCAATAGAAAAGGTCGGACAAAATTTGGAAACTTTAAAAGCTTATAACTCCGTTGATACAAAACTTAGAGGTTCTAAAAGTGTTTTCATTGGTTTTATCGTAAAATTTCCTGTACAAATCACCCCTTTAAATTGAAATTGCGATGCGATAAACGTAAAATTTTTCAATTTTTGTCCAAAATTTCAGGTCCGACTTCTTCCATTGACTCGATCCACTGTGCGACGACGAGAAAATTCGAAAATTTTACGCGAACTTTCGCGGTTGTCCCGACCACCGAGGGCCGAGGCGCCGGCGTCAGGCAACCGCACGGAGTTGCCAAATTGCAAGGAAAACTCCCGTATCCGAGTGATAATCAAAAGAAAAAACGATTATTTTTTCGAGACGAGGCAACGTCGCGGGCTGGATGAGCCCGATTCGGAGCGGATGGGAATGACCTAGGTCACGGTTGTCGTCCGCCCCCGCGCGACTTCTCGAGGAAGTTTTGATTCGGCTCATTAATTAGCCGGCATAACAGCCGGGCGCCCGGCTGTCCTCTAATTATGAAATATTGTTGCCAGATGGTGCTGCAAAATCCGCATATTTCCCCATTGAAACCTATGCAAAATATCCGCATAAAATCAGACAACCTCGTTGTGAAGAGACACTGTTCGCCGGGATCCCAGTGCTGTCGAGCGGCAAAGAGATTGGATGCCACAGTGCTGCCGCTCTAAGGAAAAACGCCGCACTGAAAAAAAAATCTCGGTGTATTTACTAAGAAAAGGGTAAAATTACCAAGAATTCAGGGTTCTATTTGATCCCAGTTTTTTCTGGGTAAAATTACCATTTATGGAATTGGTAATTTTACCGAGAAATCTCAGTAAAATTATTGAACTTTCTCGGTAATTTTACTGGGCCTTGGTAAAAACGCCAATATTTTTTATCGACTGTGGTAGAATTGCCGAGATAAAATGGCAAAGTTACCGGGAATTGAGTACCAATGAAAGTGGTATTCTTACCTGAAAAAAACAGTAAAAATACAGGTTTTTAGGTACGCTTACCAGTCTGTCTTGGTAAAATTACCAATGATTGGTAAAAAAAAAGAGATGGAAAAGGTACTAACGGACCTTGGTAAAAACGCCGAGAATTTTTTTTCAGGGTGATCCCTCAGAAGTTGCCATATGGATTGCATTTTGCAAAGAGGAACCAGAAGGATTGCAATGGTGCTAAGATTGTGCAACTTTATCTTTTGCAATAAAATTACTGAAACCATGAAAAAATATGAAATTTGCATGATAATTGTTGTCTTAAATTTACAGTTTTCAGCGAGTAAAATAGAAACTGTTGATGGATAATCAGGTTTTTCTTCCAAGACAAAATAAGTTGCGCAATTTTAGCAACATTGCAATGCTCCTGGTTTTTTTTTTTTTTTTGCAAAATGCAGTCCATATTTCCTTCGGTAAAAAGCAAATTTAGTGGGAGAATCGTGATCATTTTCCCTCAAATTTTTCAGAAAAATTGTCGTGGGCTCTGCCGTGCTAGCGAAGAGAGCAGTTTACTGCCATACTAAGGAAAAACGCCGTATGAACCTCCAGGCGTTGCCAAATTTCTTCTGATAAATTACGAATTTATTGGGGAAATTGTAATTAATGAGGCCGAGGAGGGTGAGGGGTGCCTCACGCCTCAGTTCCGACCGCGCAGAACAAAATCTCTTGACACGTCAATTTGCCAGCGATGAACCCTTAGAAAATTTTAAGGTCTGAAAATCCTCCGGGAATGCGGTCTGAGGATAATGATTCTTAATGCGAGAACTGCATTTAATACTTCCCTCTCCTCTGAAACCGAATAAAACCAGCTAATGGATCACGCAATTAATCCGACACCCGGTGGCGTGCCGTGAACAATCGACTATCGATATATCCCCATTTGAAGCTATAGTAAAGAATCGATTATTGAGGTGTTCGTTGCGAGCACCCTGATTATCGATTCTTTTCCATGGGTTTAAGTAGCAGATCAATCGATACATCGCAAAGCACGCCATGCCACTGCTGACACCGTTACCGATGTGCAACTTGGAACGAGTTCCTTTGCACGGAGACCGACGTACTTTGCGGAATGCTTTTAGATCCGACAATTCACGGTATTTTTTCCTCATTTTTCGGAGAAATATGCGGTAAGACCGAAAGCACGCGAGAAAAAGAACGCTAATGGCATAGCGAGGTGACAAATATTCGTACATTTCGGTAAATCCTAAAATTCGACTCATTTTTCCTGTACGATACGAAAATCTCTTGATTTTTGCACGTTGGGATTCCGGATATTTTTTAACTTACCGAAAACATGGGTCGATAAAAAGCTCCTTGGACGAGATTCCTCAAGGACGAAAATCTAATTGGACGTATTTCCATCAAATGGAACTATGTGCATTAAGACATGAGCCCCGAGACTCATAAGAATGCATGCATTATAGGGCTCACGTCATAATGCACATAGTTCCGTTTGACAGAAATACGTCCAATTGTGTGTCAGACTTTCTATACTTCCCTCTTAATTTCAAGGCTTTTTCCTGATCGACGAAAATTCCTGACATTCACATGAATTTGTCACATAGAAACTTCTTTTAAACCTTCAAAGTCTCACAGCAGGAGAAGGGGTCGCCGGCCGCACATACAAAGTGACGTTATGTACCTAGGCGGAGAAGTTTTGATGGGACCTGACAAGTAATGCGCAATGCGGGAAGTATCCCTACAGTCTTGTGGGCGCTATGCATTTCACGCTGACCGCGCGCCGCGGCTGCTGACCAAGTGACCGCACTGTTTTTGACGCAATGCGTGAAGTATTCATGCAGTCTTGTAGGCACTATCAGTTTCACGCCAACCGCTGCTGACCGCACTACGTTTGACATGACGCAATGCGTGAAGTATTCATGCAGTCTTGTAGGCACTATCAGTTTCACGCCAACCGCTGCTGACCGCACTACGTTTGACGCAATGCGTGAAGTATTCATGGAGTCTAGTAGGCGCTAATATGTGTTTCATGCTGACCGGTGCACCCATAGGGCTTCTCCTTTCCATCTCAAGTTCTCACCATCATTGCTCTCTGCACCGTGTCGCTCCAGGCCAAATTGCGTGTTTGGTTTCTCTCTAAACTAGACTAATGAAAGGCGCTGTCTCTTGTATCACTGAAAGACGAACAAATTAGAAATACCTATACTTTAACTCTCAGGATATGAGAGATTTTTTTCGCCTTTCCTCATTTGTGATTTTTCTTCTGAATCAGATTTTTTTCTTGATGCCTACATTTGAAAACATTACAGCATTTCCCGCCCCCTAAATTTGCCGCCATGGGCCGCGGCCCATGTGGCCACCCCCTTAATCCGGCCCTGAGTCGCATGTGCTCATGCATAAATAATCTAATTTAGGACCGAAAATGAGCAAATATTCGAGAAGACTGCAAAACTTCACTACTTTGCGCTGGTTAAACAGGCGAAAACCTTTCAAAAACACCTCAAATAAGGACAAGTTCTCACTACACAGGGTAGATGATCAAGAGTCGATTTGACCATACATGACATTATTCTGAGCTGTTTCAATCTTCGACCAATGTTAGGGCCAAAATACCCTCCTTAATGGGACACATCCTTTGGCAATAGCTGATGTGGTTTGGTTCCTTTCTGCTTAACGCGGTCCGACTCACGACCTGCGTTTTTCGATGGCTTGCATCCTTTCCTTCTCTGTCGACACAGAATGCCGGGTGCGAATCAGTGGCGTGGCGTGAATTGAGATATATCGATTGTTCTGCCATTTAAACCTTAGGTAAAGAATCGATTATTAAGGTGTTCGTAGCGAACACCCTGTCTATCGATACTTTTCCATAGGTTTAAATGGCATAACAATCGATACATCGTAATTCACGCCACGCCACTGGTGCGAACGCGAGTCGAAAACCGCAAGTTATTCCCATCTCGCATCGCTGCCCCGCTTGATGACTTGCTTAGCGAGCAACTCCGCAAATTACGGTCACGCTCGCGAATTTTCAAAGGCCCACTCCTCGCGGCGCGCTCATTACAGCCCACGCTCCAGCCACGGTCCAAGGGTCCAACCCCCGGAGAAAACCCCGATCCTCGACAAATGGAGATGTTGCATGTGTGAGGAATTTGCCATTTGACTATGGATTCTTATGTAAAAGTTGGCGAGAAACACGATGGTGCCACTGGTTTTCTCTGAAATCAACTCCCAAGCTCAAACAAAGCTCTCAAAGTGAGGTCAAAATGGAGGGGATATCCCACGCTATCCTGAGAGTCAACCTCTACATCAAGGCAAACTCTCCATGCAAAGATAGGGAGCAAATACATTAGCAGGGTTACCAATTTATTTGGGAACTATAAAACTGAACACACGGCAACCCTGCTAATGTATTGGCTCCCTATCTTTGCATGGAGAGTTTGTCTTTATGTAGAGGTGGACTCTCAGGATAGCGTGGGATATCCCCTCCATTTTGGCCTCAAGTTGAGAGCTTTTTTTGAGCTTGGGAGATGATCTCAGAGAAAACCAGTGGCACCATCGTGTTTCTCGCGAACTTTTACCTAAAAATCAATAGCCAAATCGCAAATTCCTCACTTATGCAACATCTCCATCGTCTGAAAGTTTTGGAAAAAATATTCACAAATTTTCCAGTATTTTCTTCTTTATCGAAGGAAATTTGGCAACGTGTGAAGGCTTATAAGACGTTTTTCTTATAAGCATGGGAGTACTGCTGTCTTCGCTATCACGGTAGAACCCACGTCAACTCCTCAGCGCAGCGCCAGACGCGGTTCGAAGTGATATCGTGCGAATTCGTTTAAAATTTAATTGATTTATACATGGCGCAGCCTTCGCTATCCACACGAAGAGTAGAAGAAGCGCGCAACGCAATTGAATTAATTGAAATTCCACCTCGGGAGGGGGGGAAGGGGGTGGCTAGGGTTTGCTCTTCACCACAGATGTCGTTTTCTGGGAATCGTGGGTAGCATCTAATTGTAAGAGGAAAAGTCATGCTCGATAACTCCCCATACTGCCGTTTTGAGGAAAAACACCGTATGAACATCCGAGAGATGCCAAACACTGGAAAACGACGGTGAAACTACCAAACCACGTATCTCGGTTTGCGACGTCGCAGACTTCCTGTCATACTTTATTTTTTAAATGAAAAACTACTTAACGTCTAGTCTTGAAAATTTCTGTGATTTTTCCTCTTTGTGCGGAGAAAATTCTGTGAAAATTTCAAGGAATGATATTGATTTGGTCGACTTCAAAAAAATAAAATGCGAGCGTAGATTTTTAAACACCGCAAACGAGATACGTGGTTTGGTAGTTTCACCGTCGAAAAAAAACACATTGGATCTACAATCCAGACTCTTGAAAACATCGACAAGAAAAAATACTCTTGATTCCACCGGATTTTTGCTTGAATCAAAACGAAATCCGCTTAAATTAAGAGGCTTGGTTCTTGATTTAAGCTAGATTCTGATTGAATCAAGAGTACTTTTTCTTGTCGATGTTTTCAAGAGTCTGGACTCTAGATTCAATGTGTTTTTTTTTTCCAGTGAATTTTCCCGAATCGGGGTGTCTACTGAAACAGGTTGGCCAAAAATCAGTATTTTTACAGTTCTTTTTCGGTGCATTCCCAAGAAACTCAATACCACCTCAACAGAAAAACTCAGTGCTTTTTCAGTACCTCCAATTGGCGAAATTCGGCAAATTTCAAAAATTTGAATTTCCCGCTCAAATTGCAACAAAAGTGACAAAAAAATTAAAAGATTCCGGACCTTCTTGCAGAATTCCGCACTTTTTCAATACTTCCGGACCGCCCTTAAAAAATCAGTACTATTTCCGGACTTGTACACACCCTGCGAATAAAACATGTATTTTCGAGGAAAGTTACGCATATTTTTCCTTGAAATTTTCAGATGTTTTAGATTAAATCGTGAACAGAATTGACTGAAAACTTTGAGGAAAAATCTTTACAATTGTCCCGGAAAATTCGGTTTCCCTTGAAGGAAATATGGTAACGTCTGAGGGCTCGTACGGCGTTCTTCCTTAGCACGGCAGTTACGCCTTCAAATCTCTTTTTCTCAGTTTCAAATTGATGTGGGTTGGTTCCTTTATGATGAACTCGGTCCGTTTAAAAGCTTTTAAAATCCCCCCAAATTTTGTCACTCTGCGGCGGAATTAGGACGTATCATCGCCTTTCCGGCGTAAGGACGTATCTTGATTTCCACGTGAGCCCTGTATCACATGTAAATCCATGCTTTTTATGGCTCATGCGGAAATCCAGATACGTCCTTACGTGAGAGGCTGAATTTTCTCGGGCCGGGCGCGTTTTTCGGTCACGTTCACGGCGCAGCGGCAGGATCCGAAATTGAAGTCACGCGCGCGGTGGCGAAATGATTTATTCGACGACCCCCCCCCCCTTCCAGGATCAGGGCCCGGATTCCCGCGTTCAGGTATGGCGCGGCGTGCCCTAAAGAAAAACGGCGTATGAACATTCGAGAATTGCCAGGTTTCCCCGCGGATAACGCGTGTATTTTGAGGGAAGGTATGCGTATATTTATTCTGGAAAATTTCAGAAATTTTAGATTAAATTGCGAACAAAACTTTCTTAAAAATTTGCAGAAAAATATTCATAATTTTCTCAGCAAGTCACGGTGTTAGAAATCTTGATCATAATAATATCCTGCACTGGAAAATAAAAGACACGTTGAATCTAGAGTCCAGACTCTTCAAAACATCGACAAGAAAAAATACTCTTGATTCAATCGGATGTTTGCTTAAATCAAGAACCAAGCCTCTTAATTTGAGCGGATTTCCTTTTGATTTAAGCTTAAATCTGATTGAATCAAGAGTCCGTTTTCTTCTGAATGTTTTCAAGAGTCTGGACTCTAGATCCAATGTGGTTTTTTTTTTTTTTTTTTTTTTTTTTTTTTTTTTTTTTTNTTTTTTTCCGAGTGTGATGAATATCCGAAGTTTTCCTCTACCTCCCCGGGTTTACTTGAGAGACACTGTACAAAAATTCGCTTCCAGAAGAAGCGTTACCACATTTCAAGGTTGCAAAATTGACTTAAAAATTAAATTTTTTGCAAGAATAGACAATACGTGCACAATTTTTGTCCAAAATTTGTCTGATTTTTCTACGTTTGTTCGTCTAGGAAATGAGGAAAGGCGTCCAAGTTAGGTCTCGTTTTAATCAACCCATTTGAGTTAATTAACTCGGTTCGTCCTCAAAATGTGAACAAATGTTTACACGGTACATTTTCCTCGTTCTTGTGCAGTCAGCCAAGTGCACGCGGTCAACCTCCTCTCCGAAATCGGCGTAAATGCAAACACCAGCCCGAGAATTTTTCTAATAGTGCTCGCATTCCCTCCAAACGAGGAAAAAGTCAAATACCATCTTCCGAGGGCGTTGACATGATGATCTCAGGAAATCAAACCACTGAAAAAAAAAAAAAAAAAAAAAAAAAAAAAAAAAAAAAAAAAAACCACATTGGATCTAGAGTCCAGACTCTTAAAAATATCGACAGTAAAAAATACTCTTGATTCAATCAGATTTAAGCTTAAATCAAGAACCAAGCCTCTTAATTTGAGCGGATTCCCTTTTGATTTGAGCTTAAATCTGATTGAATCGAGAGTCCTTTTTCTTGTCAATGTTTTCAAGAGTCTGGACTCTAGATCCTATGAGTTTTTTTTTTTTTTTTTTCCGGTGACGGACGTGTGTTCTTTCAATAGCAACCTAAATGAATTTTGTCAAGGCTCCTTTGAAATTTCATCGACTTAAGGAAATAAGACGCCCTTGGTTGGACCTTTTCCATGTTCTGGCCAGGAATGATCCACTCTGATTAACTGTTCAGCCGTGCTAAAGGGGAAGGTTGTATGAGCCTTCAGACGTTCTCAAACCTTCGACAAACCAAGAATTTTCCGAGATATTTGTGAATATTTTTCCTCCGATTTTTCAGAGAATTTTGACCGTAATTTGGACGTATTTATGCTAAAATGAACTATCGGCATAGGGTTTGCTTGCAACATAGTTTCTTTTAGCACAAATACGTCCATTTGATCGACAGTGAATGACAATGGAGGTGTTGCATGTGTGAGGAATTTGCGATTTGACTGTTGATTCTTATGTAAAAGATCCCGAGAAACACGATGGTGCCACTGGTTTCCTCTGAAATCAACTCCCAAGCTCAAACAAAGCTCTCAAGTTGAGGCCAAAAGGGAGGGGATATCCCGCCCTACCCTGAGAGTCCACTTCTACATCAAAACAAACTCTCCATGCAAAGATAGGGAGCAAATACATTGACAGGGCTGCCACTTCATTTGAGGACTCCAAAACTGAAAACACGGCAACCCTGCTAATGTATTTGCTCCCTATCTTTGCATGGAGAGATTGTTTTGATGTAGAGGTGGACTCTCAGGGTAGGGCGGGATATCCTCTCCATTTTGGCCTCACTTTGAGAGCTTTTTTTGAGCTTGGGAGATGATTTCAGAGAAAACCAGTGGCACCATCGTATTTCTCTCGAACTTTTACTTAAGAATCAATGGTCAAATCGCAAATCCCTCACACATGCAACATCTCCATTCTAGGAAGATATTCGTAACTTTCATAGAAAATAAAATTGTTTTGGGGAAGAATTTGGAAACATACGGCGTTTTTTCTTAGCATGGCAGTGTTGGTCTCCCCTATAGGTACTTCTTTTCGTTCCCCTCGAAAAGTTGAAAAACCAAATGTTTCTCACGTACTGGTGACTTCCGTAGCACGGCAACATAAAATCAACCGTCTCCCACTGCCGAAAACCACGTCCTTAAAAGCTCTGAGACACGTAAATACGACCGCGAACTAAACCACCAAGCCGCGGGAAAACATCGTAAATGAATTCGGATGTTGCCACACATCTGATAATAAATCATTTATTTTTGACAAAGTTTATGTATTTTTATCCTTGAAATTCTCGGAGGCACCAGATCAAATCGCGCAGGAATTTTTCGGAAAAATTCAAAAGGAGAAGTTCATAAGTTGTCCGGAAAATCCGCTCTTGACCAGGAGAAAATCGGCAGCGCTCGAATGCCCATACACTGAAAAAAAATTCTCGGCGTTTTTACCAAGGTCCGTTGGTACCTTTACCATCTCGCTTTTTTTACAAATTGTTGGTAATTTTACCAAGACAGACTGGTAAGCTTACCTAAAAACCGGTATTTGTACTATTATTTTTAGGTAAGAACACCACTTTTATTGGTAATCAGTTCCCGGTAACTTTGCAATTTTATCTCGGTAATTCTACCACAGTCGATAAAAAATATTGGCGTTTTTACCGGGGATCAGTAAAATTACCGAGAAAGTTAATAATTTTACCGAGATTTCTCGGTAAAATTACCAATTTCATAAATGGTAATTTTACCAAGAGAAAACTGGGATCAAATAGAACCCTGAATTCTTGGTAATTTTACCCTTTTCTTGGTAAATACACCGAGATTTTTTTTTCAGTGTACCATGTTTTGCACGAGCACGGCCGCGGACCCACACTGCTGTGCTAAGGAAGAACGCCGTATGAACATTCGAGAGTTGCCAAATTTCCTTTGATAAAATGTTCAGTTTTGAGGAAAGCTATGGATGTTTTTCCTTGAAATTTTCAGGAACTTTGGGTGAAATTGCAAACAAAATTATCTGAAAAATCGGGAGGAAAATGTTCATAAATTTACCAGGAAATTCGTGTTTTATCAGAGGAAATTTGGCAACGCCTGAAGGCAAAATACGGCGTTCTTCCTTAGCACGGCAGTACAGTCTGCGGACTTTGCTGCCGTACTAAGGATGAACGCCGTATGAGCCTTGAGACGCTACCAAATTTTCCTGGACAAAAGACGAATTTTCCGGGAAACCTACGAATATTTTTCTCCTAATTTTTCACAGAATTGTACCTGTAATTTTATCTAAATTACCTGAAAATTCGAATGAGAAATACTCGTAACTTCCCTCAAGAATAAATATTTTATCGCTGAAAATATGGCAACATTCAAAGGTGCATACAGCGTTTTTCCTTAGCACGGTAGTCCGGAGGCCCGAAATTTTTCTCGGAGTCTCGAGTCGTAAAACTTACGTCACTTTTTTTGGATGGGTTCCGAATAAAATTCCACGCTCCTTTGTGCTCCGACAGAGTCGTAAAAGGAGACCTTGAGAGCTCTCTTTTTATTGATCGGACCCNGGGGGGGGGGGGGGGAGAGGACCCGGCGCCATCCCCCGAAGAATCTCTCGACGAGCGCGGAATTTTAAAAATCGCCCGCCGAAATCGTGACCGTCCGTCACGAGTCCGTTCCTCGGAACGTTTAAAACTTTAAAATCCGAAAGAAAAAGGCGAGACGTGAACGCGCTTTGCCACGGGATTTTTGGTATTGAAGGGAGGGGGGCCCTCCATGGGCGCTGCGACGCTACGTGGCCCAACCCAGCAGCCGCGCTTCGCGCTAGGGATGCGAATTTTAATCGGTGCGGCAACAAAATCGATTTTTTAACTTTGAGTTAAAGTTACAAAATTATGACAAAACAACGTTTCTTCAACTAATAAAAACAGACTACAAGTTAAATCCGTACGGATTTAACTCAAACACAAAAAACCTAAGAAACGACGCTTTCTGTCAAAATAATATCTCAAGAATGTTTTTTTTTTGTTTTCTTTGGTTTTTTCAGTGTAGAGTCCAAGTTGACTCACTCACATTTTCAAGTTGAACTGCAGTTTGCAATAAGCTACAATTTCTGGCCCTTACATAAAAAAATACCTATCTGCATAGGGAAACTAATGGCACATACGTTATTTCTAAAACAAGCCAGAAATTGTAGTTCATGATTGAAAAATGTGGTCCGGATAAGACCAGAATATTTTTTGTGTAAACGTCTGGGAACCATCCTGTCAATCAATTCTTCCATAACCGTGGCTTTATTTTCTCATGGTTTAAAAAAAAAAAAAAAAAAAAAAAAAAAAAAAAAAATATTTTACGCCGATATGATTGCCCGCAGTTAATTAGAGCGCTTAGAAAGTAAGGAGCCAAGACACTACTACTCGATAGTCTTCGATTCCATTAGAATGATTAGCTCGACTCGTTCCCGGGTGAAATTATGTTAATGCTCCGATAAAAACGACGCTTTGCGGTTTGCATAGCTGCCAGGCTGCCGCGGAAATTCTCGCGAACCCCGTTCCGGATCCGCCGATTTCCTCGCGCGATCCGGTGGCATCGATGCCATCGGTGTAACCGGTTGCTGGTGTTCAACGACCGGCTTCGGATTCACCAGTGGAATCCGTGCAGTTGCCGGAATAGGCGAATAAAGATGTTGCATGTGTGAGGGGTTTGCGATTTGACCATTAATTCTTAAGTAAAAGTTTGCGAGAAACACGATGGTACCACTGGTTTTCTCTGAAATCAACTCCCAAGCTCAAAAAAAGCTCTCAAGTTGAGGCCAAAATGGCCGAGGATATCCCACGCTACCCTGAGAGTCCACCTCTACATCAAGACAAACTCTCCATGCAAAGATAAGGAGCAAGTACATCAGCAGTGATGCCGTGTTTTCAGTTTTGGAGTCCCCAAATAAAGTGGCAACCCTGCTAATGTATTTGCTCCCCATCTATGCATGGAGAGTTTGTTTTGATGTAGAGGTGGACTCTAAGGGTAGGGTGGGATATCCCCTCCATTTTGGCCTCAACTTGAGAGCTTTTTTGAGCTTGGGAGATGATTTCAGAGAAAACCAGTGGCACCATCGTGTTTCTCGCGAACTTTTACACAAGAATTAATTGTCAAATCGCAAATCCCTCACACATGCAACATCTCCATTCTCGAAATTAAAAAGCATCTGTTTTTTTCCTTCTTCTTCATAAAAAAATTGAATCGCTCAGCAGTGACGTGGCGTGCTTTGCGATGTACCGATTGATCTGATACTTAAACCTACGAAAAAAGATCGATAAAAAGGTTGTTGCACGTTGCTTACACCTTAAACTTTACTTCATCAGCTCTTTCAACCTCATGAGTTCGGTCACGCGCATGAACCGGGCGCTTGACTTGAAAGTTATGTTCGACGAAGCGAATAGTTGGGATGATACAGAACACCACGCACCATGTTTTCCCTCATTTTGTAGCAATGGAATTTTATTTTCTTGGAAATGGAAATAGTTGCATCACGTAATTCAGCCCCTCCGACATTCCTACTCTGGCGTTGAAGTTCCTTAGTCAGCCGAAAAGAATTCACGTTCGCCTTCATTTCGTGGATACGCAATTTTACCTGCTTGAAAGTCGAAATAGTTGTATCACGCGTTTCGCCCCATTCAACTTTTCTACTCTGCGTTGAAATCTCTGAGTCGTCGGAAAAGAGGCCAAGCTCTTTTTCATTCTTAAGGAATTGTGGATAAGTGAGAAAGTGTTTTAGCTTTGTAACCGGATCTGTGAAAAGGGACATCATCTCCCGGAAGAAAATATCCGAATCTTTGAGCTTTGCGCGAAGAATGATCGCGGAAAGCGCCTGCAAAACTGTAGGGATACTTCAAGCATAGCGCCATCTCCCCGAGACGGATACGCTATTTGGAAATGTTGTGCCCATCCACAATTTCGGAAGGTGTGCGCAAACATTGAGCGCATTTCGATTAAAAAGTAGTCAATTTTATAACGTCAAGGTTATAGTTATAGGTTATAGTATATTATTCAAGGTTATAGTCTACGCAATTTTCCCACTGCCTACGCAGTTCGTTAACGATCGATCGTTCGTTGGTTCATGAACATTTTGCACCCCTAAATTTTAACAGTTCGGCTACGGATTCACCTTCTAGGAAGATGAATTAAAAAACGGGGAACACTATAGGAGCACTGCTGCTGATGGGTTGGAATCAAAACTTCCTCCGAAGGGAATTTCATCCTGGGTTTACGATGGTTTCTACAGTCACATCAATTCAGAGTCGCCACAGAATTTGGGAAATGAAATTTCCTGACAAATCCCTGATTTCCCGGATACATTTTCTAAAGATTCCCTAACAATTGAAAATATGCCAGATGGTTTAAAAGACATAATTCGGAATAGTTTTCAGGAGAAATTCGTTGTTCGGAACACTAAAACCCATTCTCGAAAGCAAATGAAGTTGACTTAACAATTTTCCCCTGATACTTACGTCATTTTCCTTGACATTTCCAGGTTTCCTCTGCCTGTAGAAACCCTGTATCATACTTGGTCGCAAAAATTCGCCTACTCTTTAAATAAAAAAATTCACGAATAACGTCATTCTAAGTGCGAAGGTGGCTATTGGTGATGAGAGCCTGGCAACTAAGCAGCCCATTCCGAAACCAGCGAGCCGATGTTGCTTAATCAGGCTTATGCATCCTAAAAATACACAGGAATTGACTTTTTATCAGTTGTTTTTCTCAACGACACGGCAACTATGCTGCATCAGCGTGCCTGAATGGAGAGGAAAACTGCCCATTCTCGCGGACTGCTCAATTAAAACGAGTGAACTTTACCATTCGTTGAAGCGATCGTTGAGTCAGCGTTGTCAAACTGATTAGAGCTGCGTCAATTTTGCTTTTCTCGCATTAAACGCAACTCAAAGTCGCACAATTTTCACTCGTGCATAGAATCTTTACTGGGAAACTTTTCAGAATTCTTTGCTAGGAATTCCACTGATTTTTCTTTTATTCACACTAAAAAATTAGCGAAATCCTCGAAAGATATTGCACAGTCATATCCTGCTGAATCATTATTTTTAGAATCAATTTTGCAACCTTGGGATGGAGTTTCACTGGTTATACCTATAATGCGGCACTAGACAAGAAAATTGATGATTTCTCATCGAAAGATTCTCCCGAAAACACATCCTTCTTCTACACCTTTTCTAGGAACATACACAATTTATCGATGAGTTATTTTCATTCTTCCCTCTGCAGATGGGTTTTTCTAAGAACGAGCCAGAAACTGTAGTTCCTTATTGCAAAATGAAGTCCAATTGGACTAAATTTTGCAATTAGGAACTACAATTTCTGACTCATCTGTAAAAGCACTTATGTGCATAAGAAAACCAACGGCACGTACGTTTTTTCGAAACTGAGCCAGGAATTATAGCTCCAAATTGCAAAATCTGGTCCAATTAGAGGATGAGACCGGTTCAACTTAGACTCACCGTACGAGACTAACTGAACTACAATTGGAAATTAGGAGCTACTATTCTTGGCTCATCTATGAAATCACCTACCTGCGTATCAGAGCTCATGACCCTTATGTTGTTTGTGAAATGAGCCTGAAATAGTAGTGGCAAAAAGTAGTCCGATTTGACTATATTTCGATTCCTCGGACTCGGGAGTAACTCTAAGATGAATGTAACTAAGAATGTATGTAACTACATTGCCTGGGTGTCTAGTATTTTTTAATTTTGAAAAATCCTGGTATTTTCCTGATTTTTTCCTGATAATGTATAAAAAGTTCCTGAATTTTTCATTTTGAAAATTCCTGATATTTTCCTGATTTTTCTCGACTCCTGGCACGGCAGGCAAAAAGCAGTAAGACTTTCTCCGCTGAGGAGATTCACGTAAGAGAAATTCCAGATAAAACGTTCGATTTTTCCGATTTTCCTGATATTTTCCTGATTTTCTCCTGATCGGCCAAAATTCCTGATATTTTCCGATTTTTCCTGATGCTAGACACCCTGATTGCGGTCAGCCAGTCGACCACTTCCATTTGCCTCGCTCGCGGCCCGGACCTGGCGCTAAGCGCTTAGCGAAGGCGTGTTTCCTTTCCCGCTTTCGCGATTTTCGGCTCGGTGGCCGGTCCGGTCGGCGGTTCGCGAATATTTTCGCAACCCCCTCGCCCCTCGCCCCTGCCCGGGGTGTCCTTTACGCCCTTCTCTTCTCTATCCTTGACTCGCCGTTTATGTAATCCCCTCCCTCCTTCCTCGGTTTCGGACTTTTCACGTTTCTTTGTTTCGCGGCCGCGTAGGTTTTTCTCATTCCCCGCGCGCCGCGTCGTCCAGGATCGCATCGGTCTGCTGATTTAATTAGCTTGATTTTTATTTGTCTAAATACCTCAGCTCCGCCAGGCGGTGCACAGTGTATCGAGTCACTAGGAAACAGTGTTCGAAACTCACCTTTGAGTTTCAGGAGCCATGTGGCGCATCAAGTATGATTTTCAGGGGCCATTGAGGATTTTTTAGGGGCCAAATTGACTTTTTATTCTAGTGAAATCTAATCTGTGTAACTAGTGTAAACTAACAAATTTTATTTTATTTAGTCCAAAACCTCAGTAAAACTGGTTACTTTTGCATAGTTACAAGCTAAGCTTTAAAAAGTTTCTAATATTTAAAATTATTAAATTCTTATTTATTTCTATACTGAAACATTGAACATTTTTAAGGGGCCAAATTGACTTCTTGGCTATATGTCACGGCGCATTCTGTGGAAAGATAGACGCACGATGTTTCAGTTACAAAACTTGGGGGAAATTTCGAAATATCACCAAACAGCAAAATGGGGATTTTTTTCGGGCAATTTTTAGGGGCCACGTTGGCGGACAGCCTTCATTTTTTAGGCGCCATGACCGATTTCTTAGGCGCATTTGGCGCTTTGGTGCCTGTGAAATTCGGATACTGCTAGGAAAGGTCCGACAAATGTTGGAAACTTTAAACGCTTACAGGTCCGTTTATACAAAACTTCGAGGTTTTAGAAGTGGTTCCATTGGTTTCCTCGTTAAATTTTTTCCCAAAGCACCCCTTGAAATTTCAAATGTGACGAAATAAACGTCCAAAATTGCAGTTTTAGTAAAATTCATGTCCGACCTCTCTAATTGCCTCGATCTACCGTGCGGCAGTCAAATCGCTTTAATTTCCCACTGATGTTTCTCAAAACGAAACGTGAGGAGATAGGGATTTGACTGCCGCAGTACGGCACTTCCATCATTTTCCCGCCATTGCGGCGCGTTTGAAATTCCTTCGAGTCTCGGAACTTTTGAAAATCGGGCTTATCCAGGATATCAGCTCCAAAAATACGTAATAAATCACCACGCAATCTGCTCACCGGGTACTTCCAGAATATTAAAAAAACACACGAGGTTTAGTGACCTATTCGGTGTCGGTCTAATGGATGTCAAATCACGATAAACACGCAATAACCAACGGACCGTACATTCTCCGAGAATCAAGACGTCAGAGGAAAGAAGGTGAAAAAGAGTTATCGAACTCATCATTTTCGTTGTTCATCTAACGTAAGAGCGCACCTTGATTTCCACACGAGCCCTGCTCTTCGTAAAGCTCTACGCTTTCCAGGGCTCATGTGAGAATAGAGCTTACGTCACAAGAGCGACGACGATTTCGGGCACGAATCCTGCGCGTGCTGAGTAAAAACGCCATAGGAGCATTCGAATGTTGCTGAATTTCCTCTCAGAAAATATTTATTTTACAGGGTTGCCACAAAATTATAAAATCGAATTCCCGGACATTTCCCTGATTTCCCTGACACTGTCGAGTGAAATTCCCAGACAATTGAATATACGCCTTATGGCCAAAAAAACATAATTTGAAATAGTTTCCAGGCAAAATGTGTTGTACTCAACGTCAAATCCACTCTAGAAAGCTGGTAAAGGTAAATTAAAAAAATTTTCCCCGACACCTTCGTAATTTTCCCTGACATTTTTCAATTTGTCCAATATTCCCTGATTGTAGCAACCCTAATTTAAAAAAAAAAAAAAAGTTATGAATATTTTCCCTTGAATTTTCAAGACTTTTTAGATCAAACCACGAACGAAATCCTCCGATTAAATTGGAGGAGAAATATTCAGAAATTTCTCTGAAAATTCGAGTTTTGTCGGAGGAAATTTCGCAACGCACGATGGCTCATACGGCGTTCTTTCTCGGCACGGCAAAATCGTGTTCGGGCGATTGGTCGAAGCATCACGCGCGCTCACTTCGCACGAACGCAAAAAATCGCCGTCGTCACAGCCACAACTCAACTCCAAAGACCTCAACTCACACCACTCGAAGCGAGGAGAGCAGATTGAGTCATTCGCAGCTGCGACCACCGTGACGAAATTCGGGAACGATGTCAATATAGTTGTGGATACTTTTCAGATATTACATCAACGAATCGATCGAAAGAATCACGGACGTTAGGAAATACCGCCTACCCGCATCCGCCGAAAGGCTCAATTCCGCCACTCGAATAAGTGAGGGAGTTTCATTTTGCCCCTCCGGCTAGATAAATGTTCCAGAGGGCTGATTTTGGAAATCCGTAGACAAAGCTATAGACAAAGAAGACAAAAATGATATGAAGGGATGCTATTGGTGGAAGCGCGTGGTTCAAATGAATAAAGGAGGTTAGTTGGCAATAGACTAACTAACGGCAACCCAAGAGGGATCTTTTAGTTAGTACATCATTTTCTCCCTTGGATTGTGGCAATCACTGGAAAAAAACACATTGGATCTGGAGCCCAGACTCTTGAAAACATTGACAAGAAAAAATACTCTTGATTCAATCGGATTTTTGCTTGAATCAAAACGAAATCCGCTTAAATTAAGAGGCTTGGCTCTTGATTTAAGCTAGATTCTGATTGACCGAGAGTACTTTTTTTTGTCGATGTTTTTAAGAGACTGGACTCTAAATCCAATGTGTTTTTATTCCAGTGTAAGGTCTGAATTTTGAGAGATAGCTTTTGAGCTTAGGATGTGATCGCACAGGGAAATAGTGGACCAAGAGATCTAATAGGATGAATAAGAATAAATAATAAATAATAGATAAATTGAGACTTACCAGTAACCCTTACGGTGGCGGGCCTGGACAAGAGTGCCCCAACAGTTGTGTTGACGAGGCAACAGAACGTTCCCACGTCACTCGCCTCACCAAATCCCTGCAAAGAGAAGGGAATCAATCAGTATTTTCACGTTGGCTGGGTTCATTTCTTAATTCAGGGAATCGATCAGTATTTTCACATTAAAATTATCAATTTCGAAATTCACAATTAAACAATCGATCAAGGTAAATTGCAATGGATCAGTTGCGCCGGTCTTAGAATAGATTTGATGTTTGATTCTTGTAAATCAGCTAAAAATCATAAGATTTGTCCAAACAGCAACGTTCTACGTTCAACAGTAACCGAGATATCACGGTTTGAAAAATTCGGTTTGTGACGTTATCCACCGTACGTGGTAATGACACCCTTCGTTTCTTCCACCTTGCTTTCATCAGTCAGTGTTCCGCACATTTGCACCAGTTACTCAACGTGAAACTCGGACGAAAGCAAGGTGGAAGAAAGCAAGGGTGCCATTGCCGCGGTGGATGACGTCAGAACCCCGAATTTTCTGAGGGCGATTTCTCGGCTAATATTGAACGAAGAAAGTTGCTGTTTGGACGGATCTTACTTACATCGTACGGGAAATTACGGGTACATTATACCGGAGCGGAGAGTGTTCGAATAAATGCCTGGCAGGCTAGAAAAATTCAATCATAAAAGGAGAAGGTAGCTAGAGGAATTCTAGCAGAAAAAGAGAAGGCAATTACTACGCTCTTCAAAAATATATCCTTCTATTCAAGAGACAGGGTTCTTTCCCTGAGAAATTAAGTTCCTTCTTGTCTTCTCTCCTCGTCTGAACGTTTCGCGGCACCGCTGTATCAATATTGACGCAAAGATGCAACACCAGCACCGCCTCTTTAAAGGGACGATGCCTCGTTGACAAACTGCAGAGCTTCATTTTAAAAATACGGAGAAAAAAAATGTACTTCCAAAGGTAGGTAGAACTATATGTCTTGACATCATATCGAAAAAGGAAAAAAAAATGCATACTTTTCAAATGCATGTTTATAATTTCCTTTGCTCGTGACAAGAATCATAGGTATCAGCCTTTTGGAAAAAAATTCAGACCTTCTTGAGCGTTCAACCATGACGAGTTGAGGTCAATTCATACAAGAATGATTTCGATGAATATCAAAAACTTTATGCATTAAACTTTGACCTTCCGCGAAAGTTCGCAGGAGTCTGAGCTTTTAAAATACTTTTGAGCCCTTCACGAACAGGAGGGATACTAAACTTTCAAAATTTCATGACTTGACCAACTTAATCTCTACAGGATCAGTATTCCTTCTCTTATCTCAGAGCATACTGGGAAACACGAGAAATAATAGTTCCTAATTGCAAAACGCAGACCGACTGGCTCTTTAAGGAACGACTGTGCTGCCGTGATGGCGAAGAAAGCAGTAAGTGCAAAAATGAAGTATTGAGAAAACGGGCTTAGGGGTGTCCGACCGGAAACTTTTCTTGAAAGAGGTCTCCGTTCTTTGTCAAATCGCCACTAATCGTTCAGAAGACTCCTAGAAATCTTTTGGATGGTTGAAAACCGACCGATTTTTTTTCAAGTACATCAAAATGGTATTATTCATTTTCATGTTAGGCAAGACAGCCGTGAGTGCTATCTTCTGCAAGCTTTCGTGGTCGCGTTTTGGACGCAACAAACAGTTTCAGGTTAGAAATTGGCATAAGAGGGCGGCACTTCACTTGAAAGCATTGTTTTCATTGACTCTCCGGAGGAATGTTGTCACTTACTGCTGTCCTGCCTGAAACTAAGTCATTTTTTTCGCACTTACGGCTTTCTCATATGTTTCCTTTTTAGACAGTTACCTAAGATGAATTTGGCTGTTTCATCTAAAAGAGATCAGGCGAATTTTGAGGGAAACTCGATTTCGACAATGGACCATTAGACAAGGTACGAATTTCAGCAATCTGATACAAGTTTCTTGACCAGAATTTTACTTAAAACACGATTCGCACAACGATAATTACTGAAACCAACTCCTGACGAAGATATTAACGTTTGTATTTCACTTTGTTAACGAGGAATTTGAACTGCCCGCTCACAAGAAACTCAAAGCTCTACGTGAATCAAATCGCGCACTACAACGGTTGCAGCAAGCTTCTCAATCCAGCAATGTTCATTTCCCACCATGTGTTGATCAAACTATCAGCAATTTGCTATAGCTGAGCCAAAGAGTCAAGATTATAAGGTTGTCAGATTTTCATATCGCAATGAGTGCCATGGAAACGTTTAGCGCGCGATGTGAATCACGTAGAGCATTGAGTTTTAATGAGCGGGTGGTTTGAATTCACGCATCAGGAATCATTAAATATCTTTGTAAGGAGCTGATTTCGGTAATTTTTGTTGTGCGCATCGTGTTTTGCGTAAAATTTTGGTTAAGAAACATGAGTCAGAATGCTGAAATTCGTACCTTGTCTAGTGGTCTATTTGACCCTTACTATTCTCCTAGCTATCACGGCAGTGTGAGTGTTGCCCTCAGTCAATAAAAAACCCTTCCTCTTTCTTACAACATAGCATAGCATCGACCCAGCTTTGTTATCGAGAACAAACAGGGCGCAATCGGATACATCGCGAGCAAACGTTTTCATACCGACAATAGTAGCTAATTTCTGGGAACACGAAACAACTCTCTTACAACAATCCTCCGGGGGGAGGTTACTCGAGCCTTTCAGAGAGCTCTCGGCGACATGACAACTCGGGTTGCAGAATCTCCCGAAGACGGAATTGCAAATTAAAAGACGAGTAAAAAAGACGGCGGCGTTGCCAAATCGCCGGGGAAAAATACGGAAAACCCGGAGTCCTCGCGAGGGAGCGGCAACACTGTCGAGGCGGCTGGGAAAAGTAATTCAATACCCGGTTACGAGAGATTAATTTGAAACAAACGCGAGAAAGGAAAGTGACAAAGGACGACCAGAATAAAAAAAAAAAAAAAAAAAAAAAAAAAAAAAAAAAAAAAACAAGATCCTTAAAACTACGCGCGCGCGACCCCTTCAGAGCGGAATAAAATTAAGGGCGCGGAGTTTAATTAAAGACAATGCGTAAATAAAAAAGAGGAGGAGGGGCGGGGGGCGCCGACCTGGAAGAAAAGATCCGATCGATCAGAATGTATACTTTGGGACGAGCTCGACTAATTTGTTTTAATTGTGCCGGTAGGCCCTCTTCTCGGCTGCAATCTTGCGGGCATAACGAAGGAAAAACGACGTGCGGACCATAGGGCGTTGCCAAATCTCCTATTCAAAATCACGAATTTTCGAGAAAACTTACGAATACTTCCCGTCCAATTTTTCAGCGAATTTCGTTCACAATTTACTTAAAAGCGTCAGAAAATTTCATTGAAAAACACTCATACACTGAAAAAAAAAATCTCGGTATATTTACTAAGAAAAGGGTGAAATTACCAAGAATTCAGGGTTCTATTTGATCCCAGTTTTTTCTTGGTAAAATTACCATTTATGGAATTGGTATTTTTACCGAGAAATCTCGGTAAAATTTTTGAACTTTCTCGGTAATTTTACTGGACCTTGGTAAAAACGCCAATATTTTTTATCAACTGTGGTAGAATTACCGAGTTAAAATGGCAAAGTTACCGGGAATTGATTACCAATACAAATGGTATTCTTACCAGAAAAAAACAGTAAAAATACCAGTTTTTAGGTAAGTTTACCAGTCTGTCTTGGTAAAATTACCACTAATTAGTAAGAAAAGTGAGATGGTAAAGGTACCAACGGACCGTGGTAAAAACGCCGAAAATTTTTTTTCAGTGTAACGTTCCTTAGAAATAAGTACTTTTTATGAGTAAACTTGGCAACATTCGAATGATGATACGGCGTTTCTCCCTAGCGCGGCATAATAGAGCGCGGGACAAGCCCACCGATTTTACGGGCCTGAAAGGGATGATGAACCCTGATTTGATTACGCGCGAGCAAGGTAGTAATTTCCCCTTTTCATCCGCGGGCACTCCGCCCCGACAGCGTAACTCCTGTTGCGTAACATAGGGACATCCGCGGTTTCTGCTCGGAACGGGCCTCTTTGTTCGGTCCGGTTGCGAGAGGCGCGAGTTGCGAAATCGCCGCTTCCGAGGGGGATTGGGATTCGCAACGTAATTCGTCGTTTTGCCACCCGCCGCTAGATGGCGCTGGAGGCGGTACAGCTGGAGGCTCCGGTGTCTTGCACCATGCCGTAAGTATTATAACACCCTCCCTGACCTAGAGTATGTAATGTTAGCGTGGGGATGTTTCGTGTGCTCGTGGGTCGGGTTGTTTTCATTCGCCGAGCACGCTTGAACTCACTTATTCTCGACTTTGAATGTACATCAAAAATTCAAGTTGGAGGTTGCAGTGGGGTACTCCCTGATGGGTTCTTGAGCAATTTCGGAATAGATTGTCGGAGCTCCTGGAAAAATAATCGCATATTTGTGGTTCTTTAGGGGTAAAATAGCAAAATTGGCCTTGGGGCGACAATTTAAACCCCCTCTCCCTCATCCTTGCCTTGACCGATCTGAATTTTTAGTATGTTTTCACCTGGTATAAGATGTGATTGTTCAGAAATTTTCATGCCCATACAAAATTTGTTGCCCCCGCGGCAGCGTTGCCAAATTGCGGACTCCAAAATATCGAATTTGATGATAAAATGAAGGTTTTGAAGTGTGATTTCCATTCAAAATCAAAAATTCAAATCGTAGATTGTAGTAAGGTACTGCCTGGTGGGTTTTTAGCCAATTTTGAAATAGAAGGTTTGAGTTTTTTGAAAAATAATTGAATTTTTGTGGTTTTTTAAGGGTAAAACTGCTCTCTTGGATATCATAGCAGTGTAAATACGACCCTTATGGTGTCTTCCATGCTTTCGGCTAGAGTCCCTTTATACTGAGAGTGAAGACAACACCCCCTCATGGAGTCACAAACGGGAATAAAGATTACACAAATTGAACGTTTTTTGTAATCTTTGATCGGCCCATTCTCAAATTCCTTTCTCCGTTCCTTCTCTCATTCCGTTTGTTCCTTGCCGAACCCGTAATTCCCGGTCCATTCCAGATTATAATCTTTGCAATCGGTGAAAATGTAATCTTTATTCCCGTTTGTGACACTGAGAAGGCCTAAAATACGGGAACCAATCGGAAATGGATTCACATTGTCTTTACTCTCAGTATAAAGGGACTCTACTTTCGGCCCGCGGATGAGGAAACGGAGCGGGGCGGGGCTTAAGCGGGCTTTCCGGTGTCGGCGGTGGCGAGCTTACGGAAGGATTGCGGGTCCGTAAATCAAGCGCAACTTGCACTGAGCTTGCGGTGGCGGTGAGTAAGTCGTAGCCGCCTTATTTACGGCCTCTCCGAGAGCCCGGATACTGACATCCCAGGCCTCGCGGCCGACCACTGCTCGTCGGGTTCTACCATCCACCTGTCTCCGTTCTTTCCTGCGTATTTTTCTATCTTCTATCTCTCACCTATCTCCAAGTCCGAGATGGCTGCGACCACAGAAGCAGAGCTGATATATTTTAGAGAACCCACGATAACAATCCAAACTGCACTGAAAGAAAAGTTACAGGCTATATAGACATAATGTCCGTTGCGGGCTTAGAGGTCGAGATTTCCGGGTATACGCCCGCAACTTTCGGCCTCTGAGCCCGCAACGCGGACGATATGTCCATATGCCCCAAAAGTAGGGCTTTTTTTCAGTATCTGAATTGTTAAAAATGGACGCATTTCTGCTGCACGGAACTAGAGACAGGTGGGAGAGGAGGGGTGTGCTCGTTAGTCAAGGGCCGTAAAAATGAATGGAAATTATAAAGCGCCAGTGACGTCAGCGGCGATGGCGCGACGGGGACGCGTACGGTCGGGGATCTTTAACTCATGAGCCCTGTCCACGACGCTCTTTTGCCATGCCCGCGGTTCATGAGTACCACTTACAGTTAGCGCTTGGTTCCGTTTGACGTAGTGTAAAATCCCGATTTTCAGGGAATCCCGCCCAATTTTACATTGGCTCTTAGGCAGCTCTCTAGAGCACATCCCATCTTTCTCTCTTGTCTACAGTTCCGTTTAGCAGCAATATGTCCAAATGTTGGTGGGAAATTCTGTGCCGGTGTCTACGTAGCGCCGAAAAACCCTGAGTAACGTGGATGCGAAGTGAGATTAGCACCATAAAAGCGTATGGCACTCCGCGAAGAGAGTAGATTCCCCTCCGTAGTAGTGTGGGTCATTCCACGAGGAGAGTAGATTCCACTCCATATTCTCATTACTCGAAAATTCTTATCACACAATGTTTAACAGTGTAAGCGATGTATAACTGAGTGAGACAAAGGTCAAATTCGGAGATCAACGCTTTTTCCCGTCTAATGGTGGACTCTGAGCAACCTCTCGAGGAAAAAATCAAATAAAATTCCCCTGATGATGGCTGCTAAATGACGGGATAAGCTCTTCGCTGGGCGAATTTTCACAAATTCAGTTAGGACCACATTGCTCAGCTCTTCACTTTTGAGTCATCACTAGGCGGATCTGAGCGTTGACTTTCGAAAGGAACTTTTTTCCAGTTTAAGGTGTGGTTCTTTCGGCCCGAACTTTGGAGGTCGGGCATTGGCGTCACTAGATATCCTCGCGCGCCCCCGCCGATCCGAGGCTGTGCCCTTTCATATCAGAAGTTTTGATCGGCGCACCCCCCCCCCTCCCCCTACCCATCTAGTCATTCAGATCTGAATAAATGGGAGAGAATCAAGGTATCGCTATGAGAATAGAAAGCAAAGTGAAGAGGAAATTCAAGTCCCAAAAGAGTATGAAAAAATGTGAAACTTACACGCAAATCACACTTAGTCACTCGTGGGAGTGTTAAGTACTTTTTCTCTTTCCTTTCCTCTTCCTTCGTCTTTTCTGCCTCTCTCTCTCCCTCTCTTCCTTCTTTCTTTTCTTTCTTTTTCTTCTGCTTTTTCCGGTTTTCTTTTCCCAACATTTTGCGCCCCTCGCATCGCTGCGTCCCCCCGCCCGGCGGTGGCGGCAAGTATGGTAGTTACGCCAATGGGGTCAGGGATGAGGTACGTACCTTGAATTTCTTGTAGGTGAGGGAGCCGTTGTTCTCGACGCGAATGCGGGGGTCGGAGAGGTTGACGGGGACCATGGAGCCGGTGAAGTAGCCATCGAACCAGGTGACCGAGTACGGGCGCGCCACGGCCGGCTTGCAGTCCAGCCTCAGCGTCCGACCCTTCGTCACCACCTGATCCCCCGGCTCCACCAGGAATCCTAGGTCCTTCTCCGACAATTCTGAAACAAAGCAAAAAAACCGGGAAAATCAACAGAAAGCCGCCTGATGAACTACATTTACAACTAGCATACATTAACTATTAGCAATAGAGAAGGAGAGGTAGAATAATATACATATTAATCATTAGCAATAGAGAAGGAGAGGTAGGTGTGTCATGCGAACGACTCCTCCATTGGCGAATCCAGAGTGAGTCGGACGAGGGGCCAGGGCCAGTTTAAGGGGGTGGCCACACGGGCCGCGGCCCATGACGGCAAATCTATAGGGAGCGGCAAATTTTGCAATTTTTTTAAATGTAGGTATAAAAAAAATTCGGATTTAGAAAAAAAAATTCAAACGAGAAAAGGCGGCAAAATCTCTAATTTTCTGAAAGTATAGTAGTTTCTACTTTTGTCGTCTTTCGGTGATACAAGGGGCAGCACCTTTAATTAGTCGAGTTCTGAGAGAAACCAAACACGCAATTTGGCCTGGAACGGCGACTTACCTAGAGAAAAATGATGACGCCCTTGAGATGAAAAGGAGAAGCCCTCGGCGCGGCGCGGCGATCGGCATGTAACACATATTAGCGCCTCCAAGACTGCACGAATGCTTCACGCATTGCATCAAACACAGTGCGGTCATGGCGGACAGCGTGAAACGGATAGCGCCTACGAGAATGCATGAATACCTCACGCATTGCGGCAAACACAGTGCGATCAGCGCGAGACGCATAGCGCCTACAAGACTGCGTGAATACTTCGCGCATTGCGTCAAACACAGTGCGGTCATGGCGGACAGCGTGAAACGGATAGCGCCTACGAGAATGCATGAATACCTCACGCATTGCGGCAAACACAGTGCGATCAGCGCGAGACGCATAGCGCCTACAAGACTGCGTGAATACTTCGCGCATTGCGTCAAACACAGTGCGGTCCGCGAGGCGCGGCGGCGGAAGTTAAAATCATTAATCCACATTTACGTTTGTTCTTTATGATTGTAAATTAATCGATAAATCGCAAAGCACGCCATGCTACTGATCACTCGACCATGATCACGGGTCATTGTGCGGAAATTGGGAAGGCTGCAGCTCGCAAACGTTGAAATGGCGTGTTTCTATAGATACTCGCGGAAACATTTTCGTATTTTCCGCAAAATTGCGACAGTTTGTGAAAAACGGATGAATTAAGGTTGTACTTTTGAACTCTTTCTTTTCTTTGAGCGCGCGGGNNNGGGAGTTTCAAAATGAGAGGGCCATTTCGAGGAATGGGGAGGCGTTTTTCCTTCGCACGGTAGTGTGGGGCCTGGGGCTTACACTGCCGTGCTAAGGAAGAACGCCGTATGATCATTCGAGAGTTGCCAAATTTCCTTGGATAAAATGTTTATTTTTGAGGAGACTTATGAATATTTTTTCTTGAATTTTTCGGACACTCCAGATCTAATTACACACAAAATTATCTGAGAAATTGGCAGAAAAATACCCATAAATTTTCCTGAAAATCAGTGATTTGCCAGGGGAAATTTGGCAACGCCTGAAGGCTTTTCCTTAGCACGGTAGTGTGGGTCCTGGGGCTTCCAGTACTGAAGTCTTACGGTTTAACCTCATGGGTCGCCCTGTATTCCGAGAAATCTAGTATCCAAGTTCTCCGGGTCGCTAGCGATTCTCGTCTGACTTCGACGTTAATAATTTACAGAACTGCCTCACAACTTGCCGAAAGTACGACGCCAGTTACTCTATTATTAAAGCAATTAGTGCGTATCGCTGGTAAACTTTTCCGAACGGCTTGTGCTTTCACAATAAAACAAAAACAAAACTAAGCTGACCCACTTCCATCGCGCCTAAAATAAATTTGATACGGTGGGACTGCGAAGATGGTTTCCATCACGGCAAAAAGGATGTGTCCCATTAAGGAGGGTATTTTGGTCGTAACTTTTGTCGAAAATTGAAACAACTTACGATAATGTCATGTATGGTCAAATCGACTCTTAATTATCTACCCTGTGAGAACTTGTCCTTATTTCAGGTGTTTTAGAAAGGTTTTTGCCTGATTTACCAGCGCAAAGCAGGGAAGTTTTGCAGTTTTCTCGCATAATTGCTCATTTTCTGTTCTAAATTAGATTGCTGCTGCATGAGCACAAGGAACTACCACTTTCATATTCGAATATGTTAATCTATAGTACACTCGTTACAACAAATTTAAAGGAGAAAGTGGTGGTCGCTTGTGCTCATACATAGACAATCTAATTTAGGACCGAAAATGAGCAATTATTCGATAAAGCTGCAAAATTTCACTACTTTGGGCTGAAAAATCAGGCAAAAACCTTTCAAAGACACCTCATATAAGGACAAGTTCTCACAGGGTAGATGATAAAGAGTCGATTTGACCATACATGACCAGATACGGAAAGTGAAATTTCACGTTTAGAAATTTCATGAAATTAATTTCATACGGCTCGAATAAATTTCACAAAAGTTGAAATTTATTAATTTTTTTTAGAATTATTGATTAAACCTTTGAAGGTCTGAAAGCGTTTCAGATGGTCCTTCTGTTGATGCTGCAGTATTATGCTACTCTACTGAAGGTGCCAGACACAAAGAGGGGGGCAGAAGGGGAGTTAAGAGAGAAAACCCCCGACCTAACCTCTAAACTTAACGAAAACATTTGCAACGCGCGAATGTTTTACGCTTGGGGTAGACAATTTCAAAATTTAGAATTTCTGTTTCTAGGCGTTTCTTAGCCTCCTGAATTTATCCCCAAAAGTTTCAATAAATTTCGTGAAATTTCATCACGCGTGAAATTTCACTCGAATAAATTTCATGTAATTTTCCATCTTTGTTAACATTACATTATTCTGAGCTATTTTAATTTTCGACCAAAGTTAGGGCACAAATACCCTCTTTAATGGGACACATCCTTTCCACGAGTTTTTGGCAACACAGCCGGCGAATTTTTTTTCCCACTTACCGGGAGCCACGCACCGCGGACCCGAGCGGATTTTAATATTTTCCATGCGCTGCCGAAACGGCGCGCGTGCCCTCCGCGGCTAATGAGATCAAGATTGCGCTAATGAATTCTCATTACCCACCGGCAGAACGATTTTCGGGCGATTATCATGGGCGCCCGCCCAGGTCGGGCCCGTGAAAATAAGCCGAAAATGACCCGGGCGATTATCGCAGCGTTTATCTGTGCATCTGTATCCGTCTACTTAGCACACACCGTCCCGTTTGTATCATGCTCGGGATTTTTTTTGTTATTCAATTAGTCGGGGCGAGATTTGGTTGGACCCGGACATAATTGCAAGAAAAGGTTTTTATACATCAAAAAACGCAGAAAAATCAGCAGAATCCGAATATCTAAAGGTCGCCAAAAGGCCGCAAAAATTTCACCCCTAAATGGCCGAAAAACTGAAAAAATTCCCAAAATTTGCACGTTTTTCCTCCTAAATTCCTATCTTGCGCCAAAACTATTGGTTTTAGTGCCAAATGTTACTGGACCAAATTTTTAGAGAATAAAATTTTACTGTGGAAAACCTTGTTCTGAGGATTATACGGTGACATTGGACCCCAGAAAATTGCATCATAAAAAAATTGATAGTTAACATCAATCGCGGATTTCATGAGAATGACCGATTTTCCTCTTGAACCGTTCAATTTAGAGTGAAAAGTTACTGAACAAATATTTTAGATCGTAAAATTTTACCTAAGAATCATGCAAGAAGCGCCATCGTTTGATAATTTGAAGCCTATAAATTTCATTGGAAAGGGAGGCACTGCGGACCTCAAGTTTCCCATCGCGGAGGTTAAATGTAAACAGCATATGTGATAAACTGCGGGTCCTCCTGGTGAAATTTTGCGGTAAAACAGCATTATACATGATTACAGCAGATAGAGGCACCGTCAGCACTGAATTTTTTTTCATTTATTGGACAAGGGTACGGGGAGGGGAGCAGAGAAGGAGGTCAATAATGAACGTGTAGCCGATATTCTCATGTGACGCTGTGATAGTCTGGGTATCCTAGCCGTTATACACAATTTCTCACGAGTTTTCTTCACTTTCCCTCGGAAATCGTTTTGATCATTTGGCAGATATTTAAGGCGTAGCTGCGGGATAAATTGTAGCAGGAAGCATCGGTGGACGGGGGTGAAGGGGGGGGGGATCCCTTCTGTTTCTCCGGGCCATACTAAACCTGTGCAAAGACAGAAGAAATTTACACATTTTAGGCACATGTTTGAAACCTCGTAAGTCACCCCCGTCAAATGATGCAACGATGATTAGCACGCGTTCAAAACTTCTGAACAGACCGAAACCGCGAATAGAACCGCGATAGAAATCACGGAGATTCAATGACGCAATACGCACATGTTTGAAACCTCGTAAGTCACCACCGTCAAAGGATGCAACGATGATTAGCACGTGTCCAAAACTTCTGAACAGACCGAAACCGCGAATAGAACCGCGACAGAAATCACAGAGAATCAATGACGCAATACGCACATGCTTGAAACTTCGTAAGTCATCATCGTCCGAAATTTTCAAAATTTATGGGAACGCGACTGAAAGTAACTGCTGACCATCTGCTGTGGTCATCAGTGCCTTCGACGGAAAACTGAGACGATGCTCTAAGCTTATCGTTCACCAAAATGCAAGAATGAACCTGTCTCATAGTTCGGTTTCGGGTTTTAGTAAAAAGACGTGCCTTAATATCTTGTTGTGAAAAATCGCGTATCTGTGTAAAAAATACCTCAGGAGCATGCGTTATTTTGTCATGAAGTCAATGCAGATGAGAACTCTTTGCAAAAAGCCGCATGCATCTTCCGAAACAGTCGATGGAAAAATCAAGAGCTCTCAATAGAGTTCATTCGGCCCTTTTCTATTTCCATATGCAACAAATTTCCGCAAAAAGTCCCTGGTTTTCAATCAATATCTCGTTTTTTCGGATTTTTTTAGCAAGATGTTCTTCCCAAATGCGTGGAGAATCTGGAAATTCCAACTGGAGGCACGTACAGTGGAGAGCCGACAATACTCTTGAGGAAAGGGTCACAGCAGCACTCGATGCGTATTTTGCAGCTGCGAGAAAAGCGTGCATAATGAGGGATTACCGCGGCCGCGACGCGCGGCGTCTCTTTCATTTTTAGGAGCCCTAAGGCCCAATATATTTCATGTTGGCAAACGTTCATTCTTCAGAAATCCGTCATTCCGAAACAATCGATACAGCATATTATAAGATAACCTTGAAAATAAACACATATCAACAATACTATTGTAAGAGAATGAACGTTTTGTGGAACTAAATATGGTTCTACCATGTGTCTAAGCTGTGAGGTCCAGAAGGATCCTCAGATGATCCAATTTAAATTTTGCGGAATTAATGATAACACTCCACTTCGATTCATCTACATATATTTTTGACTAGGAAGGTTACTCACTTTCATATTCTAAGATTAACTACCTGTTTTTCTTGCTCCCGGCAGACCCGGGAAAAGTTTAATCCTCGCTATAAGAATTTCACGAACAGAACAGAAAATATCGTTCAAATGTATCTTTTTGCAACGACGCATAAAAGATCTGCCAAATGATCAAAACGATTTCCGAGGGAAAGTGAAGAAAACTCGTGAGAAATTGTGTATAACGGCTAGGATACCCAGACTATCACAGCGTCACATGAGAATATCGGCTACACGTTCATTATTGACCTCCTTCTCTGCTCCCCTCCCCGTACCCTTGTCCAATAAATGAAAAAAAATTCAGTGCTGACGGTGCCTCTATCTGCTGTAATCATGTATAATGCTGTTTTACCGCAAAATTTCACCAGGAGGACCCGCAGTTTATCACATATGCTGTTTACATTTAACCTCCGCGATGGGAAACTTGAGGTCCGCAGTGCCTCCCTTTCCAATGAAATTTATAGGCTTCAAATTATCAAACGATGGCGCTTCTTGCATGATTCTTAGGTAAAATTTTACGATCTAAAATATTTGTTCAGTAACTTTTCACTCTAAATTGAACGGTTCAAGAGGAAAATCGGTCATTCTCATGAAATCCGCGATTGATGTTAACTATCAATTTTTTTATGATGCAATTTTCTGGGGTCCAATGTCACCGTATAATCCTCAGAACAAGGTTTTCCACAGTAAAATTTTATTCTCTAAAAATTTGGTCCAGTAACATTTGGCACTAAAACCAATAGTTTTGGCGCAAGATAGGAATTTAGGAGGAAAAACGAGCAAATTTTGGGAATTTTTTCAGTTTTTCGGCCATTTAGGGGTGAAATTTTTGCGGCCTTTTGGCGACCTTTAGATATTCGGATTCTGCTGATTTTTCTGCGTCTTTTGATGTATAAAAACCTTTTCTTGCAATTTTGTCTAGGTTACCCCCTTTTTTTTCGAATCTCGCCCCGACTAAATGGAGGATTTCCTGCCCGGTCGAGACTAACACTTCGTCGAGGTGTGAAAATTAGATTCTTAATCAGACTGCGCTTCGATCTCGTCGTGGATCTAGGCGTTTTAATGAGGTTGTGGGAAGACTCGCAAATTGAGAATGTCGCGGTTGGGATATACAGGGTCATTCGGTAGCAGCTGGACTCTTAAAGCCGTCAAAAAGTATTTTTCCTTAAATCAATAATTTTGCTGCTTAATACAAACTACTATTTTGCTGAAACCAATCATTATTTTTCTTGAATCAAGACAAATTGGATTGCATTTTGCAAAAAGGAACCAAGAGCATTCCAATGTCGCAAAGATTGTGCAACCATTTTTACCTTCCAAATATAAAATATCATCTGAACAGTTACTAACTTTACTCCCGATGAATTCACGACAAAAATTACCTTGGTAAATTTAATTTTGTGCATGATTCAGTAATTTTATTGCAAATAATGTAAGTTGCACAATCCTAGCAACATTGGAATGCTCTTGGTTCTTTTTTGCAAAATGCAATCCAATTCAGCTTAAAAATAAAGATAAAAAAAAATATTGGCGCGGTAAATTCAAGAATCAGCACGCTTGAGCCAAGCACATATTTTTCAAGTGTGTTTGAGGCTAATTCTTTCAGTCAACTTAAGACGTTGTGGTGTCAACTTTTAGTAAACCGAAACTGCTTCCACTCGCATGACACTGGAAAAAAGTATCTTGACTCCAGAGTCCGAAATTCTTAAAAAATTTGCCAAGAAAAGGTACTCGTGATTTGTCAGATTTTTTAAAGCCGAGGAAACGAAAATCGCCAATTTCAAGGCTTGTGTGGTTTCAGAGCGGAGAAAAAGGCTTGATAACCTAATGATTATCACTGATAAAATCGGCCTTGTGAAGAGGGATATGGCTGATTCCTGATCGGCAGATCCTCAGGAACACATGCATACAGATTCGGTGTTTTTAATTGATGCCGGTTTTCCAACTTTTTCGGTGCTAGATCGGCTGTTTCCCCCACTGTGCCGCACTGCACTTTCTCTATGATTTTCCCTCGGATACTCCCGTCGAACCGCCCGCCAAAACGAAGCTTTCCATCGGCGGCGGCGTGGTAACGGGCTCCCCGGAGCGAAATGCGGGGTCCGCAGAGGACGGAAGCGGCTAATTAAATACGTTCACGGGCGCAAATTTCATTCAAACGTCGGCTCATTCATTTCGCTCGCTCGTTTAATCAGCTCCCAATTAAGTCATCCCGGCGCCCC
>NW_017547211.1:4750716-4786235 GCF_001854935.1 Bemisia tabaci | reverse complement strand
GGGGGGTGGCACTCAGGATTTAATCTACACCGTTGAATCGTGATTTATCGCCGGGAAGAGAGCTCGAGGTCGAAGCGGCCGGGGAAACCTGTTGAAGAAAACCAAACAAAAAAGTTCACCTCTTGGACGCGGTGGCGGGGAGGGTGGAGGGAGGGGAGGGGGTTACCCTAAAACTCGAACCTTACACTACCCTTTCAGATTGGAGCGTGGTGCTCCCTTCATGATGTTGCAATACTGTGGCTGGGATTTACAGACGTACTCGGAGTAACTTTGGGAGCGTCCATACATAAACGTACCAGGGTGTCTAGTATTTTTTAATTTCGAAAAATCCTGATATTTTCCTGATTTTTCCTGATATTTTATAAAGAATTCCTGATTTTGTCATTTTTAAAATTCCTGATATTTTCCTGATTTTTCTCGACTCCTGCCACGGTAGGCAAAAAGCAATAAGACTTTCTCCGCTGAGGAGATTCGCGTAAGAAAAATGCCTGATAAAACTTACGATTTTTCCGAATTTCGTTATATTTTCCTGATTTAATCCTAATCCGCCATAATTCCTGATATTTTCCGGTTTTTCCTGATGCTAGACACCCTGCGTACTAAAGGGGGGGGGCGGAGGGAGGGTGTGAGCCTGCGGTACGCTTCGTTTCAAAGAAGGAGTAGTATCTTAAGTTCTTTTTCCGGAAAAAACCTTTTTGAACTCCAATGGACGGTTTGGAGCAAAATCAACCCAAGTGCAATGAGGCACTTCCTCGAAGGACGACTAGTTCAGAAAAATTTTTGGGGGTGTAAATTACAACATACCCATCCACGTTTAGCGAGTTTTCAGGAGCCCATAGAAAGCTCTCTCCATAGCCTTTTTGATTGGCTTTGCGATTAAAATTTGAGGTAGGTTTCGTAGATTAGGACCTAAGTACTTAACGATCTACGTGATAGTGAAACAGATTTTTCACAGTTTTTTTTAGATTTTACTGTTTCAGACGGGCTACAGAATTCAAAAAATTCAGAAGGAGGTGAATTTTTCCCCTCAGTTTCACCTCAGGAATCTTGGTATGGACTATGCCTAAAGTTTTTCATTATTTTTTTTTGTTTTTCTCATACAGTTGGGCAAAATAATTTGAAAAATTCAGACGGAAAGGAATTTTTCTTGTTTTCCTTTTTTCTCCATTTCACCTCAGGAATCTAGATATGGACTGCCGCAACTCTGCCGTGCTAAGGAAGAACACCGTATGAACATTCGAGAGTTGCCACATTTCCTTCGATAAAATGTTTATTTTTGAGGAAAGTTATGAAGATTTTCCCTTGGAATTTTCAGGAACTTCAGGTGCGTACAAAATTATCTGAAAATTCGAAAGGAAAGTATTCATAAAGGTACCAGGAAATTCGTGTTTTATCGAAGGAAATTCGTGTTTTATCGAAGGAAATTCGGCAACGCCTGAAGGTTCATACGGCGTTTTTCCTTAGCACGGCAGTATGCCTAAAGTTTTCCATAATTTTGTTTTTTGTTTTTCTCCTGCAGTTGGGCAAAAAAATTTGAAAAATTCAGACGGAAAGGAATTTATTTTGTTTTCCTTTTTCTCCATCTCACCTCAGGAATCTAGATACGGACTGCCACAACTATACCCGAAGTTTCTCTTATTTTTTGTCTGTTTTTCTCCAAAAGTTGGGCTTTCCCAGCGAGTTCTTCCGTCGAAACTATCGAACTGGAAGCCGATGATGGAAGCCTCAGGAATCTTGGTGTGGACTATGCCTAAAGTTTTTCATAATTTTGTTTTTTGTTTTTCTCCAACAGTTGGGCAAAAAAATTTGAAAAATTCAGACGGAAAGGAATTTATTTTGTTTTCCTTTTTCTCCATTTCACCTCAGGAATCTAGATACGGACTGCCACAACTATACCCGAAGTTTTTCTACGTTTTTTTTCTGTTTTTCTCCAAAAGTTGGGCTTTCCCAGCGAGTTCTTCCGTCGAAACTGTCGAACTGGAAGCCGATGATGGAAGCCGAGCGATAGTCATGCGAAGGTGACCGCTGATAAATTCTCACTCGAACGCGCCCGTCGCACGCTCGAAAAAACAGCCTATCATCCTTTCTCACATGACCCCTCCACAACACGCGATCAAACAGGAGCCGAGGCTCACGTTCGAGCTGGAGTTGGGTCTTTCGGCTAGGAGCGCGGCGAATTTTACGCCCCGGCGGTGCTACAAGTCCGGGCAATTAACACTCCTTAGCCATCATTAACATGCGTAATCTCCGCATAATTAACACTCCTTAATATGCGCAGATTAAGCGCATGTTTGTTGTCCGAGTTTGCGCGCTCGCCCTCTGAATAGATAACTATTTTAATAAGGTCATTCTTCGTTTTATTCTATTTTCTTTCGAGCGACGTGCTCGGCGCCCATTGTTTCGCCTTCCGCTCCGCGCGCCCATAGTTGATTCCGGGAGGATTTTTGAACGTCTTTTCCCTCTCGACACTACTACTCTGCCGTGCTAAGTTGAGTCCCTGTATACTGAGAGTGAAGACGATGTGAATCCATTTCTGATTGGTTCCCATATTTTAGTCCTCCACGGTGTCACAAACGGGAATAAAGATTACATTTTCTCCGATTGCAAAGATTATAATGAAGAATGGACCGGAGAATAACGAGTTCGACAAGGAACAAACGTAAAAGTTTCTGATATCGACAGCACTGCGTGTGGCGCAATGCGAGAAGTATTCATGCAGTCTTGTAGGCGCTAATATGGGCTGGGCTTTATGCCGACCACACTATTTGGCGCAATGCGTGAAGTATTCCTAAAGTCTTGCAGGCGCTAACATACGTTTAACGCTGGCCGCACTGTGTTTGGCGCGATTATTCGAACTCGCGTTATAGAATAATCGTGGCATCGCGACGATGTATGAGCATTCCAACGTTGCCCGGACTTCCTCCATTTACGTACCTCCATTTGACGCAATTCGAAAAATTTCAAAATTGTAAAATTGCGACAAAAATGACACAAATTTTTAAAAAATTCGGACCTTTCTGCGGAATTTCCGTACTTTTTCAGTACTTACGGACCGCCCGTAAAAAATCAGTACTATTTCCGGACTTTCCTGAAATTCCGGACTTATAGAAACCCTTTTGGTAGATATATACCGATAAAACCCGGCGCCCTGGGCCTTCAAAATACCCAAATGCTCCCTCGACGAGGAGAGAGGGCACCTAAAATCCAACCCCCTACAACCCCCACATCGTTTCGCGGGGGTTGACGGCTGATTCTTCGACAGCGCCGCCCGCGGTGGACTTGAGAGCGGCTGTCAGAACCACGACCTCTAATTACCCCACGAGGCACTTTCTCGACGTCGAGCCTCCGGTATTACTCTCTAATAAAATCCTAATTGCGCCCCTCTTGTCGCCGGATGAATAATTCCGTACCGTGCGATTAATTTTCCTTCGTTTTGGAGGCGCCCCACCTCACGACCCTTGCCGTGACGTCGCACAGTGGAACCGGTCTCGGGAGTGAAATGAAAAATAAGAAAGATCTAACATTTTCGCCGAATATTTCATGAAATTTCACAAAGCGGTGAAAAAATGAGACTATTTTTAGAGACGGGGAGTGCGGTACAAACTAAAAAACACCAACAAGCGAACACCGCCTATCATTTAATTTCGCAACTGAGTTCGCAAAATATTTAGCAATTTGTTTCATCATATTTTTCTGAAATTTCGTGAAATATTCGAGTGAAATTTCAATATTTTACGTTTGATAAAAAATTGCAACCCTCGGAAGAGATTTGACGTGATGTGCAAACTTTAAAAGCTTATACCTTCGATAATACGAAACGTAGAATTTCATAAGTGGTTCCATTGGTTCTCTCGGAAGATTCCCTTTAAAAAGCACCCCTTAAAATTTAAATAGTCATGAAATAAATATAAAAATGAGCAATAATAGCGTAAAATTTAAAATTCGACAGATTAAGATGGACTGTTTTACTGTGCGCCGTGATGTCGGCTCCTAAGCTGGGCTCATAGTCGAGTATCATGTCGATAAATTTGCTTAATTAGTCGTAGCAGATTTAATAACTCGCCTTGAGTGTGCTTTAAAACAATTTTCGGGTTAATTTGACCCCCGCCCGGCCCCTCTTCGCCCACACTGCCGTGCTAAGGAAAAACGCCGTATGAGCATCCGAGAGTTGCCACATTTCTCCGAATAAGACATGTATTTTTGAGGATAGCAATCAGTGTTCGAAACTCACCCTCGAGTTTCAGGAGCCATGTGGCGCACCAAGCCCGATTTTTAGGCGCCATTGAAGATTTTTTAGGGGCCAAATTGACTTTTTGCCTCTATATTACGGCGCATTTAGTGAAAAGTTTGACGCAAGATATTTCCGTAACAGAACTAGTAAGCAGCTGTAACTTGGGGAAGACAAAATCACTAAGAATGAAATCGTGAAGAATAGAAAAAGCAAGCTTTCACTTGTAGTGCTGAAAATTCTGAGTTTTTTTCAATTCAAATAGATTTGTTTTTCTTTCTTCATGTGACTTCCTGTGAAAATCCAGATTTTTAGGCGGCAATTTTTAGGGGCCACGTTGGCGCAGAGCCTTCATTTTTTGGGCGCCATGGCCGATTTTTTAGGCGCATTTGGCGCGTTGGTGCCTGTGAGTTTCGAACACTGCCTGCGATTTGAACTAAGAACAAATCCCATGAAAACGTCCCGTAGAGACAAGGCCTTACGCATGCCTACGACAGCAACAGGCTGAGAGCGAAAGTAAACCGAAAAGACCCCTCCCCTCCGAAAAAAGAAAAATATATGGGAAAACGAGGTAATTCAATTAAGAAATTGTGAAGAGGCGGGCCTAGGGCTGCTGATCGGCTATTTACGGAGCATCCAAGCCAACTTCGGCCTTGAAAAAAAGCGTGGGAACTCGACATCTCTGCTATCAGCGAGCTGCCCGGACGTCAGAACATCGCCAAAATAATCGATATTCCCGATATATCGTATTCGATAGTGGATCGATGTATCGTTTGGTTCAAAACAATAGAGCATAACCTCAAACAAAAATTTTAGGATTGAAGTTGGGAAAGCTGAAAATGAGAAAATTACTGCCAATCTTACCTTTCGTTGCCATTTTGTTTTTGTATTCATAAGAATAAAAAATCTATCACAAAAAACCCGTTCCCTCATATTCCTCGATCGACTTTTCTACCGTGCTAAGGAAGAATGCCGTATGAACATTCGAAAGTTGCCAAATTTCCTTCGATAAAATGTTCATTTTTGAGGAAAGTTATGAATATTTCTCCTTTGAAATTTTCAAACTTTAGGTGAAATGGCGAGCAAAAATAATTTAGAATTGGAAAGAAAATATTTCTAAGTTTACCAGGAGATTCGTGTTTTGTCAAAGGAAATTTGGACACGCCTGGAGGTCATACGCCGTTTTTCAATAGCACGGCAGTCTTGCAGGGTGTTTACTAAAACAGGCTGATCAAAAATAAGTGTTTTTACAGTACTTTTTCAGTGCATTCTCGAGAAATTCAGAACCTCCTCCAACAGAAAAATTCCGTACTTTTTCAGTACCTCCATTTGACAAAAATAGAAAAAATTCAAAAATTTGAAATTGCGACAAAAATGACAAAAAATTTAAAAAACTTCCAGACCTTTTTTGCGGAATTTCCGCACTTTTTCAGTACTTCCGGACCGCCCTTAAAAAATCAGCACCATTTCCGGACTTGTAGACACTCTAGGCAGTATTGAGGCTATGTTTACATGTTGAACCAATCGATATCGATACAATCTCACTTGTTCGATGTATCGAATACGATCCGTTTGAAAACAACCCCCTCCCCAAACACTCGGACAACGCCTATTCGCCGCTCCTATAACGTAAGGACACATCTCTTATTTTCACGTGAGCCGCGGAAAGCGTAGCGTTATACGGAGAACACGGTTCACATTGAAATTCAGATACGTCCTTACGACAGAGGAGCGACGTATTTTGACGGGTTGTTCATCATCAGGCATAGGCTGCGAGAATATCTGAAGGCCACCCTCGCGAAACGGGCCAAGGCCAAACTCAGGCCCGAGACACGGCGGGTGGATTCGCGACCCGTTGACGTCATAACCTCCCCGAATTAGCGCTGACGTCCTGACGTCACGAATAGAACAAGCCCTGCTGAGGGACCAACAATTTCGTTAGGGTGTTTCCTTGGATTTCAAATTTAGGTGTCTGATTTTCACGTATTCTGAATAAAAAACTTCCTGACTATCTCCGACTTCCTAGGGTTCGTTTCTTGGTGCATCAATTTTTTTATTTACTCAGCTAATGGTTTTTCTTTACTTTTTTAATTGCCTTTTATTAGGAATTATTTTTTTAACAATACAGTATGTTTACCAAAACAAGCTGACCAAAAATCAGTACTTTTTCAGTACATTTCCGAGAAATTCGGTGCCTCCTCAACGGAAAAATTCAGTACTTTTTCAGTACCCTCATTCGATGAAATTCGAAAAATTTCAAAAATTTGAATTTCTCGCTCAAAGAGTGAAAAAAATGAGATATAAATTCCGGACTTTCTCGCGGAATTTCCGCAATTTTTCAGTACTTCCGGACCGCCCTTAAAAAATCAGTACTATTTCCGGACGTTCCGGAAATTCCGGTCTTGTAGACACTCTGCAATACCTCGACAGCGTTGATTTTTTGTCGGATTTACTTCAATCGCACTGATTTTTGTTAAAATTACTTCAATCGCGCTTATAACTTATGTCAAATTTACTTCGACCGCAATAATTTTTTGTCAAATTTACTTCGACCGCGCTGATTTTTTGTCAAAATTACTTTGACCACGCAGTGTAATAGTGCGGAGGGAAAGTTTGCGTTTTGCTGGTGAAAGTGTACACTGATGAACTTTCTGCACCCCTGATTATTTGCAGGGAGAATTGTGTAAAAGTTACTGGACGTTTCGCTGAGATGATCGTTAAAACACGAAGGTTAAAACGAAAATCACTCGTACTTCGGACATCAAGCCTAACTAAAACACGTGATACGGCTATTTCAACTCCTGAGCCGCTCGAATTGCATCAATCGAATTGAAGGCGGACTTGAATTCTCATTCCGGCCTCAGAAATGTCAGAATGCTTAAATTCGCATTTTTTCTGGTATCGTTCCTTTCCAGATTGGGTTCCAGGGTTAATTTTAAATCTTGATGCAAGTTAGCGTGGCGTGCTTTTCGATAAATCGATTGATCAGCCGTTTAAACCTATGAAAAAGTATCGATAAACAGGGCGTGTGCAACGAACACCTGCAGAACAATCGATTCTTTACCACAGCTTCAAATGAGGAAACGTCGATAACCGATCATTCACGCCTCGCCACTGATGCAAGTTCAAAATCGACCCAAGTATAGGAAACTTCGCACTGAAAAAGAATTCTCGGCGTTTTTACCAAGATCCGTTGGTACCTTTACCATCTCCCTTTTTTTTAACAATTATTAGTAATTTTACCAAGACAGACTGGTAAGCTTACCTAAAAACCGGTATTTTTACTGTTTTTTTCAGGTAAGAATACCACTTAAATTGGTTATCAATTCTCGGTAACTTTGCCATTTTATCTCGGTAATTCTGCCACAGTCGATAAAAAATATTGGCGTTTTTACCAAGGTCCAGTAAAATTACCGAGAAAGTTCAATAATTTCACCAAGATTTCTCGGTAAAATTACCGATTCCATAAATGGTAATCTTACCAAGAAAAAACTGGGATCAAATAGAACCCTGCATTCTTGGTAATTTCACCCTTTTCTTAGTAAATACACAAATATTTTTTTCTCAGTGAAGTACAGGAATCTTCGAGGGAAGTTTCGCACTCGGTAAAGACGAAGGGCGGATCAAAAGACGTCGCTGACTGAAAGGCGTAACTTAATTTCCACGTGAACCTTGTTTTACATATGAGCCTATGCTTTCTGGGGCTCATTTGGAAATCAAGATACGCGCTTACGCTAGAGGAGACGACCGGAATCTCACGGGAGAAAGTTCGCCGGAAAATCGAGTTGTGTCCCGGGCTCATTCTCTCTTTCTTTCCGCGCGAAGTCACCCCACTTCGTTCCGCCCTCCCGCGCCGCGCCGCACCCCCCGCGGAAAATTCCTCCGCCGAAATTAGATTTGTGTCCGAGCTCGATAAATCGAGCGGAAGTGTTGTTTACCGAATTCGGCCGTATTTTTATGGCCATCTCGGGGGAGACGCCCGGATTAGGCTCGCAATTTCGCCTTCTTGAATGACTCTCCCGCCCTTGAGAGAATGGGGATGACCCCATCCGTGGTGATACTGGCGTGGCGTGTTTCGCGATGTATCGATACCTCCCCGTTTGAAGCTATGGTAAAGAATCGATCGTTAAGGTGTTCGTTGCGAACAGTGTTCGAAACTCACCTTCGAGTTTTAGGAACCATGTGGTGAATTCAGCTCGATTTTTAGGCGCCATTGAAGATTTTTTAGGGGCCAAATTGACTTTTTGCCTATACTTTACGGCGCATTTAGTGAAAAGTTGGACGCAAAATGTTTTTGTAACAGAACTAAAAAGTAGCTGTAACTTGGGGACGACAAAGGCACTAAGAATGAAATCGTGAGGAATAAAAAAAGCTTTCACTTGTTTTCAATTCAAATAGATTTGGATTTCTTTCTTTATAAGACTTCCTGTGAAAATCCCGATTTTTAGGGGGCATTTTTTAGGGGCCACGTTGGCGCAGAGCCTTCATTTTTTAGGCGTCATGGCCGATTTTTGAGGCGCATTTGGCGCCTGTGAGTTTCAAACACTGGTTGCGAACACCCTGGTAATCGATTCTTTTCCGTAGGTTCAAATGGCAGATCAATCGAAGTAGCGCAAAGCAACCCACACCACTATAAACTTCGGTTATCTGGACTAAAAGTAATGGTATTCCATGAAACCGTAGGTTTAGTCTTTCCAGCCGAAGGTTTCTGTCATAAAACCTAAACGTTGCTTCGGTTGATCGACGCATCTTTGCTTAAGATTACATGCCTAGGTGAAGCCAGCAATACATTTGGTTACATGCGCCAAAATTGTGTTCCTGTGTCAAAAAACTTCTGCTTTCACATGGAACCAAAACTTTGATGTTCCATTGAAGCCAAAGTTCTATTTTCATTTGGACCCCGTTTAGCAGAAAGGAACCAAGCCACATCGGCTATTGTCAAATTCAACCGGACATTCATTTCATTTTATACAAGAGACGGTTTGTGCGGATTCCTTTGAAAATTTAAAGGAATTTGCCTCGTGCTATGCAAAAAATTCACGGTAATTTGCACAAAAATCTGCTCAACCGTTTTCATGAATAAAATTAAATTGCCCGACTAAATTTGGCAATAGCCGATGTGGCTTGGTTCCTTTCTGCTTAGCGCGGTCCATTCAGTCTCTTATATTCTTTAGGACAGAAGTGGTATCCCTCCCTCACGCGTTCAACGGTTTCAAAGATTTGTCCAACCCACAAGAAAATGTTTGGATACTTCTCTTATCAATCCAAACTGAATCTTTCATCTGTCTCACATTGGCACCTCCAACAACAGCACTTACCTAAAACAGAAAAAGATAGACAAAATTAGTGCCAAGCTCAGTGAACACGGTCGAAAAGTCCACTGAAAAAAAAAAATCTCGGTGTATTTACTAAGAAAAGGGTAAAATTACCAAGAATTCAGGGTTCTATTTGATCCCAATTTTTTCTTGGTAAAATTACCATTTATGGAATTGGTATTTTTACCGAGAAATCTCGATAGCTTTTTTGAACTTTCTCGGTAATTTTACTGGCCCTTGGTAAAAACGCCAATATTTTTTATCGACTGTGGTAGAATTACCGAGAAACAATGGCAAAGTTACCGGGAATTGATTACCAATACAAATGGTATTCTTACCAGAAAAAAACAGTAAAAATACCAGTTTTTAGGTAAGCTTACCAGTCTGTCTCGGTAAAATTACCAATAATCGGTAAAAAAAGTGAGATGGTAAAGGTACCAACGGACCGTGGTAAAAACGCCGAGAATTTTTTTTTCAGTGATCGAGAAGCCCGGAATTTAGCGTTACTATATTATGAGCGGCACAAGCCCCTTTAGTGGGTGGAAGAAAAGGAGGGGGTGAAAACCGCCCTCCCCGATTCGATCGTCTTGCGCAACCGAAGTCCCCACTTCCACCGGAACAAAGACAGAGGATTCCTCAAACACGACAGCTATGTCAAGGGCCTAGATGACGACTCGGAGGCATTGTTCTTCGCCAACTTTCCTCGGAATAGACCGATTTAGAGACTCCTCCATTCGATAGATCGATATAACCGATGGTTCAGTATTAAACGAAAATATAATTTCAATCGACAAAACTTCAATCCTTTGATCGGCTCTTTTAATTTTACCGCGTTTTTTCAAGCGCGCGCTCACTGGAAAAAGAACTACATTGGATCTAGAATCCAGACTCTTGAAAACACTGACAAGAAAACATTCTCTTGATTCAATCAGATTTAAGCTTAAATCAGAAGGAAATCGGCTCAGATTAAGAGGCTTGGTTCTTGATTTAAGCAAAAATCCGATTGGATCAAGAGTATTTTTTCTTGTCGATGTTTTTAAATCAAGAGTATTTTTTCTTGTCGATGTATTTAAGAGTCTTGACTCTAGGTCCAATGTGTTTTTTTTCCAGTGCTGTAAAACTAATCGATATTAAAACCAAGGTTGCCACAAAATTTAAAAAATGAATTTTCCGGCCGTTCGTCGATTTCCCTGACACATTTTCCTGAAATTCCCTGATAATTGAAGTTATGCCAGATGGTTAAAACACATAATTAGAAATACTTTTCAAGAAAAATATTGTTCGAAGCGTCAAACCCATTCTAGGAAGCAAATAATGGTGGCTTGAAAATTTTTCCCTGTCATTTTTCCTAATTTTTTTTTAAATTCCCTAACTATTCCCAGATTTCCCAGTATTGCGGCAACCTTAAAAAACATAACCTCAATCTAAAAAAACTTCAACCCTTCGATCGGCTCTTTTAATTTTACCGCGTTTCTCCAAGCGCAAGCTGCAAAACTAATCGACTTGACGGCTTAATTTCGCTTATCTTATCGCGATCGATGGATCGAATGACGTAGCCACCGAATCTGCGCGGACGCGCGGGCACGGGTCAACCCCGACTTCAATGTGCCCCACTATGGTCCCAATTCACTTTTCAGTGATCAAAAATCATAGCGGCTCTCCGTTTGAGTATAAATACATTTAAGATATGCTTTCCCCATGATTTTGATGCGCTGAATCCGAATTTGACCTCCGTTTTTCCCTAAAAAATCATTTGCAAAAGTTACCGTCATTTTTTCACATAAATCACAAACTGCCATACGATTGGCTTGTTATACTTGCNTTTTTTTTTTTTAAGGATAACTAAACTGAGAAAAATGAAATAGATCTAAAATTCATTTGTATTTTAAAAATGTCGAAATAATGCTTCAGAGAAGACTTTTCTTTATGTTGATTTGTCGGGAAACGCAAATCGGGTACATAACAACGTTGAAGAGCGGGGGGTGCAATATTGTCACGTTAAGGAAAATTCAATCAACAATGAATAAATATTCGGGGAGTAAGGAATTTTACATCAATAGGTACTTTCTAGGATGGAAAAGAGCATTTTTAAAGATAAAACTGCGGAACGGAAAACTTTTCAAAAAATCTCAAAAAGTAGGGGGAACCAAATTTTTTTCGAAACGGTCAACCTCAAAAAGATTCATAGAAGCTACATAATGGCGTCTCTGTAGATGCAAAATTGCTTAGCACGTCTGAAGGCTGCAATTACAGGTGTTTTTCAGGGAAAAAAATTCAGTTTTACTGGGGCAAACACGTAGTCACGTAAAAATTTCAAATTTGGTCGAAAAAGCAGGCGGAAGCAATTTTTTTTGGTTCGGTTGCCTTCCTAAGGATCTGTAAAAACGACTTAAAAGTGTCTCTGGAGGTGCCAAATGTCTCAGAATATTTTTCGAGGGGCTTTCCAGGGTTGTATTACAGTATTTTGAAGGAAACACGCAGGTACGAAAAAGATTCAAAATTCGTTCAAAAAGCAAGAAGAACCAACAATTTTTGGTTTAAAATCCTTCTTAAGGATTCATAGAGACTACTTAAGCACGTTTTTGGAGGTGTCGCATGTCTCAAAAAAGTTTAAGACGACTGCAGATTGATCGATGGCTAAACTTGCATAAATACCGTTATTTTATCCACCGACTTAGAGACCTAATAAATTCGATTTCTCGAGAAAAAGCAAACCAAAGCACGAAATATTTCTACTGTAGCTTCCCAAGGATGTGTAGAAGCTCCCTAAAGGTGTCTCATTAGGTGACCTTTGGTGACTTTTTTTTAAAATGAAAGTACGTGGGAAAAATCGGCATTTTTTCATGAAAAATAGGTACCCAACTTCTACCTTGTGTAGAATGTATCAGAATGCCTCGGAGAAAAATTATAATTAGTGCGTTACAATCCTCTTAGAGTCCTCTACAAAATGGTATAAGCAAGAATTCTGAGAGACCATTTCATGATTCAGGAGAGGCTCCGAACGCTTTGTTAGAAATAGCCACTTCACGGGTCAGAAAATACATATCCGACTATTCGCACAGTTTGTGACACTTTCAAAGTGACTAGAAATTTTTTTGAGGTATACTACGTGTAGTTTATGACCCGTAGATACTATATTTATCAATTTTGACTCGAAAAAAAAATGTCGTCCAATTTCATAAATATCGATTTTTGAGCGCTCCCGAGCGGATTGGGACCATAGTGTGCCCGCGCGCGCCCTAATCAGACATCGCACGGGGTGGACTCCCTCACGCGCCGCTGCTACCTCCGCCACCTCCGAATTCTTCACCGACTCACCACACATCGCCCTCCAACCCCCCCCCCCCCCCCCCCCNACAAATATTGCGTGCCGACGCACAGTGGATCGAGACAATAGGAAGGGGCGGACTTGATTCTTTTGGCTAAAACTGCAAATTTTGATGTTTATTTCATCCAGTGTTCGAAATTCACCTTCGAGTTTAAGGAGCCATGTGGCGCATCAAACTCGATTTTTAGGCGCCATTGAAGATTTTTTAGGGGCCAAAATGACTTTTTGCCTATACACTACAGTATTTAGCGCATTGTAGCGCATTGAAAGCGCATTTAGTGAAAAGTTAGACGCAAGATGTTTTTGTAACAGAACTAGTAAGTAGCTGTAACTTGGGGACGACAAAAGCACTATGAATGAAATCGTGAGAAATAAAAAAAGCTTTCACTTGTAGTGCTGACAATTCTGAGGTTTTTCAAAACAAATAGATTTGGATTTCTTTCTTTATACGACTTCCTGAGAAAATCCTGATTTTTAGGGGCCACGTTGGCGCACAGCCTTCATTTTTTAGGCGCCATGGCCGGTTTTTTAGGCGCATTTGGCGCGTTGGCGCCTGTAAGTTTCGAACACTGATTTCATCACAACTTCAATTTGAAGGGGTGCTTTGAGAAGAAAATTTTACGAGGAAACCAATGGAACCACTTTTCGAACTTAAAATTTTTTATAAACGGGGTTATAAGCGTTTAAAGTTTCGAAATTTTCTCTGACCTCTCCTACTGACTCGATCCACTGTACGACGCACGTAACGGAACTTGCGAGGAATTTTCGCGGCCGGGAATGAGAGCTCCGGAAGAGGGACTGGAGACGCATCGCCATCGAGTCCCTTTAACAGGGATGTAAAATTTCACGTTTTCACTGAATAAAAAGCTCAGTGTATTTACTAAGAAAAGGGTAAAATTACCAAGAATTCAGGGTTCTATTTGATCCCGGTTTTTTCTTGGTAAAATTACCATTTATGGAATTGGTAATTTTACCGAGAAATCTCGGTAAAATTATTGGACTTTCTCGGTAATTTTACTGGACCTTGGTAAAAACGCCGATATTTTTTATCGACTGTGGTAGAATTACCGTGATAAAATGGCAAAGTTACCGGGCATTGATTACCAATAAAAGTGGTATTCTTACCTGAAAAAAACAGAGAAGGTACCGGTTTTTAGGTAAGCTTACCAGTCTGCCTCGGTAAAATTACCAATAATTGGTAAAAAAAAAGTGAGATGGTAAAGGTACCAACGGACCTTGGTAAAAACGCCGAGAATTTTTTTTCAAGGTTTGATGGACCACTGTACTGCCCTTAAGGAAATATACTGTATGGGCCTCCAGAAATTGGAAACTCGTCACCTACCGGCCGAAGTATCACAAGCGCCATGCAACGTTTCAAATTCTGCCGCCATTTCATTTTTTTTACAGAGAAATTGTTCAAAGAAGCAGTCCGATAACTTCACTTCATTTTCTACGTGCTGCTAATAAACTTCAGTGAAATTTTCGAACAGATTCAACCAACGATTTCTCTGTTAAAAAAATAAAATAACGGTGGAAATTTTGAAACGTCGCATGGCGCTTAGTATAATTTGGCCGGAAGGTGACGAAATTTCCTCTCGTGAAATGAGGGGGAATAGAAATTTTCAGGGAGACTAGTGTATTTTCTTCTCGCAATTTTTCAGAGAATTTCGTCCGCAATTCAATTCAAAGTACCTGAAAATTTCCGGGAAAAGCACTGGGAAAAAAACAAAAAAAAAACCACATTGGATCTAGAGTCCAGACTCTTGAAAACATTGACAAGAAAATAGACTCTTGATTCAATCAGATCTAAGCATAAATCAAAAGGAAATCCGCTCAAATTAAGAGGCTTGGTTCTTGATTTAAGCTTAAATCTGATAGAATCAAGAGTATTTTTTCTTGTCGATGTTTTTAAGAGTCTGGACTCTAGATCCAATGTGTTTTTTTCCAGTGAGCATTAATACATTTCCTCAAAAACGTATGTTTTATACATCGATTGATCTCCCATTTAAACCTATTGAAAAAGATCGATAAACAGGGTGCTCTCTACGAACACCTTAACAATCGATTCTTTACCACGGCTTCAAGTGAGGGAATATCGATATTCGATCATCCACGTCTTGCCACTGGAGATAACACATCAGAATGCTTGAAATTGTACCTTATCTAGTGGTCCCTTACTTCCCCTGGCGTTTCCCGAGTTTCCTCGACGAATTCCCCCATAGTTCCCGGTTCCGCCCGACTTTCACCGCTCTGCAATACGAGCTCCGTCCAATTATCGACATTTAAATCATTCCATCGAAAACACTGACAGGTCTGAGTGGGGGTTCGAGATCGAGCCGGTTCGAGTCTGAAGGGGAAAAAAAACTTCAGCTATCATTGGAAGTCAATGTCGTCTGAATTCTTGTGGGTGATGGATTTTCGATCGAACGGTTCGTTCGAAAAACCGCGTAATTGCTAGGGGATCCTCACGGCCTTTACGCTCTTCTCAAAGAAGTCGTTCAATTATAGTCACCTACGCAACCCCCGAGTTTACAGAGTCCTCGAAGGATGACAACGGCCCTGGCTCCTACACTGCCGTGCCAAGGGAAAACGCCGTATGAACCTCCAGGTGTTGCCAAATTTCCTCCGATAAAATGTTCATTTTTTAGGAAAGTTATGAATATTTTTTCCTTCAAAAGGGACTTTAGGTGACATAGTGAACAAAATTATCTACGAAATAGATAGTTTTCGATAGTGGTTCGAAGTACGTTTGGTTCAAAACAATAGAACATACCCTTAAACAAAACTTTCAGGATTTCAGTCGGAAAAGCTGAAAATGAGAAAATTACTAACTGTTCCACCTTGCGATGCCATTTAGTACTGATAAAAATCAAAAATCTATCAGAAAAACCTCATTTTCTTAGGTTACTTGATCATTCGATATATCACGCGATATATCGATTGTTGTGGCATTTAAACCTATGATAGGTAAATAATCGATTATTAAGGTGTTCACTGCGAACACCCTGTTTATCGATCCTATTCTAAAGGTTTAAATGGCATCACAATCGATATATCGCAATTCACGCCACGCCGCTGTCACTCGATTGACTTTTGAGGCTATGTTAACATGTTGAACCAATCGATACGATCTCACGTACTTGATGTAACGATAACGATCTATTGGAAGGAAAATATTCATAGGTTTACCGGGAAATTCGTATTTTATCAGTGGAAATTTGGCAACTCTAGAAGGTTCATACGGCGTTTTTCCTTAGCACGGCAGTACACGTCTCAAGACGCCCTTAAGAGCCATTTAAACCAGCGGCCTGACGTGCTTTGCGATATATCGATTCTTTACCATAATTTTAAACAGGGAAATATCGAAATCGATCATTCACGCCTCGCTACTGATATGAACACAAAAAGGCACAACTTCATTTCTATGTGAACCCTCGAAAGCATGGAGTCAAAACAGCTAAAAAGGGTCTGAAAATAGTGTTGATATGCTCTTGTGTCCGCTGAGCGACAAAAGTTTCGACAGAGGAAGGGGTGTAAATTTATTCGCGCCGTTCCGAGACGGATCTCTCTCTTTCCTGAGTTATGACTAATAAAATAGTCAATTCACAAGCAAATTAGAATGGTTTATTTGGTCGACCCGCGAAGATTTATTCTCTCTTTGATTCATCTCAATTTGGTGAGTGCTCAGTTCTCAATTCCCTAAATGGAAATTGTCATTATTTTACAATGGGTAAAAAAAAAGACTGACGAATAACCGAAATAAAAAAAAATGGTATACATAAAAATCTGTCATGTTATTATTTCCAAAAGAAATTTCGGGTGAACTTGGAATACAAGGTGTTTAAAAAGTAAATACCGAAAGAGCTCGTTTCATATAAGGATTCCTTTCCTGAATTTCAGCTAGTGTCCATGAAAAAACATAACATTGAATACATGTATATGGGCAAAATGGACCTCTAAAATACCGCGGGATCTCCTTTCGAAACACCCTATAAACTGAAGAAAAAGAAAGGCAAAATTTTACGAGCGGCACATGACACATTCAACGAAATTACAAGATAATAAAATGCGAAACACGGAAAACAAGGCTACAATGATATGCACGAGAACCGGAACGGTTCGGCCCACCGCTCGACCATTCTCAACCGGAACAGAAATAAAAATATAAATATGAAAATAAATCAAAGTAATTTTTTGTTGAATCAGGGTGTCTATTCCCCTGTCTATAAAATTTCCCCGGATAAAACGGGTATTTTAGGCGAAACTTACGCATATTTTCCACTGAAATTCTCAGATATTTCTGATTGAATTGCGAAGAAAATGGTCTGAAAAATGGGTGGAAAAATACAGGGTTGCTGTGATTCCTTCATCTTTAAAGTTCCTGACTTTTTGGCTTAGCCCTGACTTCAACGTTTTCTAAATCCCTGATTATACCTGACCTTCAACCAAATTTCCTATACTCTTAATTCGCCAACTTACGTTCAACTTTGGACAAAATTTCCTTGTGTAACAATCAAATTATGGAAAAAGGCATTCAGTAGCTGTTTAAAATATGACAAGCCTTAAAAATTACCAGAAGAGGTTAAACATCGGAAGATTGGTGATGCATAGTTGTCATTACTAGATGTGTCAGAAATTCCCTGACTTTTTCCACGAATGCCCTGACTTTCCCTGATTATCCTCGTTTCCCAGACCACCGGCAACTGAAATATTCAGAATGAAGTTGTTACATGTGTGAGGAATTTGCGATTTGACTATTGATTCTTATGTAAAAGTTCGCGAGAAACACGGTGGTGCCACTGGTTTTCTCTAAAATCAACTCCCAAGCTCAAAAAAAGCTCTCAAGTTGAGGCCAAAATGGAGGGGATATCCCACCCTCTCCTGAGAGTCCACCTCTAAAACAAAACGAACTCTCCAAGAAAAGATAGGGAGCAAATACATTAGCAGTGATGCCGTTTTTTCACTTTTAGAGTCCCAAATAAAGTGGCAGCCCTGTCAGTGTATTTGCTCCCTATCTTTGCATGAAGATTTTGTCTTGATGTGGAGGTGGACTCTCAGGGTAGCGTGGGATATCCCCTCCATTTTGGCCTCAACTTGAGAGCTTTTTTTGAGCTTGGGAGTTGATTTCACAGAAAACCAGTGACACCATCGTGTTTCTCGCGAACTTTTACATAAGAATCAATAGTCAAATCGCTAATTCCTCACACATGCAACATCTCCATTTTCCAAATAAATTCGTTTAGTATCAAAGGAAACACGTCAACGTCCAAAGACTCATACGGCATTTTTCCTCAGAACGTTAGCATAGCACCGAACGCTTGACGGAAGAGGGTCGAGAGCTCACGAGCTCACTTTAAAACGGCAGGATACCGCAAACCACCCCCGTTGACTCGATCTAATCATCACCGATACACTTAATTTTTTCTCCCGCGCAGAGAAGCGCATAAACCTCCGATACGATCTCACAATTTGCAATTCGCCCGAGCACCCCCTCCCTCCCCCTCGCGCTGCGGGAAATTGGACGGGGGAGGAGGGGGTTGGCGATTAAGCGCGGGAACGCGGGAAGGGCGGGGGAGGGGGAGGCAAATGAAGATAGTTTACGAGGTGATGATTCGAAACCCGTTGAGGAGGCCATTGATCAGTTCGAGGAAGGCGAATTTTACGCGGTCCCCGTTTCAGCGCTTCAGCGTTTCGTTCGTTCAACGCGAGGGTGAAGAACCCGGCGCCCGCTGGTGCCGAACAGTGCGATTAAATTCGAATTTCATCCGAGGGTATCCCTTGTGTTCCTTCTACATATCGACGGTGAAACTACCAGACCACGTATCTCGATTTGCGGGTTTCCTGGTATATACTTCATTTTTCAAAAGGACAATTACTCAACTTCAATTCTTGAAGATGTCTGTGATTTTTCTTCCCTCTCCGAAGAGAACTCTGTGAAAACTTCAAGGAATGATATTGATTTGTTCTCCTTCAAAAAAATAAAATGGGAGCGGAGATTTTTAGACACCGCAAACGAGAAACGTAGTTTAGTAGTTTCGCCGTGGATATCCTGTTTTTAAGAAGGATCTTCAGCTATTGCGCAGTGCTTTCTACGTACTTTCGATAAATTTCATTTGTCAACCTTTAAGTGGATTATTTTAGGAAAATCAACTTCCAAAGCCTTAGAACAAAGTTGAAAGTACTAGTTTCGATTAACTGTCATTGGAATTTGTTGCGAAGTGGAGACCGTATAATTAATTTTGTTTTAAAATCTTGGAAGATGATTTCCGCTGAGCGCATTCCTCAATACTCCTCCTACTCTGCGTCTTGAACAGTTTTTCCCGCCAAATGCATGCGTTTCTGCTTCCCAATCGATGCAACTTAGAATAAAGGTTATCATGACGAAAGAAGATGTTTTGGTCCCTCGAGCCGAAGCTGTGTCACTTTCCCGCGACACGATGGAGAGGGACGGACATGTCGACATATATGGAGCTCTGAGTCCCCAGAAGGGGCGCCAACCTTCTAACATAGAAAGTGTCACAGCCAATCTTCCGGCCAAGAATGTTCATAAATAACCGTTTTTCAGACGACGGGTCGTAACATTAAATTGTGATAATGAATGTAATAATCGAATTCAGAGTTCGGTTGCCGCTGTCTTTTTGGGTACTTCTGTCATTCCATGTCTTTCAAAAGTTCCGAGATCCGGAACTTTTATGTTCCAATTTCTTCCAACCCGTGACCGTTAAAAGTTCCGGGCTTCTTTCACATTTTTTTCAAAAGTTCCGGAAAATCCGAAAGATCCGGAACATTTCGGTAATTTCAAAAATTCCGAAATTCAATACTACTTCCGGGAAATGGGAGCACTGTTTTTGGCCCTTAAAAGCTCCACGACCTAACCTCAAAACTACCAACATTCCCGTACTCTCCTTACAAAGCCAATCTGAAGAGGGACAGTGCGAGGCGAGGGGAAAAACCCGGGCGTTTTAAAGTGTTATCTTCGAGGGCGCGCGGCGGCAACTAGGCGCGGCACGCACAAAAGTTTCCGTCAAAAATCAATACCCCCGCCTCCTCGGCGCACGCGCCGTAGCTGATAAACAAAAAGTTCGGGGTGTGGCGAGAGCGGCGGCGGCGAGGGAGGGGCGAGGAGGGGGAGGTCTATCAAATAACATAACCGAGTGTTCCTTATCCCTTTCGCGGGCCGAGGAACCCGGGCTCCCCCCCCCCCCCCCCCCCCCCCCNGCGCGCTCGGGCGCGGCGCGGCGCGGGGGCGGTTTACTACGCACGGCCCAGCTGAGGCTCGCGCCCTCGAGATGAGTCCCGCGGATTCTTGAGCCGCGCTCCCACAGGCGGCGCGCGACGCGCGGTCGATCGCGCGGCATGACCGCAAAAGTGGGTGTGCAATAGGGTCCCTTTACACTGAGAGTCAAGACAACACCCCCGCATTGAGTCACAAACTGGAATAAAGATTACAGAAATTGAACGTTTTTTGTAATCTTTGATCGGCCCATTCTCATATTCCTCTCTCCGTTCCTTCTTTCATTCCGTTTGTTCCTTGCCGAACCCGTAATTCCCTGGTCCATTCCAGATTACAATCTTTGCAATCGGTGGAAATGTGATCTTTGTTCCCGTTTGTGACACTGAGGAGGCCTAAAATACGGGAACCAATCAGAAATGGATTCGCATTGTCTTGACTCTCAGTATGAAGGGACTCTAGGTGTGATTAGAGTACCTGTATACAGAAGAGTATTGCAATCTCAATCGTTTTACCACAGAAAAAATGTGCCGCTCTCTGATTGGTCGGCTATCATGGAGCCCCAAAGTTGGCCCAATTTAAACAAACCCCCGCCCTAGTGGGCCAATGTAATCGAACAAGATGACGAAAAAGTTCTACAAAGTTCTAGACGTGATTTTGGATGTGATAGAAATTTTTTTATATCCAACTTCTGAATTGAATTCAGATCGAACTTTGATGGACATTCTTGCCGAAAATTAAACTTTGAGTGTGATCATTATTCATTTGCCAGCAGAAATTTTTTTTATATCCAATTCCTGAATTGATTTCAGATCGAACTTTGATGGATATTTTTGCCGAAAATTAAACTTTGAGTGTGATTACCATTCATTTCTCAGCCCGGGTTTTTCTTTTTTTATACGTGTTCCTCTGGGTCGGGTTTGTTTACATTGGGCCAATTTTGAAGCTCCATGATAGCCTTGAACTGATGAACCAATCAGAGACCGGCACAGAGATGGCAATACTCTCCCGTATACAGGTACTTGAATTTACACTACAGATGAATTGAGAGCCAATATATTTTCCCAAAATCAGTGCAGTACTTCGGATTATTTTAGAATATTATTTTGACCGATGATTTTAAAACACCATTATTGAATGCCACAATAACACAAAAAAGACACGAAATCACTGGAAGATGTAAAATTCAAGAACTTTCAAACAACTTTCGAGTACAATGGGACAGAATCCCAGGAATTAAGAATATTAGAGGACTTGAAAATGCGAAAAAAATTCAAGTATATTCAAAGACTTTCCAGGGCGTCACGAACCATGTGAGAAAATCAGAAGAGGCTGGAAGGCGGAAGCCATCCACAGGAAAAAGGTGTGAAAGTGAACTTCCCCCGTTTGTCCGCGGTTTCCCACTTTTTTGTTCTATCTCGTTCACAATTCATTTTAACGTTCCACATACTGCACCCTTAACAAACCATGATTAATGCACGACGAGAAAAAAGCCATTCAGCCCATTCTGTTGCTAAAACGACCGCGATAAAACCGGCCAGGGGACAAACCGAGTTGACAAACGGTACAAAAAATCCGGATTTTCCAGCTTGAGTTGACCACAAAACGTCGCCCCTATGACGTAAGGACGTATCTCAATTTCAACGTGAGCCCTGTTTTACGTATGAATTCATGCTTTCTAGGGCTCATCCGGAATTCTAGGTACGCCCTCGTGCTAGAGATGCGACGAAATGATGAACCAACGGGCTGAAATCCGGCGATTTTATGTACGAGCACGAACATACAGCACACAAAGGCCATTTTGAGAGGATTAATATCTTCGCCCTAGCGGAGCAATTTATATTGTCATAGCATTGGAGAAAACTGACATGTTCAAAGTTTACCGTTCGATAAAATTTCAAATTTTCGCCGTTATGGTTACATGCGTCCAAGTGTTTCTTACAATCTGAATTTTTCGTGTTAAATGAGTCCTTGATTGATTTATGACCGGCCAATGACTAAAATTTAATAAAACACAATTAACTCATGAAGAATGCGCAGTAGAGGCTATGTTGGTTTGTTTTGGTTGAAAGAAACCTAATGACAAAATTTTAATAAATGAACACGATTAACTCATGAAGAATTCATACATGAGGTTATGTTAGTTTGTTTTGGTGTGAACCAAGAGTTCAATATTATGCCAAATGACGTAGTCACTAAATCAGTCTATTCGCGCTGTGACGCTCCCAAGTACTACCATTTATTGGATAGGACACGAAATTCCCTTACTTTCCCTAGAAAATCTCAAACTGGGTGTCAAAATCCCCAAAAATTTCAGAAAAATTAAACTCCTCGACTGCTGTCCAAAGTGAAGACGCCTTACCTGCATTCATTATTTTTCAATGGACCACTAGACAAGGTACGAATTTAAGCATTCTGACACATGTTTCTTAACCAGAATTTCACGTAAAACCCGATTCACACTACGAAAATTACCGAAATCAACTCCTAACGAAGATATTAACGTTTTTATTTCACATTGGTTACGAGGAATTTGAACTGCCCGCTCACAAGAAACTCAAAGCGGTTTCAGCAAGCTCCTCAATCGAGCAATGTTCATTTCCCACCATGTGTTGTTCAAACTACAAACAACTTGCTATAGCTGAGCCAAAGCGTCAAAATTGAGGTTGCCAGATTTTTGTATCGCAGAGACTTTCATGATAATGTTTAGCGCGCGATGTGACTCACGTAGAGCATTGAGTTTTCATGAGCGGGTGGTTTGAATTCACGCATCAGGAATCATTAAATATTTTTGTAAGGAGTTGATTTCGGTAATTTTTGTTGTGCGCATCGTGTTCTACGTGAAATTTTGGTTAAGAAACATGTATTAGAATGCCGAAGTTCGTACTTTGTCTAGTGATCCATTGTCTTTTTCTAGAAAATGCTGTTTTACAAGAAAACCAACACATGTTCATCCTTTATATTTTTAAGTCAACTTTGGCATACCGTTAGGAACTCAAAATGAAAAAAAAATGAAGTCTTGTCAGTGGTCATTGTGTTTTCTTGAAACAGAGTTGTATGTGTAGAAGAAAAATGTAATATTTGGAATTAGGTTACGGCGTTTGATTTGCTGTGGAGGTTATTCAGGGTGTCGACTAAAACAAGCTGGCCAAAAATCAGTACTTTTACAGTGCTTTTTCAGAACTTTCCTAAGAAATTCAGCACCTCCTCAACAGAAAAATTCAGTACTTGTTTAGTACCTCTATTTGACGAATATCGAAGTATTTAAAAAAATTGAATTTCTCGCTCAAATAGTAAAACTTGACTAAAATGAGTAAAATTCCGGACCTTTTTGCGGAATTTCCGGACTTTTTCAGTGCTTCCGGACCGCCCTTAAAAAATCAGTACAATTTTTGGACTTTTCAAGGTCATCCCGGGTTTCCCTGGCCCTTGGAGCTCTGACGAGATAAAAATGCTGCTCCGGATAAAAATGCCGATTTTCGACACAACCCGACAACCATGTTGCGGGGTTTTCAGGAAAGAGATGAAGGATAACCCGTGACGTCCTGCGTTCGAGGCGGTCGTTTAATTTTCGGGAAGGGCCGACAAACACAATTAACGAGATTAGCGACGTCTGTAAACTCATAAAATTCGCGAAAAAAGGGAGAAAAAAAAGCAATTACTTAGCGAGTAAAAAGCCTAAATCTGCAGTACAGCTGACGAGCAGCGGTTACGAAGGAGAGTAGAGAGGATTGTACGGTAATTTTCCATTATCCTGCAGCAACGTATCGGTACACTGATGCGACATGAGTAAGGACAGGTTGCCAAGTTTCGCAAGGCATGAGAGAAGTGGAGTAGAGGGGGAACGATTACGCAATGGTGCAGAAAGTACCTATGAACATATTTCAAACCTTATATTAAACTGATTTCACCGAAAAACCGTCATTAAAATGAACCTTTATCAGTAAAAACATTTAAAAATTAGTGATTAAATGTGTTTTTCATAACAGAAAAAAATTATAAAAAATTCCGAAAAATCAGCTCCCTCGACAGTTTCAGATGAAACAATAGAACATTTGCATGCGAATTCTCAATTCACTAATTTTTAAATGTTGTTTCTATTTTACTTTTAAAGTTCTGATAAATGCAGAAATCGAACAGCATCATTTACCATGGCCGGATTTACCTACTTGCCGCCCATGGGCCGCCTGTATTTTGCCGCCCTCTTCTCGTTCATTTTGAAACATCAATAAAAACCATCAAGTAGTGAACGTGCTGGAGGGAGAAGGGTGCATAAGACGCGTTCACTCGTGTTGGACACAGTTTTTGCGTAAGCCCTGTCACCACTACTGGCAAAAGTTCACGGAATTTCGCGCGAAAGTTCAGTTCCGTAAACCTATCTCTGTGGGGACAAGGCTTTTCATTTGTAAGAAATGAACTAAAAAATTAAGAAAGAACAAACATAAATGTGGTTCAATAATTTTAACTTCCGCCGCCGTGCCGCGCTGACCACACTGTGTTTGGCGCGATGCGTGAAGTATTCATGTAGTCTTGTAGGCACTGTGCGTTTCACGCCGCGCCGACCACTGTTGACCGTACTGTGTTAGACGCAATGCGTGAAGTATTCATGCAGTCTCGTAGGTGCTAATATGTGTTACATGCCGGCCGCGCCGCGTCGAGGGCTTCTCCTTTTCATCTCAAGTCCTCGTCATCATTTCTTTTTGCGCCGCGCCGCTCCAGGCCAAATTACGTGTTTGGTTTCTCTCTTAACTCAACTAATTAAAGGTGCGCAGTCTTTTGTATCACCGAAATACGACAAAATTAGAAATTAATAAACTCTCAGGAAATGAGAGATTTTGTCACCTTTTCTTGTTTGCAATTTATTTTCTGAATCCGATTTTTTTGTATCTGCATTTAAAAAAAACTGCAAAATTTGCCGCCCCCTAATTTTGCCGCCATGGGCCGCGGCCCACGTGGCAACCCCATTAATCCGGCCCTGTCATTTACTACTCATAGTATTTGAGCTCATGATATTGAGTGAAGTTATCGAATGACACGATTCAATTATTTACGCGAAATCGTGCCGGAGTCTCCGAGCATCTTTCGATTTTGATCAATGTGGCAACAGTCCACTTGCCTCGGACAGAAGCTCCTGGCTCCTTCCCCGATGGTGAAACCGCGTTTTTTTCTATTTTTTTATTTATTTTTTTCTAGCACAAAGAGAAGGAGGGACCCCAACGGCAACGGAGATGGGAAAGCGAGGGGCTAATCAGGAAATTGCGCGTTTGACGAAGACGTCAAAAATTTATGGCGTATCGTTTTGTGCAGTGACAGCGGCCTCCTTCGAGTCTCGCTGTACCCCCTCCCCAAGTCACCGGGAGTGAGGAGAGGGGGGAGGGGGGAAGTGTCGTTGGAGGGGCGACAAAGGAATTTTCTCTTTCATCCCTGTCGGGCCTGGTCGTAGGGATAATGGTCCCCGATTAAGAAGCTCTTCGTGATTAGAAACTCGGCGAAGAAGTATCGTAACTTCCGCGCTAAGGAAGAACGCAGTATGAGCTTTCAGACGTTGTCAAATTTCCTTGAATAGATAACGAATTTACTCCGAAAATAGTGGATTTTTTTATTCAAATTCTTCGCGTAATGGTTTTCGCAATTCAATCTATAATATCTGAAAATTTAAAGGAAATATGCATGACCTCTCTCCAAATACATGTTTAATCCGGAAAATTTGGCAACATTCGCGTGCTCATACGGCGTTTTTCCTTAGAATGGCAGAACAAGGGTCTGGAAAAATCGCAATGAAGGAAATTGTTTTCAGTCTTATCCTTTTGTAATCGTATTAGTGCCCAATTTGATTCTTCAATCTTAAAATTGCGGCGCGATCTTCATTTCCGCTGAATACAAACGTAAGAACCGCTTTATACATATCAGCTTGCAGTTCAGGTGAATGAACTAAGAATGTGCATGGTTAGCATTTCGATTAAATCTGGGCCCTTTTGAAATATCATAGACAAAATATAGCTCTTTCAACTGAAAACAACACAATGAACGATGGAAAAACATACAAGGTTGGGTTCAAACCCAACACGCAACTATTTCAACTCCGCGGAGGGCCGGGTTGCATAGGCTGCATTTTGCGGGCGAAATCTGAGATTTGCCCACGGAGCTGGTGTAGCTGGGTTCCTTTCTGCCTGACGCGGTTCATTTCATCATCGATTTCGGGGATAATATAAAAAAGCACCAGGCGCGACGTTTTGTGCAATTGGGGGAAGTAACTGGACGCATCGCGTTGGGAGCCAGAGTGCAATGACGCCGGGAGGCCGAAGGGGAGAAGGGGGGGGGGAGGAGTACGGAGCTTTGTTGACAGGACTTAGCGGATGCACACTGCACGTGCAGGCGTTTACATGTGAAAGCACAGGTGTTCACCGTTCAGTTCCCGGGCCCGAGTTGAAGCGCCCCGTGTGTAAACATCCGCGAGTCCACTCTCTCGTGCTACGGAAGAACGCCGTATGAGCCTCCAGGCGTTGCCGAATTTCCTCTCTGCAAATATTTATTTTCGAAAAAAAGTTGTGAGTATTTTTCCTTGAAATTTTCGGATGTTTTAGATTAATTTCAGGGTTGCCACAGAATCTAGAAAATGAAATTCCCTGGCATTTCCCTGATTTTCCTGACACATTTTGATGGAATTCCCTGACAATTGAGGATATAACACGCGGTTAAGAAGACATAATTAAAAATAGTTTTCAAGCAAAGTGTGTTTGAAACCTCAAACCCATTATAGAAAGCAAATGAAGGTGATTTAACAAATTTTCCTCTCTGGAAAAAAAAACACATTGGATCTCGAGTCCAGACTCTTAAGAACATCGACAAGAAAAAATACTCTTAATTCAATCAGATTTAAGCTTAAATCAAGAATCAAGCCTCTTAATTTGAGCGGATTTCCTTTTGATTTAAGCTTACTTAAATCTGATTGAATCAAGATCACCTTTTTCTTGTCAATGTTTTCAAGAGTCTGGACTCTAGATCCAATGTGTTTTTTTTCCAGTGTTTTCGTAAGTTCCCCTACATTTCCAGGTTTTACCTGTCTTTTTAAAATTCCCTGACATTTTTCGGTTTTCTCGGTATTCCCTGACTGTGGCAACGTTGTAATGTGCGAAAAAATTCTCTGAAGAATCGAGTGAAAAATACTTGCGAATATTCCCAAAAAATCGTGTCTTGTCAAAGGAAATTTGGCAACGGCTGGAGGTTCATACGACGTTTCTCCTTAGCGCAGCAGCACACTCAACAGCGCCCATTTCGGGTGGAGCTGCATCGCGCCACACACATGAGCCGCCAACCCGGGTCTAGGCCACGTTTTTCGCCCCATCAAGTCTACAACGGGGTTGTTACGCTATGTTTCTACGGACAAAATGCATCGGGATTAGGACATCGATGCGAAAGTTGAGTGTTGCCGCTCGGAAGGTAAAATTGCATATCCGCGAAATGAAGGTGAATGTGAACTCTTTTCGGCTGACTCGGAGACTTTACCGTAGAGTAGAAAAGTTGGATAGGTCGAAACTCCATAATTACCATTATCATTGGCTGATAGTTGAGGAATCGACTGGGAGACAGCTTTAAACGCATGCTTACCTGTGAACAGAAAAAAATCAGTTATTTAGACTGGGACCGAAAAATCTGGTGATACAAGATTAAAATACGGACATAAAAAAAATTTGGACCAATGGTAAGTTTCAAACCTCAATTTGAAAAGACGGTGTTCTCTTCAGATGTAGATTTACAGCATGGTGATGGTGACTAGAATTCTTGATCATGCTCATTCCCTGATTTTCCATCATAATCAGGAGCTCATTCTCGGATTAAAAACTGAAGTTTTCTCCCAAACTTCCTAAAATCTCGATTGATCCTAGACACCCTGCTTTGAAGCTCATCCTACTTGGGAAATTGTGAAGAACATCATGTAAAAATATCTCAAAATTTAGCCTCCGCAGAATTTTTTTCGGCGCTAAGCTACAGGAAATACGATTCCCGGTTACTGGGACGAATTCCCAGATTTTCACTGAAAATGTTCATCCCCTGATGAATCCAGGTTTTCCCCGGTAATTTCCGGTCTTAAACACCATGTTCTAAATCGGTAGGATCGAATGTTCGTCACACTTTTAAAAAGAGTTACGGGCGTTACAGACGTACCGTCAGTTCCGGGCTTTACATACATACCGTCTGCGCCCTGGTAAAAATTGGGAGTAGAATCTGTGTTCCAAAATACCATAGACCTACAGCCGGCTGTAAGATTTCCAATAGCTTCCATGGCCGGCTACACAATTCCTTATAGCCTTTTACATCCGATGGCGATTAAGCAACAGCCAGACGATAAAGTGCATTCTAAACGGTACTAATTACGGATGCTAGAACTTAGTGAGTTTTTGGAATACTGCTCTCTTTTTGGGCCGTAGTATCTTGATTTATTTTGCGAGGAAAGCTCCGTACTTTTGACGGATGCCTGCCATTACTAATATATTAGAGCGCCTTCAGTTTCGTATGATACTGTGCAATACCTCTGGTGTGGAATAGTTGCTTCAAGCGCCGTGTCAGGCGGGCAGCCAGCGCGAAACACGCATTGGCACCCACAAACCTAACAGGCATACTTCACGCGTTGCGCAATGCGTGAAGTATCCCTGTTAGGTTTGTAGGCGCCAGTGCGTCGCCGCTCCGCTTTGTGTTAGGCTCTGATATTTAATCTGGCAGAGTCAGCGTTACTTATTCAACTCATGATTTTGAAATGTTTGCACATCCTGTATGGATTATTCTCATTTTAATTGATGATAAAAAAATATGTACTACAGGAAAATATAATGTGTATTTTGTACCTAAATATTAAGGTGGTTCCGTATCAAACTTAACGATTTCCAAAGCATACGAATTTCCACACGATTTCTCATAGCCTTTTATAATTGATGGCGAAAAAGCAACAGCCAGGCGATAAATTGTAAAGCCCGGCGATAGGAACCATAGCCCGGCTGCATAATTTTTTATCGCTTCGTATAGCCCGGCCGTATGATTTTCTCCGCATTCTACAGCCAGCTATATGATTTTCTGTAGCCTTCTTTAGCCGGCTATAAGAATTCCTATGGTATTTTGAAACGCAGCTCTTATCGCCAATTTTTACCAGGGCGTTCCGGGCTCAGAGGCCGAAAGTTCCGGGTGCTGAAGCCGTAGCTTTGACTCTTACGGGTGCTACGCCCGACCTTTCGGCCTCTGAGCCCGGAACGCGGACGGTATGTCTATTGTCTACATAGCCCTAGAGTACCTATATTGAGAGAGTATGGCCACTGGAGTCACCACCTCTGATTGGCTCAGCCATCTTAGGCTGAATGGAGCCCTTAGGACCCAAAAATGGCGGACGCCATAAAGTTAATGTAATCCAAAATGATTAAAACAATGAACGAAACTAAAAAACAGCGAACCGATTAAATCAACTAAGGCTAAAATCAAATTAAAAACTCAATTCGCTTACGTATCTAATTGCCAGACTAGTTTCGGGAGCTTCAATCGTCTCCCATCTTCAACCACTGGGTCAACAACCACTGAAGATGGGAGACGATTGAAGCTCCCGAAACTAGTCTGGCAATTAGATACGTAAGCGAATTGAGTTTTTAATTTGATTTTAGCCTTAGTTAATCCAAAATGATTCAAAATGTAGTTGTCTTTGCTTATCGTAACGAGAACTTTACCCAAATGCACTATTGCGACTTTTTTACATATTTTTAAGGCTAATCGTGTGCAATTTTTGAGAAAAATGATCTTAGATGTAGTAAGGTTGGCAGCAAGTGCGGTTGGTGATAACCGTCAAAAGTTGGCAATGACCCCCCCTCCCATCCTCAAAAACCAAAACAAAGCACCGCCATTTTTGGGTCCTAAGCCTCTCCATGGGACCCAGTGGCCATACTCTCTTAATATAGGTACTCTACATAGCCCGTAAGTACGGCTTCCACAACCAGGGTTTTTTTTTTCATTTTTTTCAGAACAGTCCTCACTCATCAGCGAGCGGGTACTCCGACCGACGAGTACGGTACCCGTTTTTTGTTTTGTTTCCCGACCCGGGCGTCGAACGTGACGATTAATCCGTGGGACCGCGGCGACGTGGAAACCCGAGAGTTGAGCAAAGTCGTAAAAAGAGCGCTCCCGAAGACGGGGGCGGGGCCGGCGGCGGCGGGGGTGAAGGGCAGGAAGCCAGGGTGAATAATAATGGGGCAATCGATTTTAGTGCGAAGCTGTTCAAATAAACGATTCGCGATCCGAGTCGTGCTGTTAACAGTTCGTCAGATGGGAGCGAGCGGCCGGGAGCAGTTAACGGCCGGCCGGGGTTGCCCGATCGTCGGGGAGGCGTCCGCCGGAGGGTGCTGAATCGGGCGCGTTTAGGGGGAAATTTGGCAACAGGAAACGTGAGATCGGCTCGGGATCGCGAATTCGCGACGCGGGCGGCCCGCGGACCCGCCGAATCTGCGCCATGTTGCCGGGTTGTCGGTTCGCGAAATCGAGGATCGAGGTGATTTCGTCAGTGAACGTAAGATCAAGATGTTTGGAATTATTAACAATTCTCATTCCCTGATTTTTCTCTGATTTTCCCTGATTTTCAGGCGGTCATTTTCTCACGAGATGACCAAGTAAAATCTTGGCGTACAGAATTCTCCACAAAGCTCATTCCCTGATGTAGGGGAGGTCATTGTTATTATACTCTTCAGAAGGTTATTGTCTGATGAGATCAACTGGTAACTATCCTGGTGTATAGAATTCTTAACCAAGCTTATTCCCTAATCTCTGATTTTCCTTGATTTTCAGGAAGTCATTACCTAATCTCTGATTTCCCCTGATTTTTAGGTCATTGTCTCATGAGATCACCTAGTAAGATCCTGGTGTATAGAATTCTGAACCATGCTTAATCCCTGATTTTCAGGAGGTCATAATCTAATGAAAAACGTAAGTTTTCCCCCTAATTCCCCCTGGATTTTCTTCAGAACAACGACACAATAATTCTACGGAGCTCCATGTATGAATAAATAAAATTAGTTTTTAAGCTAGATATATAGGAAGAAGATTCCCGGTATCTGGAACAGTTTTCCTGATTTTTCCTGAATTTTCTCAAAACTAATAGATCCCGGGTTTCCCTGTTTCTGGAGCAGCTTTCCTGATTTTGCACTGATTTTCCCTGAAATTTTCAAATTGCAGACCCCGGGGTATTCCTGGTCCTAAAACACCATGCTCTGGTTTTAACATAGATCGATTCGACATTTGGTCCCTACCCGCGGGCCGGATGGCGACGAAAAAGGCGGGCGAATTCGAGTTTATATTCTCGAAGTCGCAACGTCTGCGAGCGGCATCTCCTCGCTCAAAAGATGAGCCCGCGCGCTCCCAGCTCCGACTCTTTCCCTGACCGAGCCCCCAGAGAGGGCCTCTTCATCTCCGAACCACTCGGCTCCTCGCCTTGCGATTCGCGAAAAAAAAAGAAAGAAAAAAACACCGAGAAAGAGCCCGTTTCAATTTTCTCACTCCTTCCGATGGTTTCGCCGTTTTATTAATTGATATCTCTCTTTGTTCTGGTCCTCCCCCCCTCCTCCCCCCGCGAGTTCGTACCCTCCTCGTCTCTCTTACTCTTTCTCTCCGGACTCACCGCCGCACAGTGGACCGCATTGAGAAAAAAAGGGGGTGTTTGCATCTTGAGGTTTGTTTACCCTGTGTCGTAGGTCAGTGCAACCTGGCCAGCGAAATCTGGAATTCGAAGTATGAAAAACGGACCATTATGTCCCATTTTTTGCTTATATCAACTCGCGATACAATTTCAAGCACTTTTTACAGAATAACTTTTTTCCATATATTACACCATTTCCAGGAAAATCGATGATAAAGCCGTTGTGCTGACCTACGTCATCAGAAAAATTCCAAGATGCCCGAAATGCAAACACCTCCTTTGTTTTCTCTATTAGTGGATCGAGTCAAAAGGAGCAGTCGGACAAAATTTGGAAACTTCTAACACTGATAACTCCGTTTATACAAAACGTTAAGGTTCTAAAAAGGGTTTCATTGGATTCGTTGTGAAATTTTCATCCGTAAGCACCCCTGAAAGATTAAAATGTGACGAATTAAACATCAAAACTTACAGTTTTAGTCAAAAATGTCATGTCCAACTTCACTGATTGACCCGATCCACTGTGCGCAGCTGTGTGCGTTGATAGTTGAGCGCTGATCAGGGGGACGATGAGGAACCCGGATTTTTTCCCGTTTTCTCCGTTGCGCAACTGATCGTGAGTTTTCGGCTTTCGTCACTCCGCTCCGCTCCAGCGGCGGATCAATCACCGGAGGATTGTTGCGATGTATCGATAGATTTGCCATTTAAACCTATGGAAAAGGATCGATAAGCAGGATGTTCGCAACGAACACCTTAATAATCGATTCTTTACACAGCTTCAAGTAGGAAAACATCGACGATCGATCATTCACGCTTCGCTACTGGTTGGGATGGATCATCCGTTAGCCGTTCGAGGAAGTCGTTGCGAAAAATGAAATCTGCGATATCCGCCGGAATTCCTGAGATTTCGACAGGGAAACCTGCCGATATTTAAATGTCAGAGGCACAGTTCGGTACCTCTTTGAAAGCACGCATGGTGCACGGAGAAAAAAACTTCGTGCATGGGACCCGAACACTGGGAAAAAAAACACATTGGATCTAGAGTCCTGACTCTTGAAAACATTGACAAGAAAAAATACTCTTGATTCAATTAGATTTAAGCTTAAATCAAAAGGAAATCCGCTCAAATTAAGAGGCTTGGTTCTTGATTAAAGCAAAAATTCGATTGAATCAAGAGTATTTTTTCTTGTCGGTGTTCTTAAGAGTCTGGACTCTAGATCCAATGTGTTTTTTTTCCAGTGAAGTTGAGGTCATACGGATCTCTGAAGTTTTCGGATCTCGCATCCGAAAACTTAAGGTCAAGCTGCCGAAGTTCGGGTCAGAAATCTGAAGTACTTGGGTACATACCGAAGGGTTCGGGTCACACATTTGAAGTATCATACCGAAGTACTTCAGATGTCTGACCCGAACTTCTGCAGCTCGACCGCAAGCTTTTGGATGCGTGATCCGAGAACTTCAGAGATCCATATTATGACCTCAACTTCGGGTCCCATGCACGAAGTTTTTTTCTACGTGTATATGCCCCGAGAAAACGTCTTTCTTTCTGCGGAGGTTGTTACTGAAATGGATCAGCTTGTCATTCCCTGGACGAAAGAACATTACTCCGTTCCAGTGTTCCAAAGGGGGTTCTAATCTAAAGGGGGTTGTGACGCGTAGTGGCCAGAGGTGGAGCCCTCTAGTATATAATGTTTGGATTTCTGCCCGCAAAAGAACAACGGATCATTCAAAAGGTGCGGACGAAAAACGAGGAAGTCATTGATTTATTCAAAGAGCGGCCATCGCGTTTTGTTAAAATAATTATCACGTTAGGCATTAATTGACTGACAACATGCTACCTACTCCGACTCGTCGGTCGCTCGAATATTTTTGATTGATTGAATAAGAGCCAATTACTTGATTGAGTGATTGCTTAATTAATTAGCAAATTAGTGATCGATTAAACCAACTAATCATTCGACCTAATACGGTGACCTAACACGCACAACTATGTCTTGAAATAGGCACGTCTTATCTTGCTGAGTTATGAAATAATATGCGGTTGTTGTGTAGATAACCTCTCCCAGATGATAATGACTTAAAGATATATTGCCGTGCTTAAAGGAAGAACGCCGTATGAATTCATGAGAATTGCCAAATTTCCCGGAGTAAGGCATGTATTTTTGAAGGAAGTTATGAATATTTTCCCTTGAACTTTTTAGATATTTTATATTAATTTGCGAACAAAATAATCTGAAAAATTGGAGGAAAAAAATCAGAATTGTCCAGTAAATTCGTCTTATATTGAAGGAGATACGGCAGAGGCTGAATGTTCATACGGCGTTCTACCTTAGCACGGTAGTATAAGACATCATATTTAGACTTCATATAATTAGGGCCCCATTCATGATCAATGTAACCAATGGGTCCCAAAAAAAGCTTCACACGCACGGGACTTGTCAGATGCTTAAAAAGCATGATTTTTAATAGTTTTCGGGCAAAATTTGCTGTTCGAAACGTCAAACCTACTCTAGAAAGCAAATGGACTTCATTTTACAATTCGGAACTATAAATTCCGACCCATCTGTAAAAGCATACTTATCTGGATAGAGAAACTAATGGCACATACGATGGTTTTAAACTGCGGCACAATTTATAGTTCCGAACTGCAAAATGTAGTCCAAATAAAGGTGACTTGACAATTTTTCCCTGACATTTCCAGATTTTCCCTGACTCTTTAAAATTCCCTCAAATTTCCCGATTTTCCCGTTATACCCTGACTGTGGCAACCCTGTCATAAACATGGAATTTACCCAATTCCAGACACCTGCAAATTATCCATGTCCACACTCTCCCCACACAGATACTCTAATCCCGGCGCCAATGTAAAGAGGAAAAGCTTCCCATCCGGTTATCAACCCCTTCCCTTTCATCCCAGCTCCCACCTCACCCCCCTTCCCCCGGGGCCGAAATGATATTCGCCGAATTCGGCACGCGATAACCGCTCGGGGGGAGGGTTCGGCCAATTTTCCGATGGGCGACGCACATCCGAAACGGAGCCGATCGAAAGCTCGCGCGAGGGGGCGGATTAGCCGGGGGAGGGGGGGCGAACGACCGGATTCGGTTGACGGCACCCCCTCCACCCCCTCGGCCCCCCACCGCGCGGCGGGGGCAATTAAAATTCGCCCGACCCCGGGCGCCCTGCCGACCGTGCGACACGCATTTGATACATGCCCGAAAACTTAATGCGCAGTTAAGTTTCGCGCGCCGCACAATGGTCCGGATCGATTGGGGAGGTCGGACAAACTCTAGAAACTTTCAAAGCTTTATCACTCCGTTTATACAAAGCTTTGAGATTATATAAGTGGCTCTATCGGTTTCCTCGTAAATTTTTTATTCTTAGGGCACATCTTGAAATTTAAAATGTGACGAAATAAACATTAAAATTTTCAGTTTTAGACTTAAATTTCATGTCCGTCCTCTCTAATTGACTCGATGCACTGTGCGCCGCTGCCGGACCACGGGTCGATTCTCGAATCGGTCTCGAATGAATTCAATCGATAGCTCCCTATCTTAGCGATGCTATATATCGATCAAGATCATTCGATATCGATTTAACAATCGAGCCCGGTGGGTCGAATGTTGAAATGTTGCTAAGATAGGAAGCCATCGATCGAACTCATTCGATAACCGACCCGCTGGTTATAAAGCAGTGGCAGATTCTTCGTTTTTGGAGGGGAAAGGGGTGTCAATTTCAGATGTCAATTGGGGGGGGGGGGGGT
>NW_017547211.1:4737582-4750664 GCF_001854935.1 Bemisia tabaci | reverse complement strand
CCCTAAAAATTTTAAAAAAATAGCCTCTTCCACTTTAAAATTTAAGCAGTTATAGCATAAAATGTGTGGATCAGTTGAAAGTTAAAAATTAAAGACTAATACCTCTTTTAGCGTACTTTTATCTCAGTATATGGACTATTTATTTCTCCGGTGTTGAAAATCCTTTGATAAATTAAACTATGGTTATATATTTCTGTCCTCAAACCATTTCAGTGAACTTTAAGGCGCACTTTTTTCCTCCCCCTCTTTTTCCCTCCTTTCCACCATTTTTCCTTCTTTGGACCCGCGGGAGGGACCATGCTACCATGTCTCCCCCCCCCCCCCNACTCTTAAAAACATCGGCAAGGAAAAATACGCTTGATTCAATCAGATTTATGCTTAAATCAAGAACCAAGCCTCTTAATTTGAGCGGATTTCCCTTTGATTTAAGCTTAAATCTGATTGAATCAAGAGTCCTTTTTCTTGTCAATGTTCTAAAGAGTCTGCAGCCTGATTGTTGAAATTTTTTGTTTGTCGGGACGACATAGATAACATAGGTTAAAAGGCGAAGCGTGATTGGTCGGCTATGTCTGATCGCTGCTTTGTCGTGCCTATGTCGGGTTGACCTCTCGACAAGCTAACGGCACCTCTTAAGTTTCNATTTGAGCGGATTTCCTTTTGATTTAAGCTTAAATCTGATTGAATCAAGAGTCCTTTTTCTTGTCAATGTTTTCAAGAGTCTGGACTCTAGATCCAATGTGGTTTTTTTCCAGTGTATATACGTCGTTTTCACCATTTCCAATGCGGATATACTTCCTACGATCAAACGCGTGCGAATATTCCGACGGCTTTCACGCGTGCCGCAGGAGCTTCCTGAAACTTCACCCTCCCCCTTCGGGCGCGCCGTGACCCACTTCGGCGACAGAGGAAAACATCCCAGCAATCCGCGCGTTCCAACCTCCCCCGACGCGGCGACGCGGCGTTGAGTAGCCTTTCGACCGTTTTCCCGGCGCGGCGGCGGAAAAAACGCGAGGAAAGTCATGCTGCGAAGCCTTTCAACGCGCGGATTTCCGAGTCGGACCCGGGGCGGGGGGAGGGGGGTGGTTCATTCCCCTCGCTCGCGTCTATCTCCGAGAGAGGACCCTCTTCGGATCGGGCGATTGACCCGGTTTTGACCCCCCGCGAGGTTCGGGGTCCCTCGGAAGGGTTGACGTGGGCTCCGACTCGCCCCTCGCGTCCTCACTCGAAGAGAAACAATCTAACGTCTTCCGATTCGACCCGATAGGAGCGGAAACGTTTTTGAAACTTCTGGCGAAACACAGGGTGATCCACTTTTACACTGAAAAAAACCTCCGGCCTTCACTGGAAAAAAAAGTAGCTTGGATCAAGCTAGAGTCCCTTCATACTGAAAGTCAAGACAATTCGGCTCGTTGATGTCACAAACGGGAATAAAGATTACAGAAATTGAACGTTTTTCGTAATCTTTGATCGGCCCATTCTCGAATGCCTTTCTCCGTTCCTCCTCTCATTCCGTTTGTTCCTTGCCGAACCCGTCATTCCCTGGTCCGTTCCAGATTATAATCTTTGCAATTGGTGAAAATGTAATCTTTATTCCCGTTTGTGACACTGTGGAGGCCTAAAATACGGGAAACAATCAGAAATGGATTCAAATTGTCTTGACTCTCAGTATAAAGGGACTCTAGATCAAGCATGATAAATCTTGAATTTGCCGCCAAGAATTTTCTTTACCTTGCTTTAAGCTGACTTTTTCTTGATTCAAGAAAATTAATGCTTGGGTTAAGCAAAAAAGTAGCTTATATTAACCAGCAAAATTCTTGATTTAAGAAGAAATACTTCTTGGCGGCAAATTTAAGATTCTTTTTTTCCAGTGTTGGAAGCAGTACTTCCGGGCTGTAAAGACATACGTTCCGTTCCGGGCTCCGAGGCCGAAAGTTCCGGGTGCAGCACCCGGAGCAATCGCAGCTACGGCTCCGGCACCCGGAACTTCCGGGCTCCGAGGCCGAAAGTTCCGGGCGCAGCACCCGGAGCAATCGCAGCTACGGCTCCGGCACCCGGAACTTCCGGGCTCTGAGGCCGAAAGTTCCGGGCGCAGCACCCGGAGCAATCGCAGCTACGGCTCCGGCACCCGGAACTTTCGACCTCTGAGCCCGGAACGGACGGTATGTTTATACAGCCCGTGACTATTTTTGGTTCAGTGTAAACCGCCAAACTGCAGGACGCGTTCTAGGGGTCAGAACAAGATAAAAATTAAACATTTTAAAAAAAAGGGAGCAACAAGGGTGGGATTTTCAATTTTCGGCACGTTTTTTCAAACCCCCCCCCCCCGGCTCGGATTTTTTACGAAACGATGTGCTTCACTGAAAAAAAAATCTCGGTGTGTTTACTAAGAAAAGGGTAAAATTACCAAGAATTCAGGGTTCTATTTGATCCCAGTTGGTAAAATTACCATTTATGGAATTTGTAATTTTACCGAGAAATCCCGGTAAAATTATTGAACTTTCTCGGTAATTTTACTGGACCTTGGTAAAAACGCCAATATTTTTTATCGACTGTGGTAGAATTACCGAGATAAAATGGCAAAGTTACCTGGAATTCATTACCAATAAAAGTGGTATTCTTACCTGAAAAAACAGTAAAAATACCGGATTTTAGGTAAGCTTACCAATCTGTCTCGGTAAAATTACCAATAATTGGTAAGAAAAGGTGAGATGGTAAAGGTACCAACGGACCGTGGTAAAAACGCCGAGAATTTTTTTCAGTGTTGACACCCCCCTTCCTTGAAACGCTGACTCAAACCCCCCTCGCCCAAATGCGTTACCCAAGAGAAATTGTAATCTCAGTAAAAAGTAAGGTTGCAAGGGGTCTTCAAAATTCTGTCTGTAAACGAAGAAAACCACTAAGTACGTTAACGGTCAGTTTGCACGATCTTCAATGAAGGTGTTCTTTGATATGATCGCGAGCTCAATCATGAATAAAAGAGGCCTTTTTAAATCGTTCCTGCTGCTGATTGATAGTCGAATCTACAGATCGATGAATTCCTAAATAAAAAACGTCATTATTCTATCGATCATTCAACAAGGAATTACCAGTCCAGGCAATGGTGCGACTGGCACTAGGTACTTCAGAACGAACAGTACAAAAGAGATCGGCGGCATTTTGCGAGGTATTTTTATGGCCACCATTAGTCCGGGCATTCTGAGGATTATTTCGGAATTTAATTAGAGTTTTGGCGAATCTGCCCGGCGAAATTTGCCATGATTTCATTTGCCCTTCACGCTTAACCGCTCCCAGCAGGATCAAACCAGATGTTTCGGATGATTTTTTTCTCCTTCCCCAGGAAAAAAACAAGGTCGCACCGAAAATTCTGTAGAAAGATTATTTACTCTGCAAGGAGAATTTCGGTAAAAAAAAAATGAGACCGTCTAGGTGGAAAGAGACGAGGTTTCGAAGGCAAATACTGTGGAATAATGATTCTTGACAAATAGACAACGAGACAAGGTAATGAAGCTTGCATCAAGCACGGTATTTTGCTCGAGAGCACTTGTTTTCATTGGCTCGCTGGAGACATAATGCTCCTTGCGGCTGTTTCGTCTGAAACTACGTCAATTTTCAAAAAAATGCAACCTCCTGCCTTTCACATTTGGCCGCCATCTTTGATTGTTTGTTGTGTGTCCAACGCGCTACCACAAAAGCACGCAGAAGATAGCACTTACGGCTGTCTTGCCAAATACTAACCAAACATGAAACTGAATTTGACCTTTTTCATGTACTTTAAAATAAAATCGGTCAAGTTTTGATCCCCCAAATGATTTCAAAGAGTCTATCGACTGATTGGTTGCGATTTGATAAAGAACGAGGGCTTCTTTTAATAAAATGTTCCACTTAGAAGCTTCTAGGCCCATTTTCTCAAAACTTCATTTTTGCACTTACGGCTCTCTTCGCTCTCATGGCAGCACCAATCTACAGTTTCTATATCGTCGCGACGCACTCATCTCATCAAGATGGCCAAACCTGAAGATGCGAAGTCCGGACGAGCTTCGAAATTCGCAACGGCGCGGCGCAGGCCGCGATGAATCAGCAGCGTCGAAAGGGGGGCTGGGGGCCTCCGAAAATAGGACGGAAAAATCCTAATCTGTTCAATTAAGAGCAATTTGTGCCGATTGGTGATTGAAGGATCTCATCCGTGGCTGTGCGGCCGTCGGCCCGGGCTTAAGCGCTCCTCCTCGCCGCATCTGCCAGTTAAGACTGTTTCGTTTATTCTCGACTCTCCTCCGAGAGAAAACACCGTCCGTCAATGATCTAATTCGATAGCTGAAGGAAGGTTTTTCTGGAGTCCCTTTACAAAGAGAGTTGAGACAACGCGGCTTATGGATGTCACGATCGGAAATTAAGATTACACAAATCGGACGTTTTTTGTAATCTTCGATCAACCCATTCCCGAATTCGTATCTCCGTTCCCTCTCTCGTTCCATTTGTTCCTCGCCTTACCCCCAATATCCCAGTCCAATTTAATTTATAATCATTGCAATTAGTAAAATTGTAATGTTTATTCCCGTTTGTGACACTGTGAAGGCCTAAACAATGGAAACTTATCAGAAATGGATTCGTATCTCACAATCAGTATAGAGCCCTTGTCCCACGATCAAATGAACTCATCAAATAGTCATTAAATGCAAGATGGCGACTGGTTTTCGCGCAAGTCTTCTATCAAAAGTTAGCGGGCCGTCAAATGTTGATGAACCCGCCATCTTGCATTTGATGAATTCATTTGATCGTGGGACACGGGCTTAAATGGACTCTAGGTTTTCCTTGATTTCACAAATTTAATGTTCGTGCACACAATGATTCTTTCGCCTAGTGATGACTGGTGATTTCAGAGACGACGTATTTTACAGACTCGACGTACGTTACGATTTTCGTGATAAAGGCTGGATGCAACTAATTCGGCTGCAAGGATGTCCGACTTGCATACGCACGGAATTGAAGGCGTTGGGACTCTCCGGGTACCTACCCCTTTATAAACAGTGCGGAAGCGGCGAACACCTGACACAAATGATACTAGCGATGTCTCTTTAGTTAAGTCCGACAGGTTTATTTTTACTTGCACCGTCAAAAATTTAGGAGTGAAATTCTGTGCCGGAGTCTATACAGCGTTCGAAAACCCCGTGAGAAATCTATTCTCCTTACGGAATGACTTACACTAACAAGGGGAGCTTCCCAAGTGTAACCGGAATTTCGAGTTGAAATTTCGCATGAAGATACTAGAGATGATTTTAGGGATGCCGTATTTTTTCGTTTTTTCGAATGGGGTCGGGAAAGCCCTCAAAAAAAGGGCTAAAGATGCGGAAAAAACGCGTGCGCTAGCGGCACAAGGTAACCGTAGGTGATAGAGGCACTGAATCTTTATCAGTACCGCATGGCCGAACGGTAGCGCGCTCGCCTCGCAGGCGGGAGGTCCTAGGATCGGATCCTGATTACAGCTTGTTACTTTATTTTACTTTATGCTTGTTTATTTTTCACTTACTTTATTTTGCACCATTCGCTCCGCAAACCGACTTACGAGGTAGAACACGTAGTGACTGGAGATTTTTTACATATCGACGGTGAAACTACCAAACCACGTATCTCGTTTGCGGTGTTTAAAAATCTACGCGCACATTTTATTTTTTTGAAGTAGACCAAATCAATATCATTCCTTGAAATTTTCACGGAATTTTCTCCGCACAAAGAGGAAAAATCACAGAAATTTTCAAGACTAGATTTTAAGTAGTTTTTCATTTAAAAAATAAAGTACGACAGGAAGTCTGCGACGTCGCAAACCGAGATACGTGGTTTGGTAGTTTCACCGTCGATATGCTGATAAAAACTCGAAGTTTCTCTTGGATTGAAACGTTATATATAATTGAATAAACAAATCACTCTAAAACTCACCAAATTTCGTTGCCAAGCTGAAGTTCCGGAGTATCAGTCAGATACAGATACAGATTCAACTGATACTCCGGAAATTCAGCTTGGCAACGAAATTTGGTGAGTTTTAGAGTGTTTTGTTTATTCAATTATATATAACGTTTTAATCCAAGAGAAACTTCGAGTTTTTATCAGCATATGTAAAAAATCTCCAGTCACTACGTGTTCTACCTCGTAAGTCGGTTTGCGGAGCGAATGGTGCAAAATAAAGCAAGTGAAAAATAAACAAGCATGAAGTAAAATAAAATAACAAGCTGTAAGCAGGATCCGATCCTAGGACCTCCCGCCTGCGAGGCGAGCGCGCTACCGTTCGGCCATGCGGTACTGATAAAGATTCATTGCCTCTATCACCTACGTTTACCTTGTGCCGCTAGCGCACGCGTTTTTTCCGCATCTTTAGCCCTTTTTTTGAGGGCTTTCCCGACCCCATTCGAAAAAACGAAAAAATACGGCATCCCTAAAATCATCTCTAGTATCTTCATGCGAAATTTCAACTCAAAATTCCGGTTACACTTGGGAAGCTCCCCTTGTAAGTTTATGAAGCAGAATCCACTCATTGTGCGCAGTGTCAATCAGGGCCGGATTCACCTACTTGCCGCCCGTGGGGCGCCTGTATTTCGCCGCCCCCTTCTCATTCGTTTTGAAACTCAATAAAAACAATTAAATGAACGTGCGCCAGCGGGGGAGGAGTGCATAAGACGCATTTACTTGTGTTGAACACATTTTTTGGGAAAACTCTTGTCAACACTACTAGCAAAAGTTCACGGAACTTTGCGCGAAAGTTAAGTCTCGTAAACCTATCTCTGTGTGGACAAGGCCTTCCGTTCATAAGAAATGAACGAAAAAATTATGAAAGAACAAACATAAATGTGGTTTAATGATTTTTAACTTCCGCCGTGCGCCGCCGCGCTGCGGAGACCGCACCGTGTTTGACGCAATGCGTGAAGTATTCACGCAGTCTTGTAGGCGCTGTGCGTTTCACGCTGACCGCAATGTCCGCACTGTGTTTGATGCTAAGCGTGAAGTATTCGTGCAGTCATGTAGGGGCTGATATGTGTTACATGCCGATCGCCGCGCCGAGGGCTTCTCCTTTTCATTTCAAGTCCTCGTCATCGTTTCTCTCTAAGTCGCGCCGTTCCAGGCCAAATTGCGTGTTTGGTTTCTCTCTTAACTCGACTAATTAAAGGTGCTGTCTCTTGTATCACTGAAAGACGACAGAAGTAGAAATTACAATACTCTCAGGAAATTGGAGATTTTGTCGCCTTTTCTCGTTTGTAATTTTCTTTTTCTAAATTCGAATTTCCCATACCTACATTTAAAAAAATTTCAAAATTTGCCGCCGTCCCCTTAATCCGGTCCTGGCCAATCGCATTTAATTGTGCTATTTTCACTTCGTCTTTACAAAGCTCTCAGGGGTTTTGGACGCTGACACCGGCACCGAATTTTACTCCTCGATTGTCAACAGTGAGTTTATTTTAACAGATGGATCCTTCCTTTTTCGGAGCGGGATATCTTTGACTTCTCCTAACGCGCCAACTTTTCTCCCCTCCCCTCCCCACCCCTTCAGCTTCGTCTCACCACTCAAGACTCGAGATCAATTAAAACTTCTTTAATAAAACACAGTGAATCCGATTGGACGGTGCAAAGTGCGAGACTCCAACTTGTATTCTGTCCTGACCCTTGCCGACGTTGTGCTAGAGGGCGGCTGATGGACCATGCCGGAAGAGGAAAAACATTCATTCACTTAATTGTTTTTGTCCGATTCAAATTAAAATTATTTTTATTGCTGTAGCTTCTGTTAAAGCGGGTTGACACTCGGCTGAAATTATGTTTCGTCATTTTTTTTATTTTTGAGGGGATGAGTGTTTCAGAATTGGATTCTCTGAATGACTTATCCGATCGGAAAAGATGGGGTGGTTTGGATCCTGGGTTGAGACTTTTGGGGGAGGGTTGGAAATGGAAAACAATACAAAATCCGTCGTTTTCTGAACGAAGGAACGTAACTCCATTCAAAAATTGTAAAATTGATTCGAACAATGATATTTTAGAAGAATATACCCGTGAAATTTTGGTCCTAAATTTTTCTGAGTTTTAGATGAAATCGGAGAAAAAATCAGTGAAATTATTACAAGATTCTCCTGGTAAAAATGGAATTTGCGAGGGCGAATTTGGCAACACTGAACAGTAGTTACGTTCTTTCGTGAAGGAAACGACAAATGGACTGCATTTTGCAATTTGGACCTATAAATTCTGGCTCATCTGAAAAAACACTTATGTGCATAGGGACACTAATGGCACATACGTTGTTTTTAAACCGGGCCGGAATTTATGGGTCCAAATTGCAAAATGCGGTCCAAATTTCCTTCGCGTTCTTCTAGACTTTTCACTTAATCGAATCAGGAAATTTTTGACATATCTGGCGTGTTCTGTGTCTCCAAACTTTGGCTAGCCCGAAATGTAAGGAAAAGTATTTAAAAATGATGAGAATCACATCGGGAAGGTTTGAAATCTTGGCTAACATCACGATCTGCGCACTGAAAAAAAAAGCCCCAGGCTAAAGAGACATATACCCCGTCCGTCCCGGGTTCAGAGGCCGAAAGTTCCGGGTGCTAGAGCCGCAGCATTGATTGCTCCTGGTGCTACGCCCGGAACTTTCGGCCTCTGAGCTCGGGACGCTGACGGTTTGTCCAGATAGCCCGTAAGTACGGCTTTCACGGCCAGAGCGTTTTTTCAGTGCACTGGAAAGAAAAACACATTGGATCTAGAGTCCAGACTCTTAAAAACATCGACAAGAAAAAGTACTCTTGATGATTCAATCAGAATCTAGCTTAAATCAAGAACCAAGCCTATTAATTTAAGCGGATTTCGTTTTGATTCAAGCAAAAATCCGCTTGAATCGAGAGTATTTTTTCTTGTCAACGTTTTCAAGAGTCTGGACTCTAGATCCAATGCGTTTTTCTTTTCCAGTGTGCGTGAGAAATTTGCGTATTCGTTTGCGGATTCCCTGACGGATTCCCTGATTTCCCTGACCTCAAAAAAATTCCCTAACATTTCCCAGATTTCCCGGTCGCTATTCACCCTAAGTACTTCCGATCCGTCCTTGAAAAATCAGTGCTACTTCTGGACTCTCTGGAAATTCCGGACTGATAGACACCCTACTCCTCTCGTTCATGGGAATGGTTTCAGCGGAGTGGCGTGCTTTGCTATACATCGATTGATCTTGTCATTTAAACCTATGGAAAAGGATCGATAGACAGGGTGTTCGCAACGAACACCTCAATAATCGATACTTTACCACGGATTCAAGTGGGGAGATATCGATAAATCGATCAATCACGCCACGCCACTGAATGCTTCCGAGATTCAAGATGTCCCCAGAACGTTCTAGCCGATCCAGGGTGTCTACTAAAACAGGCTGGCCAAAAATCAGTACTTTTACAGTGCTTTTTCAGTACATTCCCCAAAAATTCAGTACCTCCTCAATAGAAAAATTCACCACTTTTTCAGTACCTCCACTTGACGAAATTCGAAAAATTTCAAAAATTTGAATTTCTCGCTCAAATTGAGACATAAATGACCAAAAAATGCAAAATATTCCGGATCTTTTGATGACTTTCCGCACTTTTTCAGTACTTTCGGACCCTCCTTAAAAAATCGATAATATTTCCGAACTTTCCGAAAATTCCGGACTTGTGGACACCCTGCGATCGAGGTGAGCAACCAGAGGAGTACTGCCGTGCTAAGGAAGAACGCCGTATGAGCCTTCAGACGTTGCCAAGTTTCCTCCGATAAAAACCGAATTTATCGAAGAAAATTGCGAATATTATTTTCCAATATTTTCAGACAATTTTGTATGCAATTTAATCTAATACATCTGAAAATTTCAAAGAAAAATGTGCATGAATGTCGTCAAAAAATATATGTTTTATCAAGGGTAATTTGGCAACTCTCGAAAGTTCATACGGCGTTCTTCCCTAGCACGGCAGAGTAGACCATTTTCAAGTGGTATGAAGAGTTGTCAGCCCGGTGTCGGAGGTTGAAAAGGCGAACAAACCGAGGGCGGGAGCGGTGGAAGGTTAAAAATGTTCCAGGTTCTACGAACTCGCGGATTTGTTTTTGTTTGCGCAGCTTTAGAGCTGAAAGAGCGGGACGATGAACTTCCCTTTCCTCTCCTGCTCGTATAAACCGGCGCGTGGTAGGAAAAAACGTTGTATGAACATTCGAAAGCTGCCAAAATTCACAGGGCAAAATAATTAAGTTCTTAGGGAGAACACTGCCATGCTGAGGAAGAACGTCGTATGAACATTCGAGAGTTGCCAAATTTCCCCGGATAAAACACGTATTTTGGAGGAAAGTTATGAATTGTTTCCCTTGAAATTTTCATATGTTGTAGATGAAAGTGCGGACAAAATTGTCTGAAAAATTAGAAGAAAAATATCAGCAACTTTCCTAGTAAATTCGTATTTAATCGAAGCAAACTTGGCAACGTCTGAAGGTTCATACGTCGTTCTTCCTTTACACGGCAGAATAGGAGTCTCGATGCGGGCAATAGATATGACGTTTTGAATCACAAACCCGAAAGGCCTAAAATGGTCGGGTTTTACCCCAGGGATCGATTGATAGTCGAATTCACCGATATAATAGCTGATTTTGGGTTTCTCTCTCAAATTGCGACGAAAATGAAAAATTACGGAACTTCTGACAGAATTTTCGCACTTTTTCAGTACTTCCGGACCGCCCTTAAAAAATCAGTACTGATTCCGGACTTGTAGACACCCACTATAGAGAGTTTATCAGGAAAATCTCTAATTTTCGTACCGATATAGGATAAAATCCTTACCTTTTCCGTACTTCCGTACCGACCTCCCGCAATCCGCACTGGGAAAAAAAAAAAAACACATTGGATCTAGAGTCCAGACTCTTGAAAGCATTGACAAGAAAAAGGACTCTTGATACAATCAGATTTAAGCTCAAATCAAAAGGAAATCCACTCAAATGAAGAGGCTTGGTTCTTAATTTAAGCTAGATTCTGATTTAATCATCAAGAGTACTTTTTCTTGTCGATGTTTTTAAGAGTCTGGACTCTAGATCTAATGTGTTTTTCTTTCCAGTGTATTTCCGGACTTGTAGACACCCAGTGTACAGAGTTTATCAGGAAAATCTCTAATTTCCGTACCTATATAGGATAAAATCCGTACCTTTTCTGTACTTCCGTACCGACCTCCCGCAATCCGTACTTTTTCAGTGTATCCGTACTTTTTTCGGGCAGTAAATACTCTGCCTGGTCTTAACCGGTAACTTTAGGCTCAAGACGGGACTCAATGGGAGAGCGTGGTTCCCGGAGGAGCAGGGCTCGCTCGGGCACCGGAACGGCCAGGTCGCGTAGCCAGGGTGTCGAGAAGACCGAAGTGGCCCCGGTACCGCATTCCTCGGATACCGAGCTCCGCCAACTAATCGCGGCCGAACCGGCCGGCCGGCTTCTTAGTCTCAGGCCACGCTTCCACAGGTTGCAGACTTCCGCGTCAAATTCACCAGTATATACGGAGAAAAAAACCTCGTGCGTGGGACCCGAAGTTTAGGTCATATGGATCTCTGAAGTTTTCGGATTGAGCATCTGAACACTTTAGGTCTAGCTGTCGAGGTTCGGATAACACAGCTGAAACTTTAGTTCTTACATCTGAATTACTTCAGATGTGAGAACCGAAGTTTTTCGGATGTGAGAACCGAAGTTTTTCGGATGTGAAAACCGAAGTACTTCAGATGTAAGAACTGACGTTTCAGATGTTTGATCCAATCCTCAGCAGCTGAACCTAAAGTGTTCAGATGCTCAATCCGAAAACTTCAGAGATCCATGTGACCTAAACTTCGGGTCCCACGCACGAAGTTTTTTTCTCCATGTAACAAAGAAAGTTCAGGAGCCCTGTGAACAGAACTACTTTTTTCACTGTAGTGTCTGATTCTTGAGGACAAAAGAGGTATCCTCCCCCATGCGTTCGACGGTTCCAAACATTTTGCTAACCTACGAGAAAATGTTTAGATACTTCTTTTATCGATCAAAACTGAATGCGACCCTTAACCCCGCATACTTGACATTGGGGGATGTTATCAAAGTTTGGAAATCATAATTACCACTAGTAATGACTGATCGGTGAGGAATCGATTAGAGGGTAGCTTTAACCGCATGCTTACCTGTGAACAGAGAAAAATTAATTATTTAGACTGAGATCGAAAAATCTGATTATACAAGATTGAAATACGGAGAAGAATAAAATAAGTGCCGAGTTTAAAAACTGCGATTGGACGCAGTACAGTGTTCTCTTTAGAAGTAGATTCACAGGAAACAGTGCTGCCATTTCCGGGATTAATGCCGAATTGACCTAACTTTTTAAAGGACCGGAGCTTTAACTGAGCTTTAACAGCAATCTTCAAAATTCTCGGAACATCCAACTATTTTCGGAATTTTCTCCGGATGTCGAGGTGTTTCGTCAGTTTGACCGATTATTTGGACGTATATTTCTGCCAAACGGAACTGTGTGCATTATGACGTGAACCCTGTTACACATATATTATTATGGGTCTCAGGGCTCATGTCTTAATATACTTAGTTCCGTTTGGCAGAAATACGTCCATTTGATCGAATTTGATGATTTTTTTTTCAAATTAGACAATCTTCGGAACTAAATCCGGGCGTATTTCGACATTTTTCCCCGAAACTTATGACAGATTGGAATTTTTCCGGAACTTCGGGAAATTACAATTAATTCCGGGAACCCCGGAGTTTTTGGTTGAATAGAGTGACACCACTGACAGGAAATACACAAATTGACTCGTCGGATATTAGCTACAAATCTGGAGCAAGGAGTCAGGAAAAAGACGTTCGCCGAGCGACGGGGGTTGCGGAAAGAGGGATGATGGACAGGGATCTTGAGAAGGGAGAGAAGGCCGACGACGCGGAGGGTGGCGGAGGAGAGAAAAAAAAATGGTAATTTAAAGGAAAAGAGCGGTAATAAATAAAAATGTAAACATAAAAATTGAAAGTAAGAGAGCCGCCGAGAGAGAGAGAGACTGACGAAACAAGGAACCGAAAAAAATAAGGAAAAAAGACGATGGGGGCG
>NW_017547211.1:4710313-4726376 GCF_001854935.1 Bemisia tabaci | reverse complement strand
GGGGGGGGGGGGGGGGTGGCCACATGGGCCGCGGCCCATGGCGGCAAATCTACATGGGGCGGCAAATTTTGAAATTTTTTTTAAATGTATTCGAATTTAGAAAAAAAATTGCAAACGAGAAAAGGCGAATAAATCTCTAATTTTCTGAGAGTATAGTAATTTCAACTTTTGTCGTCTTTCAGTGATACAAGAGACAGCACCTTTAATTAGTCGAGTTAAGAGAGAAACCAAACACGCACTTTGGCCTGGAACGGCGCAACTTACCTGGAGAGAAATTATGACGAGGACTTGAGATGAAAAGGAGAAGCCCTCGGCGCGGCGCGATCGGCATGTAACGCATATTAGCGCCTATAAGACTGTACGAATACTTCACGCATTGCATCAAACACAGTGCGGTCATTGCGGACAGCGTGAAACGGATAGCGCCTACAAGAATGCATGAATACCTCACGCATTGCGTCAAACACAGTGAGGTCTGCCAGGCAGGTAGGTGCGGCGGCGGAAGTTAAAATCATTAATCCACATTTATGTTTGTTCTTTCATAATTTTTTCGTTCATTCCTTATGAAGGGAAGGCCTTGTCCACACAGAGATAGGTTTACGAAACTTAATTTTCGCGCAAAGTTCCGTGAACTTTTGCTAGTAGTGTTGACAGGGCTTTCCCAAAAAATGTGTTCAACACCAGTAAACGTGTATCATACACCCCTCCCCCGCTTGCACGTTCATTTGATTGTTTTCATTGATGTTTCAAAACGAATGAGAAGGGGGCGGCAAAGTACTAGTGACCCATGGGCGGCAAGTAGCTAGGTAAATCCGGCCCTGCGGAGTATGGAGCGACCCTATTGGTTGAAATTCGTGGTTCTTATCAGGGTGTCGTAGTTTTTTTTCCAGTAAAGGAAATCCTGATTTTTCCTCGTTTTTGACTGCTAAATCCTGATTTTTTGTAGAAGGCGAATGTAACTTCACAAAAATAGCTCGATGAAAAAATCTGATCGGACGGCCGACTTTTCTCAAATCCTGATTTTACGACCGATTTCTCCTCAAATCCTGATGAAATGGGATAAAATCCCGATTGATCTCAAATCCTCATAGAATAGGAAAAATCGGGAAGATACTGATGCTAGACACCCTGCTTACAGACTAAGGTTGCCGTTTTGCCGTTAGGTAGACGCTTCCACCAATAGGATCCCTCCATATCCCTTTTGTCTTCTCTGTCTATAGCTTTGTCTATCAATTTCGACAATCAGTCCGCAGGTTTGTCATGTATTGTGACGTCACGAGTGTACCGGATCCGTTACCGCGCTATTAATGACCACTTCAAAATGGGTCGGTTCCTAAAACAGTTTTTTTTCAGTTTGGGAGGTGATTTCAAGATTGTTTAATAGCGTCATCGTTCTTTTCGTGTTCGTCATTGGAATCAGTTATCAGTTCGCAAATCCCCGCACCTCGCAACAGGCCGATTTGGGTCAATTTTGCACTCTTGAAATGAATTTTCGTTACTTCGTGTGGGGAACGAGGAATACGTGCATAACTGCATACACTTGGTTTTCGTTCTCTAAAACTCGATCCGATTGAAGATTACTGTCGAGTCTTTAATGATTCCTAAAAAGTGTTTTAAATCAAAGACTTTGACAGCTTTGTCGATTTTATTTTAAGTATATGTCGTTGTACTTACTTCTAATTTTCTGAATAACTGTACTGAAAGCTGCCTTACCTGAAACACACAAGAGGAACAGAATTTTCAGACATTTGGTCATCATACTAAGTAACGAAGATGTGCACTAAACGGAGTGAATTGGATCTTTCAGTTCGAAAACGACCCATCTCGGGAAAAAAATCATGAGACAATAAAAACTAAATAACAAGCAGAAAAGGAGTGGGTTACCCCCCAAAAAAGCATCCTAAAAAACACGAGTTGGGTTGTTTACGAATGGAAAGATCCAATTGGACTACCAACAATTTGAGATAATTTTAACTCGAGATTCAAGTTTTTCGTACTTAAGATTTATTTTTTTTATAAGATTATTTTATTTCAATATCACATATTGATACTTATTGTGTAGATTCTTGGTTTATTTTTAGATTTTATTACGTTTTTTTACAAAGAGATTCTAATCTTACTTCTCGCTGAATAGTACACTGCCAAAAAATTTGGAGTGAAATTCAGTGTCGGTGTTCATTCATATAGCGTCAAAAAACCCCCAAGTGATATGAATGGGGAGCGGAATCTATCCTTTTTTAATGGAGTGACTTACACTATTACGGAGCTGAATCTACTCTTTTTGTAGAGTGCCATACGTTTTCATGGTGCTAATTTCACTTCACATTCATACCCATCAGGGTTTTTGGGAGCTTTGTACACTCAGGTTAGAGTACCTATATTAAGAGAGTATGGCCACTGGGTCCCATGGAGAGGCTTAGGACCCAAAAATGGCGGTGCTTTGTTTTGGTTTTTGAGGATGGGAGGGGGGTCATTGCCAACTTTTGACGGTTATCACCAACCGCACTTGCTGCCAACCTTACTACATCTAAGATCATTTTTTTCAAAAATTGCACACGATTAGCCTTAAAAATATGTAAAAAAGTCGCAATAGTGCATTTGGGTAAAGTTCTCGTTACGATAAGCAAAGACAACTACATTTTGAGTCATTTTGCATTACATTTATTTATGGCGTCCGCCATTTTTGGGTCCTAAGGGCTCCATTCAGCCTAAGATGGCTGAGCCAATCAGATAGAGGTGGTAATCCCAGTGGCCATACTCTCTCAATATAGGTACTCTATATACACTCAGGTACAGAATTTCACCCCTCGATTTTTAACAGTGTTCCGATGGCATCGGTACAATGATTACGAATCAAGGAAGATTGCAGGTTTCACGTACGAGATTGGTGCGTCTTATTTTTTCTCCCTCCCTTTTAACACCCGAATCGAGACGCAATACGCAGTGACGAAAGCAAGGATGAAGCTTTCAAAAGGAAACGCCGCGTACTCCTTTACATCCGCTTGAGAAGGTGTTAATGAAACGTAGTACGCACCCTGGATCGGCCGAGGGCCCGTGGGCCCGAAACCCACTTGCGGGCCCCTGGGCCCTACAGCAGCGTCCGAGAGGGACCATCCGATCAGCATTGACAAACTGTTCAAAATTTTACTGGCTATACCAATGCTGCCATGCTAAGTAAAAAAGACCGTATGCATTCGAATGTTACCACATTTTCTCTCAAAAAATATGAAATTTTGAAAAAGTCGTGAATTTCTTCTCTCAAAATTTGCAGACTTTTTAGACTAAATTATGGACTAAATCCTCGAATGAAAAAGAACTATTCAGAAATTTTCTTGAAAAAACATTGTAAACATTTGTACATTGTAAACATTTGTACATTTGTACATTGTAAACATTGTACATTTGGGTGCCTTATTGTAAATAGAAACATCAACTTCCTGTGACTACATTTTCTGATACCTACACGTGAAGTGACGTACCACCGACGGCGCTATTTGACATTCCGGAAGTTTTCAAGGCAGACTAACAAAAAAACCTGAAAAGTTACATGGAAATAGTTGTATGATGTTAAATTGACGAACTTTCAAGTGTATTAGGGAAATTGCTATAGATTCGATGATGTTTTAGATCTTAAAGATTCGAAAATTTACTGAAAAACTTTTCAAAGCAGCTCGAACCTGATATTTAAATGACAATTTTCCTCAGCGTACAAAACACTACCGAGCACAATTATTTTTAATCAAATTTTAGACCACTTAATAAGTGTTTAGAACGAACATAAACAAGACAAAAAAATAAACCATGGCGGCAACCTCGCACCCATCTGTTGCTGACTGCCACACGTTACCAAATATTTCTCTTAACACTTAATATTTCCCAGGGCCGAACATTAGCCAGTTCCGCTCTCAGCCTAGCGGCAGGAAGGGAGCCCCATAGGGGCGGGGGTTCCAAATCGACTAAAGGTCCTTCGAAGAAGGGGGGGGGGCGAGGGCTCAAATTCACACCCACGATCTTGTGTGGAGAGGCGAACGGGTGTACAAGTGTAGGAGCCAACGTCAAAGATCAGTTGAAAGCTGGGCATTAATAATGAAATGAGCACTAATATGTTAATTTTTCAGAGGATTCTGCTCGGCCTTGGTTCCTGAAAATTTGAAAAACCTACAGAGCATGGATTTGTCTATCGCTCTAATGTCTAGGGACGATGAATACCGTCTGTAATTGGCTATAGGTTCTAAACATGGAGTATAAAGCTATGAAACTAGCAGAAACCCCCAGAAGGGTCAGGATTCTAAAAGAAGTGGCCTAGAAAAATGGTCTGATAGGGGGCTAGTGTCTATATCTACTGCGAAATTTTCCGCGATCTTTTGTGATAAAATATCCGTCCTCAAGAAAGAAAACCTTAGTCCACAAAACATACTTTAAATTTAAATTATCGGCACAAAATCCTCTCCCAACATTTTAGGACGAAAAAAAAAAACACCGAATAATGTTGAGCCGACATGGAGCAGTGGTGGTTTGAAGTATCTAACTATAAAAACTTAGCTCTTAGAAAAAGCTGATTAGCTTTAATGATTATGGCACAGAATTGTCACTTAATAATGCAAATCCTAACTTCTGCTTCGATCCTATTATTTAGAGCATAAGAGAGTGTTTCACTTCACCTTCATAGCACACAATTTCTTTCGACCCACCTCTACAAAAATCGCCCTACCGAAATTCGTTCATTCGAAACCTAAGGTTCTTTCCCCATGGCGAGTCGCAAATAAATATTGTAAATAAAAATGGGTTTCCCACGCTCCTCTGTGGAGCAGGGCCTAGCCCAATTACGTGAACAAATTCGAGGAACAATTACTTTTCCTCCGGCAGGAAGGCGCGCAGTTAAATTCTCCCACAGAATTGACACCACTGGGAACAAACTAAAAAAAAAAAAAAAACAGCGGGAAGATGAATCCAAGACCTGCGCATAATAAAACGGGTACCATGAGTTTTTAATGGCTCGGAAATTTTTTTAATAAAAAAAAGCTGTGCGTTTCCCACGGACAGGAACCAGAGTGTTGAGAGATATTGTCATGAGACAGAGCGAAAATTTCGTCCAAATGTTCCGGGGAGTCCAATTTCTAGCCCCATAAAATTCTGACAAGAGTGGGAAACATTTATTCAAATGAAACGTTTCAATCTGGGCTGGCCGAGAGAACGCGTTCTCACCGAAAGGTCAAGACAGGAGACTTCAACCTACAAACTTCGCGGTAGGCGACATGATTCGCATGTGGCGCTAAAACATAAAACTTAGACATTTTCGAGGATGATACGATCTTGTTCTCCCTTCTTTGTCCCGCGTAAATGTTCTCCAGGGTGTCTACTAAAACAGGCTGATCAAAAATAAGTACTTTTACATTACTTTTTCAGTACATTCTCGAAATATTCAGTACCTCCTCCAACGGAAAAATTCCGTACTTCTTCAGTACCTCCATTTGACGCAATTCGAAAAATTTGAAATTGCGAAAAAAATGACAAAAACTTTAAAAAAATTCCGGACCTTTTTGTGGGATTTCCGCACTTTTTCAGTACTTCCGGGCCGCCCTCAAAAAATCAGTACTATTTCCGGACTTTCCGGACTTGTAGACACCCTGATGTTCTCAGTACATTGGTAGATTTCCTTCGATTTTAAACTCGCTGAGAATTTCAATCTGGAGGCTTCGCAAAAATCAACAAGACTCAAAAAGTAGTTTGCGATACAAAAAAACCTCCTGAAAAGGAATCGATTATTAAGGCGTTGCAGGGTGGCAAAATTTCATGAAAAATAAAATCTTTGCTTTCACGTGAAATTTATGAAGAATATTGAAAAATACCGGTTCCTTTTCATGTTTCGCAAAATGTAAAAATTGTGACTTTCTTCTATTTTTGTATGTCTGGTTGCGGGTTGCATACTCAAGCCTCAGACAAATATAATATATCTCAACCTCGTCCAATTTTATGAAATATTTCACTGAAATTTCCAATCTTTCATTTCTTTCTTACGTTTCATGCCACCCTACGTGTTCGTTACGAGCACCTTGTGAATCGATCCATTAAATACTATAGGTTTAAATGCCAGATCAATCGATAAATCGAAAAGCACGCCACGCCACTGCACTGGGGCAAATCATTTCAACAAAGATAATGACATCCGACCCGTAGTTCAGCGAACGCAATCATGAAAACTCGTAGGTCATATAAAGAGGTTTCCGCTGGAGAGTTTTCCAAAATGTGTCTGTAGAGGGAAAACAAACTCGAAAATAGAGCCGGGAGTTGTTTTTGTGTTTAGAACATATGGGACTTGCTCCTTGCACAGAGAGGATATCAAGGGGAAAATAAGACGGTGGTGGACGCGAAATCTTACAAATTGGAAAAGAGGGANTGACATGTCACGCAGGAGGCGCGAACTTTTTTTTGACGCGGTTGCCTGAATCATGATTTAACGTACGGCAGTGAATGGAGCATTTGGAAAATGGTTTTCCCGACGATGTCAGCTACCAAATTGAATGTCAAATGCGATGGGTCACTAAACCTTGTGTTCTTTAGGAAGTCGTCCTCTATCGGGCATCTTTAAGTCGTATAGCATATATTGTATGTATCTTATTGTTAGTCGCCCGATTTTTCTATCATCATCGAATACTTGGACCTGATCGAATGGGTCAGTTCCGCTGGTCACAGAATCGTGGTTTGGTGTTTGATTCTTGTAGAGCAGCTAAAAATATTAAGATCCGTTTAAACAGAAATTATCTACGTTCAATATTAACCGAGAAATCGCTCTTTGAAAAGTCGGGATTTTGACGTCATCCACCGCGTTGATGACACCGGGTGTCATCAACGCGACACCCTTAGTTTCTTCCACCTAGCTTTCATCCGAGTTTCATGTTGATTAACCAGTGTAGATGTGGGTTTCTCTGACTAATGAAAGCAAGGTGGAGGAAACCAAAGGTGTCACTACGTCGGTGGATGACGTGTCAAAAACCCGAATTTTCAAAGGGCGATATCTCGGTTAATATTGAACTTAAAAAGTTGCAGTTTGGACTGATCTTATTATTTTTAGCTGACCCACAAGACTCAAGCATCAAAATATGATTCTGTGACCCAATGTAAATGGGTTAGTTGCGCTACTAACCCATTATCATTGGGTCCAAAAAAGGTTTATTGGTTTCCAAGAGTATACATCCTCCGGTCCTATCCTCAACTCTCCACCTCGCTCCGTTTTCGGCACCCTTGACACCGACATCCCATTCTACCGTGCTAGGTAAAAACGCCGTATGAACATTCGAGAGTTGCCAAATTTCCTTTCAGCAAATATTAATTTTTGAAGAAAGTTGCAAATATTTTTCCGTAAAATTTTCCGACACTCCAGATCGAATTACAAACATAAGTCTCCGAAAAAACGGAAGAGGAATATTCACATAGCTTTCGGAAAATTCACGATTCCTTAAAGGAAATTCAAGAACGCCAGATGGCTCATACGGCGTTCTTCCCTAACTACCACAGCAGCATTATCAGAGCCTGTTTTACTTTTTACGTAGAGTACCTATATTGAGAGAGTATGGCCACTGGTGTTGCCACCTCTGATTAGCTCAGCCATCTTAGGCTGAATGGAGCCCTTAAGACCCAAGAATGGCGGACGCCATAAATTAATGTAATGCAAAATGACTCAAAATGTAGTTTTCTTTGCTTATCGTAACGAGAAATTGACTCAAATGCACTATTGCGACTTCTTTACATATTTTTAAGGCTAATCGTGTGCAATTTTTGAGAAAAATTATCTTAGATGTAGTAAGGTTGGCAGCAAGTGTGGTTGGTGATAACCGTCGAAAGTTGGCAATGACCCCCCCTTCCATCCACAAAAACCAAAACAAAGCACCGCCATTTTTGGGTCCTAAGCCTCTCCATGGGGCCCAGTGGCCATACTCTCTCAATATAGGTACTCTATTTTTACGGTGATCCTTATTGTTGGCGGGCGATCCAGGATCCGCACCTGTGGAGCGTCCGGCCGGAAAATACGGCAACACTCGACGCGCCCCCTTCCGGAATAAAAACGGACTCCTCTCGTCGGGCGTCAACCCGAGGGGTGGAGGTTTTTTGATTTATACCGCCCGAGGAGATTTCTTCGGATATTACTTTCCCGCGCCCGGGGTCTCGGGCGGCCAACTCGAGAACTTCCACCCACGGCGGAGCTTTCAAAGCTCTCGCGCTGCCGAAAAACCTCATCCGCAAAACTTTACCGCCGCCTACCCCGTTCGTCGACACCACGCGCTATACGACTCGTGGGCGGGAATATAGGCCCTTCCTAGATCGTTGACAGTGGAGCACTGGAAAAAAAAAAAAACAAAAAAAAAAAACACTAAATCTAGGATCTTGAGTCCAGACCCTTAAAAACATCGACAAGAAAAAATACTCTTGATTCAATCAGATTTAAGCTTAAATCAAGAACCCAGCCTCTTAAATTGAGCGGATTTCCTTTTGCTTTAAGTTTAAATCTGATTGAATCAAGAGTATTTTTTCTTGTCAATGTTTTCAAGAGTCTGGACTCTAGATCCAACGTGTTTTTTTTCCAGTGCGCACACAGGAGCGAGTCAATAGAAAAAGTCGGACGAAGTCCCAAAACTTTGAAAGTTTTTATTTTTGAAAATAAGAGACGAAAAAGATTAAGAGGGATTCCGTTGGTTTTTTCGTGAAATTTCCTTTCAGAAACACCCTTTGAAATTGGATTTGTGACATAAAAATTTGAAATTTGAGCCACAAATTTCATGCTCGACGTTTTCTATTGGCTCGTTCCACTATGTGGCGTGCCTTGCTTTGCGATACATCGATTGATCCCGTATAAACCCGTGGAAACATATCAATAAACAGGGTGGTGGAAACGAACACCTTAGAATCGATTCTTTACCACGGCTTCGAATGGGGAAATATCGATAGTCGATCATTGTATCCTCCCACCTCGCCACTGTATCGAATATGACCTCTATCGATAAGTAACATTGTCGAGATAGGAATTTATCGATCGGGGTCGTTCGAATATCGAATTTAGGATTCCGAGGGCTGGAATTGAACCGGCGCAAGTTCCAGTGGTCGCCGGAGGAGGAACACGTCCTCCATCTGTAAAACCGAAATAAAATCGGAGGGTAAAAGAACACAAAAAGCCTGAACTTGCCGCAATATAAAGGGGTTCCCAAAAAATTCTCTTTCCAAAAGATACAGGGTTATTCAAAAGTCACGCACCACTGGCCATAACTTTAGTTCTAATTAAGATATAGAATTGCGGTTTAAGACGTTTTTCCTCATATCGAGGGGGAAACTTTTCTTAGGTACATTCCAGTTTTTGATCCCTCCGGGAGAGGGCGGCGGGGGGCAACTCAAAAATTTCAAATGGCCGCCCCTCTTATGGCCAGTGGTGCGTGACTTTTGAATAACCCTGTATACAAATCATGCGTGCGGTCGTGCGGTCGAGATCAAATTGTGGAAGTGCCCTAAAACTGCGGGGGGCTGAATGTTTTTTTTGGGAAGGGGGGATGTCGCAGACTCATGTAAATGATCGAATAAACATACTACCTTTATAATCGATTATTTACCACAGCTTCAAATGGGGAAAGATCGATAAATCGATCACTGACGCCTCGACACTGATTCACACGCGGAAGACAATCGGCTCCTCGGCTTTGATTAATTAGTTCAAAAGGCTATCAGCGGCTCCTCATTCGGATCTGTTGAAACTCTGCTTTCAATTAACGGCGAATCCGATCGAGCGCAGATGCCGAGTCCTCAGCAGATATTCTGCCGCGTTAAGTAAAAACGCCGTATGAGCATTCGAGTGTTGCCAAATTTTTCTATCGGAAAATATTTGTTTATGAAGAAAGGTATGAATATTCTTCCTTGAAATTTTCAGACTTCTTACAACAAATTTCGAACGAATTACTTCGAAATATTCAGCGACGTCCCCGAAAATTTTCACGATGTTTGGTATTTTTCACTTTGGGAAATCCTGATTTCTTAATTTTTCTAAGTCCTGATCAAATCCTGATTTTTAGTGAAGAAATATAACTTCACAAAAATAGCTCGATATAACAATCCGATCGGACGGCCGACTTTTCTCAAAGCCTGCTTTTACGACCGATTCTTCCTTAAATCCTGATGAAATCGGGATTAAATCCAGATTCACCTCAAATCCTGATAAAATCAGAAAAATCTTGATGCTAGACAGACACCCTGCTCGTGATTTGTCAAACACTGGAAAAAAAAACACATTGGATCTAGAGTCCAGACTCTTGAAAACATTGACAAGAAAAAGGACTCTTGATTCAATCAGATTTAAGCTTAAATCGAAAGGAAATCCGCTCAAATTAAGAGGCTTGGTTCTTGATTTAAGCTTAAATCCGATTGAATCAAGAGTATTTTTTCTTGTCGATGTTTTTAAGAGTCTGGACTCTAGATCCAAAATGTTTTTTTCCAGTGAAGTCCTGATCAAATCCTGATTTTTAGTGGAGAAAAATAACTTCACAAAAATAGCTCGATACAAAAATCCGATCGGACGGTCGACTTTTCTAAAAGCCTGCTTTTACGACCTATTCTTCCTTAAATCCTGATGAAATCGGGATTAAATCCAGATTCACCTCAAATCCTGATAAAATCAGGAAAATCCTGATGCTAGACACCCTCCTCGTAATTTGTCAAAGGAAATTTGGCAACGTCTAAAGGCTCATACGGTGTTTCCCCCTATCACGACAGTATTCGTCTTTAACTCGAGGATGTGCCCGGGTCGACAACGGCGGGATCCCGGGTCGGCGAGGCGCCTGGGCACCCCGAAAGGTCAATCAGGGAATTGGAGCAGTGGGTCAAGCTGGCAATTTCGCCAATCCCGGCTCCGGCGAAATGGTGAAATGGGTCGGCGACGCAATTGCGGATTCGGGTCAGGGGGCATCCGAGGGGTGACTGTCGAACCTTCGGACGGTACCCGAAAGCGCGAAAGCCCGATAGCGCGAACACCAGAGGGCTGATTATCGAAATTCAGAGTATCTGTTGGTACCCTGTCATTCAAATTCCCTACTTTTTCGGTTCCTTCTCCTTACTTTTTCCTTATTTTCCCGAAAATCCCTCATTTTGTCAATTCTCGAAAGTCCTCGCTTTTTCCTTACTTTCTCGAAAATTCCTCATTTTGACGATTCTCAAAAATTTTTGTTTTTTCCTTACTTTTTCCTTAGCTTACATGCATTTTTGACAGTATTTGGATTGGGAAAGTGGAAGGATGAAATGACAAAGGAATAAACCGCCGAGAACACGAGGATTTTTTGTCAAAATTACTTAGATAGCGTAGATTTTTGGTCAAAACTTCAATCGCACTGATTTTTGTTAAAATTACTGCATCGCGCTTAACTTGTGTCAAACTTACTTCGACCGCGCTGATTTTTCGTCAAAATTACTTCGACCTCGCCGTGTGATAGTGCGTGGGGAAAATTTGCGTTTCGCTGGTGAAAGCGTACACTGAGGAACTTCCTGCACCCCTGTTGTGCCTAGAATAAAACACGGGGATCGTTGGAGCAACGATATATTTTCCTCCGACTGTGGCTTTCGGAAAAGTCGAGCGGTGGATGAGGTTACGCGCACGGGATAAAATGGAGCCATCGTGCTGCGAAAATATCGCGAGCTCTCCCAATTGAAGCGGTCCATGATCAAACCCACGAGGTCCGTTCTTCGCTGACCCTTGAGAACCGTAGGAACAGTCATGCGTGGGGACTCGTAAGGAATCGGACGTGTTGGATTTTGACATGGAGCGATCCAATTGTGCGTTGCCCTTGAGTCTTGATTAGCTCGAGTGAAACCCAATGTCCTGCGGCTCAAGAAAATTGCACCGCCGTGAATAATTCGTTGCCAAACCGTGCCATCTTACAGACTCGTTCGTTGCAGATGAGAGGGTCATTTCTGAGATTTCTAGAACTCGAACGAGGAAAAAACGGACTCCTTTTTCAGGGTGTCCAATGTCCATTGGTATGAATGAGAAAAACGTATGCCGAAGATGCATAATTGCACAATATATCGTCACCTTCCAGGCAAAGTATCACAAGCGCCATGCGACGTTTAAAAATTTCCGCCGCCATTTTATTTCTTTACTGAGAAATTGTTGGTTGAATCTGTTTGGAAATTTCACTAAATTTTATCGGCAGCACAAAGAAAATTCAATGAAATTTTCGGACAGCTTCGTTGAACAATTTCTCTGTAAAAAAATAAAATGGCGGCGGAAATTTTTAAACGTCGCATGGCGCTTGTGATACTTTGCCTGGAAGGTGACGATATGTACCCTGTCATTCAAATTCCTTACTCATTCAGAACCTTATCCTTACTTTCCCGAAAATACATTTTTTTGGAGAGTCTTAAAAATCCTTGCTTCTTCATCAGCTTTTCCTTACTAAACTAGGCTCGTTAAGAGCTAAGAGGAGCTACCACCTCCCACAAACCGCATGTCGATATCTGTTCGAAGTGTGTTCGATATCTGTGTAAGTTCCCGAATGACAGCCTTACTGTCCGTTGTTTTCGGACAGCCTTTGTAAATAGAGGAAAAACAATGTTGCCAACTGTTACAGAACCGCCACGGGGCGGTTAGGTCTTGGACACCCTGTATTTTTCACGAAATAATCGAGGAATAGCAAGTTCTTTTAGTCCTTTTTGCTTTCAGGACTACATTTTGCAATAAGGAACTACTATTTTTAGCTCTTCAGAAAACAACATACGTACCATTCGTTCCCTGTAAAGATAGGTGCTTTACACTGAAAAAAAAAAAAAAAAAAATCGATCATGTAGACCGAACGATCGGTGTTCCATGCCATCCCAAATATTCGGTTTGTCAAACTAAACTTTCGATACGTGTGACCGAACGTTTGTCATGTCGTGACCAAACTTTGTTCGTCAGTTCACTTTACCGCACAAGTTCGGTTACGCGCGCCGAAATTTCAATTTGACAAGCAGAATTAGTTGGGATGATATGAAACACCGAGCTTCGGTACATGAGACCGAACTTTTTTTTTTCAGTATAGGTTAAACGCCAGAAATAATAGTTCACTGAAAAAAAATCTCGGTGTATTTACTATGAAAAGGATAAAATTACCAAGAATTCAGGGTTCTATTTGATCCCAGTTTTTTCTTGGTAAAATTACCATTAATGGAATTGGTAATTTTACCGAGAAATCTCGGTAAAATTATTAAACATTCTCGGTAATTTTACTGGACCTTGGTAAAAACGCCAATATTTTTTATCGACTACGGTAGAATTACCGAGATGAAATGGCAAAGTTACCGGGAATTGATTACCAATAAAAGTGGTATTCTTGCCTAAGAAAAACAGTAAAAATACCGGTTTTAGGTAAGCTTGCCAGTCTGTCTTGGTAAAATTACCAATAATCGGTAAAAAAAGTGAGATGGTAAAGGTACCAACGGACCGTGGTAAAAACGCCGAGAATTTTTTTTCAGTGATTCCCGATTGAAAAAGGTAGTCCATTCCTTCCGCTTATTGTTAGTTGCGATCGACGAGGCAACAATGTAACAGAGCGGATGGTGCCTCGATTCGAGTTACGTTATTTTTTGCAATCTCCGCCTCTGCAAAATAACGGCGAGCGGGAGAGGGGGGAGGGGAAGGGGGACTCTTTTTCCCNGGGGGGGGGGGGGGGGAGCTAATCATCGAGCAAACAAAATGATAACTTGGCGGGGGCAATTGCCGTATTTGTTCCTGGCGCAAAAAAAAAGGATCCTTTCACCGGCACAATCGGATGTTCACGGGTGTCCGCATGTGCTACTACCCCGATGACACATCGAGGCGTGAATGATCGACTATCGATACATCTCCATTTGAAGCTATGGTAAAAAATCGATTGTAAAGGTGTTCCCTGTTTATCGATCCTTTTCCATAGGTTTAAATGGCAGATCAATCGATATATCGCAAAGCACGCCACGCCACTGGACAAATGTTGTTGCGCAGATCGGGAGCGGGACCTTGAGGCCTAATCCCAGATCAAAGGGCTTCACTCCCGTCTCCAGGCTTGCAATTTAATGGAAACATCGGAAAAATGTGTTGATTCTGATGATCGAGAGCAGATGAGTCATTCAGATCGTAAAAGTGGAATGATAGAGGACAAAAAAATGAACCAAAAAACCCGAAGAATCAAACCGGGAACTTGATAAAGGGATAGTGTCAAGAAATTGCATACCCCCGGGGCTACTTTCAAGAAATCATCACGTGAACCTCGAATTTACGTAACTTTTTACGGAAAATCCGTACTTTTCCTGCACTTCCGACTCTCAGGACAGTAGGAGCAAATGAATCAAGAAACCCGGGGAATCGAACCGGGAAATTGATAAATGGACCATGTTAAGACATTGCATACCCCCAAGGCTACTTTTGAGAGCTCATCACTAAAACCTCGAATCTCGGGTTCATTGTGGCCTCAACTTTAAGAGGTTTTTTCGAGCTTTGACGTTAGTTTCAGGGAAAACGAGTGGTACCATCATGTTTCTCGCGAAGTTTTGCGTAGGAATCTGTGCTTAAATCACGAATTCCTTAAACACGCGAGACCTCAATTCGGTCCCCGATGCGCAGTTTTCTCCGTGAGTCATAAGACCATAAGAGAGACGTTTCAGCCTCTTTGTTGTTTGGCGCTTCGACTCGAGGCGCCATCGAAACAATGCACGTGGCCGCGGCGCACAGTGGGTCGAGTCAATAAGAGGGGTTGAAAAAAATTTGGAAACTTTTGAAGCTCATAACTCCGTTTTTACAAAATTTGAGGTCTTAAAAATGGTCCCATTGGTTTTACCATAAAATTTTTTTTCAGAATCGATCCTCAAAATTTAAAATTTGACGAAATATAAACATCAAAATTCAGGTCATAGAGCTTTTAGGGTCCAGGAGGGCAGTGGTTTCATCTTCCGGAACTAGTATACCGAATTTCGGGACTTTTCAGATTTTCCAGAATTTTTCCAGGAACTTTTGAAATTCTTCGAATGTTCCGGATCTTTTGTATTTTCCGGAACTATCTCGGAAACTTTGAAAAAATCTAAAAAGAAGTCCGGAACTTTTGCCGTTCATGGAGTGAGAGAAATTGAGACAAAAGAAATTGAGGTTTAAAAAATGGTTCCATTGATTTTTCCGTAAAATTTTCTTTGAGAATCGTTCCTCAAAATTTAAAATTTGACGAAATAAACATCAAAATTCAGGTCATAGAGCTTTTAGGGCCCAAGAGGGCAGTGGTTCCATTTTCCGGAACTAGTACCGAATTTCGGAACTTTTCAGATTTTCCAGAATTTTTCCAGGAACTTTTGAAATTCTTCGAATGTTCCGGATCTTTTGTATTTTCCGGAACTTTCTCGGAAACTTTGAAAAAATCTAAATAGAAGTCCGGAACTTTTGCCGTTCATGGAGTGAGCGAAATTGGAACAAAAAAATAGTGTATTTCCTTAATTAAAATACACTAAAAATTTGAGGTGTAAGAAATGGTCCCATTGGTTTTTCCGTAACATTTTCTTTCAGAATCGTTCCTCAAAATTTAAACTTTGACGAAATAAACATCAAAATTCGCATTTTTTGTCAAAAATTTCAAGTCCGACCTCTCTGATTGGCTCGATCTACTGTGCGGCGTTGCTCCGGGACAGCGGTATTGACGAGAACAGAGGAGAAGAGAGGGGAGCCGAGGAAAAGGGCGGAGGCAACAACTACACTTCCCTACTCAAACAATAAGAGAAATTACTTACAAGAATCGACAGCAAAATGACCGATTTGTAACGCCCGGCGAGAGAAACAAGAATCAGTTTACTGATACAGAAACCAGGATTGCCGATTGAGCGGCTTAAATATTTCAACTTGGGTTTTCGTACTCAGCGACATGAGACCCTCCACTGACTTCTTGGCGACAGGTGGAAACTTTTACTTTCGGGGATTCAACAATTCCACGTGGACAATTACAAGGGAGCAACAGTCATCACCAGGCCCGCCACATCCCATCTCGGGCCCTGGTACCAATTTTCTGGCCCGGGCCCCTAGCACAGGGGGGGGGGGGGGGGC
>NW_017547211.1:4699545-4710238 GCF_001854935.1 Bemisia tabaci | reverse complement strand
TAGCATCCGACAACGGAAGAAAATGAAACACAGTTACTAAAAATATCATTCTACATATACTCAAAATCTTGAAAATATCTAAAAAAGTAAGAAAAATTTTATAGTGCCCTAGCGTGTTCTTGAAACTTTATTCACCTTTTGCGGAATTTTTAGGGTAATTTTTTCACTTTTCCCTACGAGACAAGGGTTACACATGAATTCGTAGTGGTTTGTCACCTGCGTCACGGGCCCCTCCAGGGCCCGGGCCCCGGTACCAAGGACCCAGTATCCCCCCCCTTGTGGCGGGCCTGGTCATCACCCTAATTTCGGCTGTTGACCTACCTATATGGTGGACGATCAGCTTCGGGTGACATCATGAGCTAAACAAGTTTCCCGAACTTTGGTTTGTTCGCAAAACGAAAATGACAACACTTTGTTAAACATCAACAATGTAGGGAAGTCAACAGTAGAATGCTGAAGTCCCGAAAGTAAAAGCTTCCACAATGGCCAAGATACTAGTAGAGGATCTCTTGTCTCTGTGTTCAACCCTGGTATACAAAAAGCTCAACTTGCGTACACCTTGAGTTCAGTATACAATTGTTGCGACTTAAAGTCGAATTTAGAGGTTAGGATTCTCGACTTCTGGTCGACCGTAAACCGATAAGTTTTGGGCCCATGTCATGGCGCTTCATGGGCTCGAGCACCAAATGTCACTTCTCGATTACACAGTGTGCATTTCCCTTAGCTTTTCCCAGCGAGCCAGTTATTAAAATTGATAGACAAAGCTATAGACAAAGAAGACAAAAGAGGCATGGAAGGATCCTATTGGTGGAAGCGGGTGGTAGCAATGGAAAAAGGAGGTAGGTAATAGACTAAGTAACTACAATCCACGAGGGACCCGATAGTTAGTCCATCATTTTCTCTCTTAGTCTGTAGGAACCACCCATTTCAACCAATAGGATAGCTTCATACTCCCTATGTCTTCTTTGTCTATCGCATTGTCTATCAATGTCAATAATCGGCCCGCTGGCCCGTTCAATATCTCCGAGTTCTCCCGGCTCTGCATCTATGTAGCCACCTGGATTTGAGATGAAAACACTTAATTTAGCACCCGGAGCGGCAACACTGCGAAGAACAGCCGTCTCCTCCCCCTCCGCCTCCCCCGGGACACGGTCCACGACTAGCGCCGAATTGGCGAACTGATTTCGCGAGGCCGGGGTTACCAGATCCGGCGAAAAAAACACGGAATTCAGCGGATAAACACGGGAAAAGGGGGGGAGGGGTGCCGAGATCTGGCGGGAACGCGCGGGAGGCTGCGGGCAAGATGGAAGTCCGCGAACCGCCGCCAGAGTGGGGGCAGCGGGAAACTTCGGGGGGGGGGGGGGGCGGNAGGGGGGTTTTAGTGGGGGGGAAGGGGTACTCGATTCCCTCCACGACGAGTCGAGTACTACATTTCTTTCATTCAAGCGCACTGGCTGGCTATGCCGGCTATAGACCTGATGCGCGGCAGAATGCTGTGCAGAGAGTAGAGACTTGTTATACTGCAGGACTAATGGAGATGTTGCATGTGTGAGGAATTTGTGATTTGACCATTGATTCCTATGTAAGAGTTTGCGAGAAACACGATGGTGCCACTGGTTTTCTCTGAAATCATCTCCCAAGCTCAAAAAAAGCTCTCAAGTTGAGGCCAAAATAGAGGGGATATCCCACGCTATCCTGAGAGTCCACCTCTACTACATCAAGACAGACTCTCCATGCAAAGATAGGGAGCAAATACATTAGCAGTGATGCCGTGTTTTCAGTTTTTGAGTCCCCAAATAAAGTGGCAACCCTGCTGATGTATTTGCTCCCTATCTTTGCATGGAGAGTTTATCTTGATGTAGAGGTGGACTATCAGGATAGTGTGGGATATTCCCTCCATTTCGACTTCAACTTGAGAGCTTTTTTGAGCTTGGGAGTTGATTTCAGGAAAAAAAGAGTTCATGGCGGAAAATTCTTGTTTGAGAGGACCTTTAACCTCTGAGAGAGGACGTTACGCAAAACACCAAAAATTGAATGTCCTTCTGTCATAAAATTTCACCTTTTCAGGTCATTCCTTGGAAACCCTTTCGAGCCCACCATTTTATGCTTATAAATTCAATGCAAATTAAACAGGATCGTCAAAACTGGTCATGAATCACTCGACACACTCTTGGGGCCATTCAATAGCCTTGACGACTTTAGTCTACAACTGAGTCCATTCAGATTCTTCTTCCCCTGTAAAATTCGATCTTCTGGACAGGTCCGGTTCCGGGTTTTTAAAATTTCGGCAAAATTTGAAAAAAAAAATGGTCCCTGATTGGCAAAAGAAGAAATTCCCGGTTTCTGTAAAAATATCCCTGATTTTTCCCTGTAATTGTTCATTCCCTGATGAATTCTGGTTATCCCCGGTTTTTCCGAGTGCTGGACACTATGCATTTATTTCAGGGGCAAGATATGCAACCCGCACTAAAAAAACCAAACAACTTTTAAAAACTTAATTGAGGACTTCTTCGGTAAAATGACATATCAGACTTGCAATGCTGCTAAGATTGCGCAAGTTTCTAGAGCGTTTGCGGTAGATGAAATTCATTCACAGTTGACTTACTTACTTACACCAGAAAGGAAAAATTCGAGGCTGGCTCAGAGAAAAACTCAGAGAGCTGCCGGATAAATTGCTCATTACAACCAACAAACTACGTTGCACAATCTTAGCAGCATTGGAAGTCCCGTACGCCCTTTTACCGAAAAATACCTAACTATTTTCATCTAAATCTGTTTCTGTACGCTGATTCTCTACACTGTGCGACAAGTTTAAAAGGAACATAAAAGAGGCGAAAAAAACGTCCACCTCAGACGATCTAGCGAGCTTACACTCGTTACGGCGCACAGTGGATCGAGTCGATACGAGAAGTCGGAAAACATTTGGAAACTTTAAAAGCTTACGACTCTGTTTATACAAAATTTTGAGGTTCTACGAGTAGGGCTGCCACAGAGTTTGGAAAATTAAATCCCCTGACAAATTTTGGCGAAATTCCCTGACAATTGAAGATGTGTCAGGTAGTTAAAAATATACATGATTAGAAATAGTTTTGGGGCAAAATCTGTTTTTCGAAACGTCAAACCCATTCTGGAAAGCAAATAAAGGTGACTTGACAATATTTCCCTGACATTTCCAGGTCTTCCCTGGTTTTCAAAAATTCTCTGACATTTCCCGGTTTTCCCGATATTCCCTGACAGTGGTACCACTGGAAATAAAAAACACGTTGGATCTAGAGTCCAGACTCTTGAAGACATTGACAAGAAAAAATACTCTTGATTCAATCGGATTTTTGCTTGAATCAAAACGAAATCCGCTTAAATTAAGATGCTTGGTTCTTGATTTAAGTTAGATTCTGATGGAATCAAGAGTACTTTTTCTTGTCGATGTTTTGAGTCTGGACTCCAGATCCAATGTGTTTTTTTTTTTCCAGTGTACCCCTGTAAGAGTGGTTATATAGGTTTCCTCGTGAAATTTGCTTCTAGAGGCGACCCTAACAATTCTAAATGTGACGAAATAAACAAAAAAATTTGCAGTTATAATCAAAAATTTGGAAGGTATGGATTCGATCGACTTGAATCGATCGAAAAATGAAAACGTGAATCGATCGAAATGAATCAATCGACACCGATTCGATCGACAGTTAATTTAAAAACACCCGTGTCGATTCGATCGAATCGGTGTCGATTGATTCATGTCGATCGATTCACGTTTTCATTTTTCGATCGATTCATGTCGATCGAATCGACACCGGTTTTCTTAATAATTTGTCGATCGAATCGGTGTCGATCGTTTCACGCTTCATTTTTCGATCGAATCCATACCCTCCAAAAATTTCATATCCGACCTCTCTAGTCGACTCAATCCACCGTGCGGCGGCCCGAACTAACTACGCAGTAGCTTCTGAATCAGCCGTTCGGCCGAGCTGGAAGGAGCCCGAGGGGTGACCCGCATCCAAATTCTCCGTTTGATTGATCGCTCTTCAACGGGAAAACAATTTTTTATCCTTCGCGGCATCTAGACGCCGGATTTGAATTCCGAAAACACGACGAAAACCCACCGCCATGAGCTAGCCACACTGTCAGGTCCATTAAACGCCCAACGCTGAGAGATAATGTCCTCGAATTATGGTCAAACGGAATGGGTCAACAATGGACGGAAAGACAAGGTGGCGAGTTTTCTTGAATTTCGAACTTCGTTAGTTTTTCCTTGACTTTTCATGGTTTAATGCTACTGAAATGTCATTGTGGAAGTCCCTGATAAATTAAACAATCCTAATCATAAATATTCTAATTTTTGCTCGAAAAAAAATTGACACTTATTTGTTTTTACAAACCATCATATTGAATATGAATATTTCTCTACCAATTTTTTTGGAGGATTTCGTTCGTAATTTGATCTAAAAAGTCTGAAAGTTTCGAGGGAAAATATGCGTAACTTTCTTCACAAATGAATGTTTTCTGAGAGGAATTTCGGCACAGGGTTGCCACAGAATTTAGAAAATTACATTGCCTGACTTTACCCTGATTTCCGGGTTACATTTTAATGAAATTCATTGACAATTGAGGACATGCCAGATACTTAAAAGACATGATTTGAAATAGTTTACAGGCAAAATTTGTTGTTCGAAATGTCAAACTCACTCTAGAGAGAAAATACAGGTGACTTGACAATAGCTATGTTTATGCGAGCCTCTTAACCTAACTTCAATCGAAACCTGAGTTTGAAACCAAGGTTCAAATCACGGCATAAACGATACGGAACTAACGAAATGTAGGTTTCCGAAATTTGTGTTTGAAACCTTATTTTACACTAAAGACTAGGTTTTCGCACTCCGCATAAACGAACCGGAGGTTGAAATTAGTTGAAATTCGACTTCAAATGCGATTTTCAGGTGCGCGATCGGCAATATGGCGGATTTATTATCATACCGTTCGTAAACAACTGGTGCTCATCCCACGATTTAGCTTTAATTTTGCCATTATTCAACATTTTTTACGATCATAATTTTACTACAATTGTTGCTTAAGCACTTTTACGTGATTCCTTCAGTTATATGTGGCTTACTTATCCTTATTTAGCTAAACGTAGGACGTTATTTTCTAGTGAAGGTGTTTAGTGTCAGATGGAATCCAGGCTTATTACTGCTTTTTCAGATTATTCTTGCAACTCTAATCAACATTTTATGACTACAGAAGCAAAGCAAGCAAAGAGCTTTACAGGCTACAATTGAGTAATAGCCTTACCCACCAGTTCATCATCTGCGGAGAACTTTTTTACTGCATCCGCACGATTTGCCTAGGATTTCAAGATAAGGCACCCTGCTTCCCTTTAAGTAGTGCACCGAATTTTTTCATTTCAATCTACCGATTAAATCTAAAATCTGATCCAATCAGAGCTGCATAGCTCTTGAATTTGTGTGTTATCCGTGTATCTATTTCCTGGTTGTCCTACTGGAAGTGTGACTCCAGCCACAACCGTGACCTGCTGACTTATTTCTTTGATCCAATCTCTAGTAAATGATGACTCAAATTCTGAAGCCATCATTTATTGAAACTAGTTCAAAGTTATTGCTCCAAAGTATCGTCACTCTTCTCATACTGATGCAGAAGGAAGGAGATTCTTCGGTGAGTGCTCTGTGATCCAAGATTTTCAATTTGAGATAAGAATAAGGTTTTTATTGAGGCGTGTAACAATTTTTGGTCGTTGAACCACTTGTCATAATTGAGCTTTGGCGTTAGAGATGCATCAACTGTGGAAAGTGGCTCTGCCTGTGCAAAAATATCTTGTGACAGCAGTGAATGTTAGTAAATGCGCTTTACAGGTAGACTGAAAGCTCTTTATTCCAATCTACCCGAATAATTAAATTCAAAAGCATCTTTGAATTGAATTCATATCGAATCTTGATGGGAGAATAATATACAGTGTAAGCGAAAGAATATCAATGGTAAGGTTGGGTTTGTGTCTTAGGTTAGTGAAATGCAATGGCAGGTTCTGAAATCTTGTTTTTCAGTTGCTCTTTACATGAGTCACCTTTGAAAATCAAGTTGAGGAAAAACACACATAGGTAGGCAAACAGTGGTAGGTAGCTTGCCTATTTTCTTCCTGTCTTGCTCATGGACTCGGAGAGCAGTCGGAAAGAGGGGTGAGAAACAGGATTTCAGCGCGTGTCTCTGGGAATGTGGAAATTCAAAATTTGTGAAGCGTCACCAGTTTGTTGAGATTGTCACCGTCCGTTGCCTCAAGAGGATTTAGACGCTTCTGCTTCAGCGATACATTGTTGACCTATCAATATCTGCTTATTTTGATCATATCTTGAAGGAGGAATTCCCATAAGTATATCCCGATTCTTTATTTGATTCACTACAATAATGGCAGACATACAATCTTTACAACAGCATGGAGTGAAGGTGCGGTGCTTTACTGGATTAGCACTCCTACACTTTCAATGCCTATATCTACCTATTGTAAGATCATTAGAAGCTCAATAAACAATATGATGAATTTCTGCGCCTGCCACAATTATTTTTAACATCACTAAAATTACCTATGGCAACTTTTCTGAACTCAGAATATAAGCTCGAGCATGATTTGGAGGGTTGTTGAGATTAGGTATTCATTCAATTTTAAAGATGAACGTAAAATGATTAAACATCCACTGTCATTTTTCCAACTGTTGCTCAGAAAGTCAGTAAAGGCTTTTCTAGTTAAGATGAAGCCTCCGCTTATATATTGTGGAAAAATTGAACATACACAGGATAAAAGAGTAATACCTAATAATTTATTGAATCAATTCATAGTGGAAAAATGAAGTATAGCTTGTGAAAATGGCGCCAACATGAAATTCAAGTTCAATCGAAAATATGCGCATAAACAGCGCCAAAATCGGAAAGTTTGATTTCCCGCGAAAGTCGGGTTACAGCGCCCGCATAAACCCGACGGAGGAAACTTGCATTACAAACTCGGGTTTCGTGAAACCCCGGTTTCGAGCCTCGCATAAACGTAGCTAGTTTGTCCCTGACATTTTCATGGTTGCCACAGAACTTGGAAAATGAAATTTCCTGACATTTCCCTGATTTCCTTGACACATTTCGGCGAAATTGCCTGACGACTGAAGATAGGACAGATGGTTAGGAAGACATGATTGAAAAAAGTTTCCCGGCAAAATTTGTTGTTCGAAACCGCAAACCCATTCTAGAAAGTGAATATTTTAACAGATTCTCCCTGACACTTTCGTCATTTTCCCTTACATTTCCCTGACTTTATCAAATTCCCTGACAATTACCGGTTTTCCCGATATTCCCTTACTGTGGCAACCCTGATGGGAACATTCAAATGCTCATACGGCGCTATTCTTAGCACCGCAGCATGCGTTCTCCGCTCAAGCGATGACACAGACGAAATCGAAACGCGGACCGCAATTTTCGCTAGGATCACATCCTGTCCCGTCCGATATCCGCCGTGCGGACCAAGCATTATCCGTAATCACCCCCCCCCAACATTATCCCCCCCTCCTCGGGACGCGATAACTGCGGAAAAATACGGGGGGCGGAAGGCGAAAAGTGCAAGGCGGACCGCGCTCGCTGACCTAATTCGAGAAAACGGCCTCTTGCCCGAGTCCCGAGTCTGCACGACTGTTAGTTGGACGTATTTCTGCCAAACAGAACTATGTGCATTTTGACGTGAGCCCTGTTGTGCATTCATTCTTATGGGTGTCAGGGCCCATGTCTTAATGCACATAGGTCCGTTTGGCAGAAATACGTTCAGTTCTGCTGTGTTTCCACGGAAAAGAGCCGGATGTGCGCTCTGAGGCGAGCCTCGAGACACGGTAGAGCATCCGCAAGCGATGGCTCATATAGAAATCCGCTTACACTGCTTACAGGTGTCAGCGTCCGAAATTCGAGCGCTGCCTCGCGCTCGCTTCCTCGAAAGCGCGGGAAACCGACAGCATCCGAGTGCCGGAATCAGCGCTTTCGATGTACATCTGCGCTGCGTTTGGTTAATTTTAGAACACAATGGTTTATTGGAAACTTGTAGCTTCGTTGAATGGACTACTTTTGCGAATCGAAAAAAAGGAGAAGGAAAATCTATGCTGACGTGCTGAGGAGCTGTGCTGCATTTAGTTAATTTTAGAAGAAAATGATTTATCGGAAACTCGTGACTCCGTTGAATAGACTACTTTTGCGAACCAAAAAAAAAAAGAAGAAAAAGAAATTAGGAGGATGTCTCAGCATCCGAGTGCGGAGATCAGCGCTTTCGATGCACATCAGTGCTGCGTTTGGTTAATTTTAGAACCCAATGGTTTATTGGAAACTTGTAGCTTCGTTGAATAGACTACTTTTGCGAACCGAAAAAAAGGAGAAGGAAAATCTATGCTGACGTGCTGAGGAGATGTGCTGCATTTAGTTAATTTTAGAACGGAATGATTTATTGGAAACTCGTAACTTTGTTGAATAGACTACTTTTGCAAACCCAAAAAAGAAGAAGAAAAATCCATGCTGACGTGCTAAGGAGGAACGGCGTATGAGCCTCCGGAATCGGAATAGCTTGTTTCAATAGCCGGGAACAGGGTAATGACTGTTGCTGCCTTATAATTGTCCATAAGGAATTGTTTAATTCGCGAGGGTAAAAGTTTCCATTTGTCGCCAAGAGGTTAGGAGAGGGTGTCTCTCTGTCTCTGGGTGTGTAATTAGAATGCATCCAGGGTACGGTTTTGTTCTACACCTGTAAGCGTTGCATTTCTGCGGGCTGCTTGTTGAAATTTATTGACAAAGCGATAGACAAAGAAGACATAGGGGGTAAAGTGAGATCCTATTCGTTGAAATGGGTGATATCCCTATATACTAAAGGAGAAAATGCTGAACTAATTTTACGGCCTCTCGTGGGTGACTGTTAGTTAGTCCATTAACTACCTCCTATGTCCATTGCAAGCACCAACTTCCACCAATGGGATCCCTCCATATCTCTTTTATCTTCTTTCTCTATAGCTTTGTCTATCAATTCCAACAATCAGCCCGCAGGACATGTTAATTTTCAACATAGACTACTTAAAATATCCTCATCAAAAGCAAACTACAAATACATACCAGGAGTTCCTTCTTTTTGTGTCTCCTGAAATCCCGTGTGTGCTGAAAAAAGGAAAATGAAAAGGTGTTACGACACGAAAATAGGAACGACGCACTATGGTCCACAGACTGGATTTAACGGAACTTTATTCGAAAATGCACTGCACCGTTATAAAAGGTGTTGGATCTTATGTTTTTTGGGTCGCTGATTTCATTTTACATCTTAGTTTAACAAAATATTAACATCCTGATCGAGAAACTTAACTTCAAATGTAATTTCTGGCGCTTTTAAGACTGAAGATTTTTTCCACCCTATTTTGACATGTATAAAAATAATAACAAAAGTGTCTCTCGGTCGAGATCAGATAATTCTCATATATTTATAGGCGGTAAATCCGAATATGACCTCCGTTTTGGTCCATCGCCTTTAAATTTTCCGGAAAAGCCGATTTTACCCGTAAAAATGGACATTTTTGGTGTTTTTGCGACTGTTGACCTCTGCAACATGTAGGTAAAATTTTTGCAGGTACTAAATAGTACTATTTCGATGTATTTTGATCTACTGAGTCCGAAAATGACCTTTGTTTTTTCTTATCACCTCTCACTTTTCCGAAAAAGCGACTTTTTCCCGGGAAAATGAGCAATTTTGACGTATTTTTTTCATAATTGCAATTCATGTCGATAAATTATACTGGACCCGTGGTAAAGAGATTCTGTCATGTATAATAAGCTGCTAAATCCGAATATGACATAGGTTTTGGTTTATCACCCTCCAGTTCTACGATAATGCCGATTTTTCCGCGCCTTTTGAGTAAAACCTTTCCCGGACTCTTGTGTTAAAAATACGGTTTAAAATTGATTTCTATGTTTGATATATCGATTCTTATGTATTTTGACTTGCTAAACCCAAATATGACCTTAGATTTTTCCTTTCACCCCTCATTATCCCGGAAAATTCAATTTTCCTCGGAGAACGAGCTTTTTCGGTATTTTTGCGCCAATTTTCCTATTCTATGGAGTTGTAGCGATTTTCCAAGTTCCTCTTTAGGTCTTCTCTGACGTCTTAAGAGACATTCAACCGGAGTTCGACCTCAACTTGCCTCTTACAACCCCACGTTTTCCTCAGAATACGGAAAATTGGCGCAAAAATACCGAAAAAGCTCGTTCTCCGAGGAAAATTGAATATTCCGGGATAATGAGGGGTGATAGAAAAATTCTAAGGTCATATTCGGGTTTAGCAAGTCAAAATACATAAGAATCGATATATCAAACATCGAAATCAATTTTAAACCGTATTTTTAACACACTTAGAGTCCGGGAAAGGTTTTACCCAAAAGGCGCGGAAAAATCGGCATTATCGTAGAACTGGAGGGTGATAAACCAAAACCTATGTCATATTCGGATTTAGCAGCTTAATATACATGACAGAATCTCTTTACCACGGGTCTAGTATAATTTATCAACATGAATTGCAATTATGACAAAAATACGTCAAAATTGCTCATTTTCCTGGGAAAAAGTAGCTTTTTCGGAGAAGTGAGAGGTGATAAGAAAAAACAAAGGTCATTTTCGGACTCAGTAGATCAAAATA
>NW_017547211.1:4614975-4699476 GCF_001854935.1 Bemisia tabaci | reverse complement strand
AGAACTGGAGGGTGATAAACCAAAACCTATGTCATATTCGGATTTAGCAGCTTAATATACATGACAGAATCTCTTTACCACGGGTCTAGTATAATTTATCAACATTAATTGCAATTATGACAAAAATACGTCAAAATTGCTCATTTTCCTGGGAAAAAGTCGCTTTTTCGGAAAAGTGAGAGGTGATAAGAAAAAACAAAGGTCATTTTCGGACTCAGTAGATCAAAATATATCGGAATACTTTTATTTTGTACCTAGAAAAAATTTAACAGTTGCAAAAACGCCAAAAATGCAAGGAATATTCCACATTTTGATGTACGGAGGTGCACTCCAAAAAAAATTATTTTCAACCGTTAGGCGCAGAAAGGCGCAATTTAAATTGGCATCATTTTAAACTTAAGGATATGTTGAACAAGATTTTTCAATCCGCAAAGCATTAACTAGAATTAAAAAAAAGTTAGAGCTTCCTAAATATTACGAATTTCACTGATTTCTAGCATTTTTTGGCGTATGTTTGGAGCGTTCAAAAGCATACAAATTTCGGTTCAAAATTAATGAAACGGGGTGAAAAGGAAGTCACTTGCCATCAGGTGGATCCATGTTGCCCAAAAATTTACATAGATGAGGCGTAACTCGGTAAAATAAACACCCTGTAACGCACCACCGAATGCGGCTCACAATCAGCTAATGAAGACCTGTCGCGCGCTCTGTTGTTAGGGTCCGTCACAATCTTATAAATCATTATTAGTCGATGAAAACTTAGGTGACGATCCATGAGAGTATGTATGATAAAACTGTAGTGCCAAACTTCAATTTTTTCCACCCTCAAAATTTGACTAAAGTTCCGTTAAATAGGGTCTGTGGACCATAGTGCGCCGCAGCGTACTACGGCGCTTGAAGCAACTATTCCACACCAGAGGTATTGCACAGTATCATACTAAATTGAAGGCGCTCCAACATATTAGGAATGGCAGGCATCCTTCACAAGTATGGAGCTTTCCTCGCAAAATAAATCAAGATACTACGGCCCAAAAAGAGAGCGGTAGTCCAAAAACTCACTAAGTCCTAGCATCCGTAATTCGTAACGTTTAGCATACACTTTATCGCCTGGTTATTGCTTAATCGCCATCGGCTATAAAAGGCTATAAGAAATTGTGTAGCCGGCTATAGAAGCTATTGGAAATCTTACAGCCGGCTGTAGGTCTATGGTATTTTGGAACAAAGATTCTACTGCCAATTTTTACCAGGGCGGGCATATCTGGTTTTCTCCCATGGTTTAAATTCATGACTGAGAATCAAACATCATTATGCTTGGGAATTTTGTGCGTATTCTTTTTATTATCGATAGGAAATTCACAAAGAGTGTAAAATCGGTGAGTTTTTCCATTCTCAGTTTAGAAATGATAGGAAACAAGAGGAAATTGCGTAATATGAAATGCAGTTGGATGTTTCTAATTAAATCCGTTAAATTATGATTCTTACTTTCAGTCTCACCTTCAGAGGTTCTTTAAACATTGTTCAACTGCTTCTGCTGACGAAGCGGACAGGGGAGAGGTAATTTTAGTGGCGTTATTAATTTGTAATGATACCGTTAATGTCAGCTATCAATGCATACATGAAACCCGCTTTTATAGCGCTAATTGGCGCTCTGGGACATCTTGCCGCCAAAGTTCCCTATCCTCTCAAAGCCCTTCAGGGAGTTGGCACTTCCAGATTTCCTCTAAAACTCCCTGTCGCCACCCCAGGAGAAGGGTAAGCCCTTCTCCTCCTGGATCCAAAGGGGAACCCAATCACGCATCTTCTTCGGCAGTCTTTCTTCCGTCACCCTGTGGTTCGATGAGGGCAATGACGGTTAGGTAAGCTAGAGTGCCATAAAGTGACATAGGTGGGTAGATAGTTACAGAGCTCTAATATTCAAAACCGGCGATTGACAGTGACACGAGGAAATTGCTCTCCTCAGCAATTGCGTGATCCTATTTTAATGAATGAGGGATCCTATTAAAACTAAATGTTTCTAGAATCCGTCAGTGTAATTATATTTTTTCTGACTTTCACGTCTTGCGAGAAAAATGGGGAGGGGAAAGCTTGATGATCGTATTACTGACTGTTGAATATTTTACTAGTCCTTGTCAAACTCATTTGCCTCTCATCATCATCTCATAATAATTATTTTTATCAGGGGGCTCCCTCGAGCTTCGACGCAAAAGTGTCACTCCTGAATCCTGATTGCGAGGGCCGCGGCGCGGCGCACAGTGGACCGAGTCAATTGGAGACGCAGGACATGAAAGTTTTGACTAAGACTGCAAATTTTTAGGTTAATTTCGTCACATTTTAAAGTTTAAGGGGTGGTTCGACAAGAAAATTCCACGAGAAAACCAATGGAACCACTTGTAGAACCTCAAAGTTTTGTATAAACGGAGTTATAAGCGTTGAAAGTTTACTCATTTTGTCCGACCTCTCCTATTGACTCGATCCACTGTGCGGCGCTGTCGTTACGTCATTGTAATCATGCTTATCAAAAGTGGCGGTAGTCACCCCCGGTCGAGGAAGCGAAAAAATACAATTTTTTACCTTTTATTGATTATTCCCACTTGTTATAAATTACCTTTCATCAACCGCCGTCTCGGGCTTTCTTCTTCAGTGATCTTCTTCCACTTCTTTATTTTCCTCACTTCCTCTTGCCGTGCTAAAAATTTTCCATGTGGATTCACGTGGGAATGACCCGATTTTCATGTGATTAAATTTCATGGAAATCGTCTGACCTCTATTACCTCCGACATGGACATTATAACGTTTCCATGAAACTCACACGAAAACCAAGTTATCTCCTTCAAGGCTTCATAGAAATGAAAAAATTTCCTTGTGAGCTCAACATGGAACTCATAACACTTCCATGCAACTCACAAGTATTCATGGAATTGATAATCCCCTTCTCAGTTCGGCATGGAAATAAAAATTGCAGATTTCAACATAATTTCGCGGCATTAAAATATTTCAGTTTTTGGGAAATTCTAAACTGGACATACGCTCCGGCATGCGCAACATGCGAAAATTACACATCAGAGCGTGAGTGTCACGTTTGAAGCATAAATACGATGTTGAAGGCGCTCCGCAAGGTGCGCGCCAAGGAACTAGACTCGCTATACGGTTCAAACCGGAGATGCAAGATTTTATGAAACTTTATAAAATGAATTTTCGTGAATTCCAATCATTTTTGAAAACTTCTGTGCTATGGGCTCATTATGGCATGCTCATTTTTGTTTATGCTCTAGCAGTATTTTAAAATTATACAACTTTTAGGCGCACAAACTGATTTGACTTTAGGACTTTAGTATACCTTAAAAGTAATAAAATTAGGGCAACACCCGCAGCACTGCAGATGTGCGATTTGTAAAATTTCTAAGGGTGAGGTGTTCTGACCCAACACGAAATGAAAAATGAAAAATTTTCATGGACATATTTCCCATTCTATTTTTCGGTGTCACTTTTTCATGGAAACCGACTTCATGAAAATCATCCACATGGAACATTTTTAGCAGGGCCTCAGTTGGATTGAATATTGAAACAAGCGGGGAAGTTCTAATACTGTCGTATTAGAAAAGCGCTCAGGTGTTAGTCAATGTAGTCACCGTTGAGCTCATCAGGCGCGTTTTTTTAAGGCTTAATTTAAGTTCAACGATCAATTTCGATAAGAATTACTCTACCGCTAAGAAATTTTCTTATAGACAAACGGTCGAAACTACCTGCGCATTACGTTAAAAGCATAAAATACAGTTTTCACAGCTTTATTTATTTTAAAAATGAACCCCCTCCCCCCAAAAAGCCTACACATCGATGAGCTGGTACGCCATTTAAACAAATTAGCACTAGTATACTAGTACTCTAGAGGCAAGTCGAAATCAAAAAGCGCTGCCTATCGGCTGAGCGCTTAAAATAAAATGGTAAAACTCTGAAATAGTACTTAGCTGTACCTTTCAAAGCAAGCATGTTGTTAATTTTCCTCATTGAGATAACACAATTCTTGCTTTGGAAGGTGCAGCCAAGTACTATTTTAGATTTTCACCATTTTTCTTTTCACTATTATATCCAACTGAGGAAGGCTGAGTTTTCAGCCGAAACGTTTTGGTTTTATTCGTGAAAATTCGCCTTGTTACCCGCGTTTTAAATTGTTTTATTATTGCATAACTCGCGGGCTGCGGAGCACCATTCATACCTCATTCATCACACAGAGGATATCACTTTCAGAAGTTTTTTATGTAGAAAATGAAGTATGACCGGCAGTCTGCAACGCCGCAAACCGAACTACGCATCCCGGCAGTTTTACCATCGATATATGCTGGAGCTGGTGGATAGAGCGGTCCTGAACTCAGGTCTCAGGTCTTCAAAAGAATGTCCGATGAGGACATATCAGAAATTGGTAAGAAAACGAGCGGATGAAGAAGAAGAAGAAGAAGATTAGGAAAGAGAGGTAGGAGAAGACAAGGATGAAGAAGAAGGACAAGTAGAAGATGAAGATGAAGACGGAAAATAGAAATTAGAAGAGCCAGAAAGTTAAGAGGATGAAAAATAATTATGTAGAAGGAGGACGGATAGAAAATAGGAGGAAATGAGGGGAAAGAAGAGGAGTAAGGAAAAGAATCTTCTTTTTCTAGGCTGAGCCTAGGCTAAGTTTTCAGCCAGAAAGTTTTGGTTTTATTCGTGAAAATTGGTCTTGTTACCCGCATTTAAAGTTGTTTTATTATTTTATTTGACGTATGTTCAGTGAAAATTTCAATCCATGTTGTTGGTTCCAAGAACCCCACCGAGCACGCAACTGTAGAGATATATTGCGATTCTAAGTAATAGCTAAACGCATGCAAAACTCTGGTCCTCGATGTAATAGTATCATTTTCATACCTCGTTGCGGCAGGTCTGTCAACGATGTTTTTTTTCATTCATTTATGGGTTCGCGATTACTTTTAGCAGCGTGCGAGATCACGGTAATTAATATGAACTCAATGACGCTCGGTTTTGCATATCGACGGTGAAACTACCAAACCACGTATCTCGTTTGCGGTGTTTAAAAATCTACGCTCACATTTTATTTTTTTGAAGTAGACCAAATCAATATCATTCCTTGAAATTTTCACGGAATTTTCTCCGCACAAAGAGGAAAAATCACAGAAATTTTCAAGACTGGATGTTAAGTAGTTTTTCATTTAAAAAATAAAGTATGACAGGAAGTCTGCGACGTCGCAAACCGAGATACGTGGTTTGGTAGTTTCACCGTCGATATGTTACAAAAAATTTGAGTCTGTCCATCTACAGTTTTGATCCAGGACTGTAGTCGTGCGGGAGCTAGTGAAACCACGACGAATACTGTTTTCAGTATAGAATAGAAACTCGCAGTGTGATGTACGCATGAGCCCATTTGCTAAAATGTTGCAGCCTCCCTTGTCCCTCTTATCGGTGAGTTTAATATTTTGGAATTTTCCCTATTTTTGTTTTAAAGTTCGCAGGCTGTATGCTTTCTGTAATTGAAGACGTGTTTGAAACCAAATAACAGATTTGCGATTAACTTAATTGTGGATAATTTGTATATGTGGACTTATATGTAACAATGGCGGATGTGAAAAATGACCTTTTCGAAACACATTCAAAAAACTATTTTGGCATCGAGAAATTTTTGAGAAAATACTTGAGATGTGATCTTCGAGATCTGTACATTATGTCAGAGCCAAACATATTACATTTTTGTGTGAACAAAACAGTTTTTTAAGCGTGTTTCGAAAATGTAATTTTAATTGTGTGCCTTAATCTCATATTGGTACACACTGAGAAAGCAAGTTTGATTAACACAGGTATGGACAAGTTTAAATTCTTGCCTCTGATTGGCTCTCCAGAATTCTCTTAACGACCGCCACTTGGACGTTATGCTAAAAGGAACTATGTCGTACGCAACACCGATGCACATAAATCGTTTTAGCATAAATACGTCTATTGAATGTCTTTATTAGTGTGATTGGTTTGTGATTTATTTGTGACGTTTGTCCAATTTTGTAATAATTCGTTATTAATTGTTATAAGTTAATTTAATTTTCCCGAGGATCTTGTAACCATCATTGTTAATACGTGATAGTGTTTCGATGTTTAGATGAAGCAATTCATTCAATAAAGTTGAGAAGCGCGTGGTAAAACGGGCCCCTTAGTTCACGTCACGGGGTCATGCGACACACACAGAGGCTCATGGAAAATGTTCAACTTGTCCATACCTGTGTTAATCTACCTTGCTGAGAAGGTTGTAAAACTTTGGAAAAGTTTTGAACCACAGCAGGTGGAGTTGTCCAAAGAAGGCTGGGACATTCAAATGTGAATCTATTTTTTAACTTAAATTTAGAGACGATAGATTAAAGCAAAAACACTCAAAGTCATCAAAGTCAAGTCTCAAGTCTCAAGTGTCATGTCTTTTTCTCACTGCTTCGTCTTTTTATCGAATGGGTTCGTATAATGTGTTCAAAACACTTTTTCACCAAAATGATATATTTGTAGTACTCACATTTCCTTTTTCGCCCGATGTGAATTTTCGGTTGTCAACTTAAAATACAATGTCCATTTCGGCTTTATTAGCCACCATCATTGGCTAGTAAAGTTGAAATGGCAAGTGTGTTTTAATTTGACAACCGAAGATTCACATCGGGCGAAAAAGGAAATGTGAGTACCATGATACAATCTGATAAAGAAGATACACGATATATTTGCATCGAAATGCTGGATATAGTCAGTTATCTGATTTGAAGTAAATATGAGTGTAGAGTTCTGAGCCCCTATAGTGCAAGCATTTCAATTTTCAGTGCGTTCAGGCCGAAATAGTTGGACCTGCCAAAAAGGAGGGAAAGAAGTGTAATTGTTTGTGAAATTACATTGGCTCTTATGAGGAAAATCCTGACAGCCGTTTTTCAAAAGGCAGCTCCACCGATTCCTCACAAATTTTGATTATTGTTTGGCTGTACACCAAACAGATGCCGGCTACAGTCAACCTAGGTTGGAATAAAAGAGATGCAGTCATAGAAAGGACCAGAGAAGGATAAGTGATCACATGTCTCTAGTGGCGTAGTGGGAAGCAGATTCTCTTTTATTTCTCCTCTCTGCGTATTAATCATGGAAAACGGTTTTTTTCTCGCCAAAAAATATGAATAACGCAAACTATGGATGATTGAGTCCATATGGCAGCAGGAGATTTATCAGAACATTTTTCAGTTTCCAAATCATCATCTATTGTGAGACATATGGGTGTAAAAGTTTTGAAAATATGATGAACTTACTCCTCAGTTTTTTATTCTATTTTTCGCAGTTACTAGTGATATTTCAAGCGGATCCCGACACTTCCGTAATAAACTGTCAACAGTCGATAGCCAATCCTCCGACTTCGTTGGCGTGGCCTTTTAAGGTAAGCTAAAGCTTAGTATTTCAAAACAAAGTTGAAAAAACAAACTGAGCTCCAGTGGCGTGGCGTGAATTGCGATACATCGATTGTTATGCCATTTAAACCTATGGTAAAGAATCGATTATTAAGGTGTTCGCTGCGAACACCCTGTTTATCGATCCTTTTCCATAGTTTTTCCAAGAAATTTTCAAGAAATAATTCGCATGATGTTATGAATGATGTTTTTGGAGTTAAAGTTAAACTCTTCTAATTACTTTAACTTTGACGTAAATTTTAACTAATTCTTATTTTTGGTCTTTAAAGTTGAATTGCTGCCTACAGATCAATTTTTAGAATTTTTGAGTGTTCCTTGTGGTAAATCACGGATGAGTAACATTGTGGTGTAATTATTTCAATTTTCCCTTACCTTAAAGTAAATTTTGCCTGTCCTGATCTGCCATGACAAGGAAGAACGTCATATGAGCCTTCAGCGTTGCCAAATCTTTTGAGAAAATATTAATTTTCAGGGATGCCTGCAATATGAATATTTTTCTTCGAATTTTTTCGGGAATTTTATTCGCGACCAGATCTGAATCATCTGAAAATTTCAAAGGATTTTCTTCATAACTTTATATGGGAGGAAATTTGGCGGTTCTCGAATGTTCAAACGGCGTTTTTCCTTAGCACGGCAGAAATCTCATGAGGCCGTTTTGTTTGCAGCAGACTTTGATTTGTAGATGGCAGAAGGTGGTGATACTTTGATTGGTTAAAAATGTATACGAACTATACTGCTGTAACTTGCTACGTAGAGCGAATGTATCATAATTTTTAAATGCTTTCATTTTAAATGATCATTTAGCGAATTCTGGTAAAATTTAAAAGTTATCGTCGACTACTTTTGCGGTCAACAGTGGCCAATAAAATTTGAATCCAAGGTTTGTAGGTAGTGAGGTTTTGCGTGTTTTTTCTGGCGGGAAAGGAAGGAATATTTTCACGAAGAGTATGTGCATTCTATGAATATAGACGGTGAAACCCCCAAACCAAGTATCTCGTTTGCGGTGTTTACAAGTATCCGTTCCTGTTTTATTACCTTAAGGGGGAACAAATCAACATCATTTCTTGAAGTTTTTTTAGAAATTGCCTTGCAATGAGTAGAAAAATCACAGAAGTTTTTGAGAATGGATTTTGAATAGTTCTTCATTTAAGAAATAAAGTATAACAAGTTGGATTTTGCAATCGCTAGCGATAGCAATATTCGTCATGGGAACGTTAGCTTCTGGGATATGAAAATGTTAAGGTACAGTTCGTTTGTAGTATCTTCTGAATTGAAGGGGCTATGTAATTTTGTGTTGACATCTCTTTTTTAACATTTTTAATTATTTTCTTTTCATACAAGAAAGCTGTTATGTACCAATTATTTATTTTCGTTGGATTATTTATGGTTTTCGGAAGTTAACGCATTTAAGTTTCAGGTTCGCTTATTCGGCGTAAAGTATACATAAGGTGTCCCAAAAGCACCGGGACTTGTTCTGTAACTTCGAAAGTAAGATAGATACAGACATGATCTTGATCTCATTTTGAAGATCAACTCAATACCTATCGATTAAAACCAAGATCAGCTGAATCGGATAAAAATTGGACGAGTTATGGCAATTTTAAATCAGCGAGGAAAGTTTACGCCTACGGTTTTTAAGGAAGATTCTTCATCGCCGTAAATCGAAAAGTCGGCCTATAAAGTGATGCTTATTGTGTTATTTTATTTTCGAGGTGTCATTTAAGTATCAACATTTTGTACCACCAAACACAACAGTTGAGAGTGCGTATTATTGCAAAGTGCTAAAGGAGTTGAGAATGCACATTTTCCGGAAACGGTCGGACTTGAAAGCTTGGATACTCCATCAAGACAAGCGCGGCCTCACACATCGAGCTTAACACGTGAATTTATGAGTAAAAATGAGTTGAAACAATCCCTCATCCCCCTTACAGCCCTGACTTGGCTCCATGTGATTTTTGGATGTTTCCTACGCTTAAAAAGAAGCTTCGCGGACGAAGATTCGAATCGAAGACCGAAATCCAGAATGCAATTCAAAACTTTTTCAACGCCATCCCAGAGGAAGAATTCAGGAAAACAATGTTGGATAAGTGGAAAGAGCGCATGAAAAAGTGCATCCGGTTTGATGGACGGTACTTTGAAAAGCAAAAGGAAGTTATGGAAGATTCGGAGGAAAGTGGATACGAATATTAACTTTTTGAATCCTGGTAAGCGAAAAATCTTCCTAAAAACCGTAGGGGTAAACTTTCCTCACTAATTTCAAATTGTCATAACTCGGTCACTTTTTATCCGATTGAGCTGATCTTGGTTTTAATCGATAGGTATTGAGTTGATCTTTAAAATGAGACCAAAATCATGTCTGTATCTATCTTACTTTTGAAGTTACAGAACCAGTCGAGGTACTTTTGGGACACCCGACGTATGATATTTTTACTCTACACATATGCCTGAATACGCATCATAAGGGACCTATGTGCTTCCTAAGTTGCCAAGTATTAATTATTGTTTGATGATTGGTCTAAAACATTCAATACAACCAGTAAAATTTAACTGTCCCCTGCGAGATTCGAACCCCCGCTCGCACGAAAAGTTACATTTTCCCATAGACAAAATGGTGCCTCTGCTGACTGGGCCATCTCGCCGTTCAGGAGCGAAGGGAGAAAAGAAAACATTTAAGTGATCTCGGACGCTGAGCGGGGCTTCACAAAAGACGACCTTGAGATTTCGGCAGTTCGGCCACTGGCGTCCTAAGAGACAACGGATCAACCGCATTACTCTGTGAGACATTGTTTACCTATGCTGTCATATGTCACAAGGTTCATCACAGGATGCATTTGCGATCGCGGCAGTAAGCTGAGGCAATATTTCTGTATTCATGGATTAAATCCATCAATCCAGTTCTGATTTTGGCTCATATATCCGTAACGGGTCCTCCAGAACAATTTTCCACCTTGTACGATGGTTATTATTTCTTTACATCTATGTTTAAAATTTGAGGTGGGATAATGGCGGCTTCTCAAGAGCACCGAGGTAGGCGATCTTTTGCACCAACGAACAGAAAACTGATGGCGAAAAATAACCAATCGGAACCTCCCAAAAAAAAGAATTTGCCTAAAAACGGAACTTCGTGGTTCTGCGCAGATTTACCAGTCAGACACGACATCTGAAGGTGGAAAAAAACTCGCTGAAAGCGAATTTTAGCAATCAACACAACTTGACATAGAGACATGATTGGCTAAAAAATACAACGGTTTTTGATACATCGGAAAATCAACCAAAAATCGGAGACTGGGCGAAACGCTCAAGGTCGCAGAGGTATAGGGAATCCCATAGCGAAAGCAACGGAACGATTCTAATATCATGGGGAACTCCGTTCCCATGACAACAAGAAGTCTGCATCGTCGCAAACCGAGATATGTGCACGGAGAAAAAAACCTCGTGCGTGGGACCTAACGTTTAGGTCATATGGATCTCTGAAGTTTTCGGATTGAGCATCTGAACACTTTAGGTCTGGCTGTCGAGGTTTGGATCACACATCTGAAACTTTAGTTCTTACATCTGAAATACTTCAGATGTGAGAACCGAAGTTTTTCGAAAGTGAAAACCGAAGTACTTCAGATGTAAGAACTGAAGTTTCAAATGTGTGATCCGAACCATAGCAGCTGGACCTAAAGTGTTCAGATGCTCAATCCGAAAACTTCAGAGATCAATTTGACCTAAACTTCGGGTCCCACGCACGAAGTTTTTTTCTCCGTATGTGGTTTGGTAATTTCACCATCAAACGTAAGAGGCTCGTACATCTCAAAGGATATAGGATCACAACCACGCGAAGGATAAGTCGAAATTCCAATTGCAACATGAGTGAGTAGAGCAAAAAAGCAAACGAGTTTATTTATAGGAAAATAAAATCGGAACGTCGCACGTGTGTTTTTTTAATTTTACGTGTGCTGTAGTCACTTCAAATTGTGAGATCCTCAAAAAATTCCATAGGAGATGCAATGGTTTTTTAGGAGAAGTTACTATCAGTCGACATTTTGGAATATCGCGGCCAAAGAACGCGTACTCCTGCATCCATTAATTATCAAACCTCCATTTGCGTAATTGCGTACGATCCATCTTGGTGCGTCAATTTTTAGAGTGAGGTCACTTTATTTCAGTAATTTTTTTTCAAAAGGATGATTGTCCACAAGTACATTACCGTTTTAATGGAAGAGAGTGAGGAAAACAGAACTTTTTTCCACCTCAAAAGGTCATAATAATCAAACTCTCGGAAAACATTTGCTTTTCAGCTCAGTTTCAAACTAAATTCATTCGCATTTTACGTACATATACAGGATGTCCCAAACCATCGGCACCAGTTTTTATTTTCGGTTATTTTGGTGGTACAAAACTGCAAACAATGAGTCAAATGGGGAGTCACCCTATGGAGTATCTTTCATCATCCGAAGGCTCCCCAGGCCTTCTTGGGGCCCTTACTTTGAACATCAGGCCGTGAGAATTTTGAAATTATTTAATCAGAATCATTAAGTTTGGAGAATTTTGACCTAAACTGATACCAAAAAGTCCAAACTGATGTCGCTAAATGATATATAGGCCCAGAATAAAGGTATTTTCTTGGGCATAATCGACCTCAAGAAATTCGAATGTGACAGTCTCTCAGCCTTCAAAGGCCTCACTGACCCTAAACTTATCAATTTGGCAAGTCTAGTGCTTATCCATGATCTCATTAGCAAGGGCCTGATGGTTTTGGGACCGTTAGATCCGAATTTTTTGGGGTTGATTACCCTTTAATGTTCACGGGTCAATTATGGCCTCTTTCGCTTCGAGCGCGACACGTTGAGGGTCTGAGACATCGAACTCTAAATTCAAATATTGGGGATTCAAGTCCTGGTGGAGGAAGATTGACAGATAAATAATAGATTAGAAGTAAACATGTAAAGGATAGTTAGATAAGAAATGTGTAACATTTCAATTATGAAATTGGCGAAAAATAATAATGATCGTCACCAATTAAAATGAGGCAGGAAAATCACATTTTGTAATAACCCGTCTGAAAGATTTAATTGAGGGAAATACAACCGGAAAATGTCAAATTCAACAATTAGGATCATTCATGCTGGATCAGATCCAATGATTAAGATCATTCACGCTCACTGAAATTCAAGGATCGAATTAATGATCAAAGATCATTCAAGTTTGAAAGATCTTAAGAGAAGTTAATGCAAATTTGAATGATCTAGATACTTTGTCTTTCAATCTGTTTGCGCTTTTTCTGTTTACGCTGAAGGTTTTATTGCTCATATTGTCGGACCAGCTAAAAAATTGATTCGCCAAGCCCACCAACCACACTTACACACGCACCCTCACCCTCACACGCGTATCTTTGAAATTATTTTTATTCTTTGAAAATTAAAGGAGAGATATTGAAGATAGATAATTGTGAGATAGATAATATTAATCATACTTACTAATACTACAGAAATCATGGCGGATATTGGCTGTTATATTAACATCTATTTTATTCAATTCATAATCCTTTTAATTGGAAGTTAAAAATACTTTTATATACGAATAAAACAAGTAGTTTTGTTTACCATAAATGATTATTCATATTCCTTCTAGAAATTAGCCGCTTACCCAAAATATAATTTTTCAAAATTAACTTCACTACAGACCTCAAGATGTAAGTTGACACTAGTAAGTCAGATCACCTTTGCATCAATGTAATGTCTCTCTCCCTCGCTCACTCCTTTCATCTCTCTTCCGCTCCTACCTTCCATTATCTCTCATGCATAAAAATCACAGATAATGTTCAAGTTGAAAATTCCATGACTTGAGGACATGCAGGTTTTTCTACAATTTCAGAAAGAGGATAAAGAATGCAATGAACAGTGTGTTCATGTGTACAGGAAGAAAATATGTACAATTATTGAGCTTAAGCGAAAATAATGCTGAGGGGTTTTCTTTTATTCCTTAACTTTTTTCATACTGCTGCCGAAGATGAAACCATGAAATTTTACGTTTGCGATGAAGTACAACCCTTTCACCTTTCACTTTGGAAGCTACGTCATTAACTTTTATTGAACGCTGATGGAATGAAACACCCAGTAATCAGCATTAGACTGTGCCAGACTGAGTGCAACTTAGTGCGTCATTAAAAAGAAAAAAAATTAATGGAGGATACATACCTTTAATTTCAAAATGAAACAAGTACTTTTGCAAGCATGCAAAAAATCCAGTGGATGGAAGAATTTAAAAATTGGGTCTGTAATATACATAAAATATTTTGGACTGGGAGAATGTTTCTTTTTAAATGAGCAGTATTAATTGGGTGGGTCTGTAGCTTTGATTGGAAACACTTTCAGAAAAAACTCAAAGAATGAAAATAGTCTCGGTTTGACCTCTTGAACTTGCTCCCGCGAGCTGATGATTAACAGTCCGTGTAAGAAGTAACATGATGATGAGAGACGAGGTCCATTTGGACTGCATTTTGCAATTTGGAACTATAAATTCTGGCTCATCTGAAAAAACATGGAAACTTATGTCACATACGTGGTTTTTCAACCGGGACGGAATTTATAGTTCCAAATTGCAAAATGCAGTCCATTTGATTGAAAAATGCACAGATTTCATTGGCTTACCGTTGTCTCTTTTATCTGTCCATAGGTGCATCCAAATGCGAGAGATGACGTTGACAAGCTCGTGGAAAGAGATTTTTCTGAATATCCTGGTCACAAAGTTGAATTTCCAAGTGTCCCGAAATCTCAAGAATTTTCAAACTCCTTAGAAATTGGCAAACATATACTCGCCCAAAAAGAAGGAATCGTCCGGAGGATCGGAGACTCAAGAGCGATCAGTGGCTTATTCACACATCTTGAGAAAGACGTGCTCGGAACCCAGGACCAGAAACTAACAATCCGCATGGTACCCTCTGCGAGTGTCCAAGAGAGCAACCGTAAGAAATCTCTGTTGACTCGCTGGTTGAGCAGAGATAGTAGGAGTAAATCGAAACGCAGCAGGAAAGCTCCGCCCTCGCCTAATATTTGTCAGCAACTCCTGAAAAAATTACCGGCCGGGAAGCAACTTTGTCCTCGTCACCCGAAACCTTCACCTCGGAAATCATCAATGTTGACTTGCTTCACCTCTACCTTAACCCGAACCAAAGCCAAGGGTTTCCCCCAAAATGACGCAACGAACACAAAACCAGTGCAAAACCACCCGCTTTCCCCAGAAAATCGGAGACCTCGTCCGAGTCCCTCCGATGATCCGGATTATTTTAAACACCGCCGGGGTCATAAGAGTCCCCCCCTCGATCCCCCAATCCGCTCTGACCCCCATTACCAACCACGCCCCCATCCTCACAATCGCGCCCACCACGAAAATTATCCTCCACCTCCACCCATCTATCGACCGCATGAGGACCGCGAAAGATATGATAAGATTGCCGAAATGCTGCGGGATCATCCCCGGTATCGTCCGTATAACCATGGCGGTAATCAGTATCATGGCGGCGGTAATCGGTATTATGGTGGTGGTGGTTATTATGGTGGTGGTTATTATGGCAGCAGCAGTGACGGTGAGCGTTGGGGTTCGGGATCGGGTGACGGAGGGGGTGATACCGGAGGGGGTGATACAGGAGGGGGTGGGGTTATTACCGATCCCAACGCGGCGCCGGGAGACCAGAGCTGGTTGCAATCGCTTTGCGGTTGTTTTGGGGGTGAAAATGGTGGTGATGATGGTGGTGGGGGAGATCCATGCGGGGGTATGTGGGATTCGATTACTGGGTGTTTCTCCAATTGCTGTGCCACACTTTGTGATAACATGCCGGACTGTAGCGAGTTGTGCGATGAGGAATGTATAGGGTGCCTCGGCGAGTGCTGTCTTGCCATAATTACAGCACCCTGTTCCGGCGATTAGGTCGGTACGGACGATTTTCATCATCGATTTTCTCGGAAATGGTGTAGTTTATGGAGAAAAGTCATTCTATATAAAATAGTTATATTTTGTTCGGAGGCAACACTCGCTCGCAACATGTTGGGAAAACAAGTTGTTTAGTGTTGTGGGGGCCGGGTTTATTTTCGCTCTCTAAACTTGGGAACCACTGAAGCAACATTGTTGTACAACAACTGCAACGTGCTCCGAGCAAGTCGCTTTTATGTTGTTGCCCAAGACAACGCTGTTATCTAACCTAAATTCGAATTTGCTCTCTCATTATGGTTGTTCAGAATCGCGTAAAAGAAACAAGAAAAAAAAACAGAAACAATTTGTTGTTCCGAGCAAAACACGAGTAAAGTGTTTGAAAATATATCATGAGTTGCTTTAAGCAAGAAAATCGGACGTCATGGTCCATTTTTCATACTTCGAATATCGGATTTTGCTGCAGAGGCGGTCTGGCCAGGAGTGCTAGGATGCTTTAGCACCCCAGAAATTTTGACAAGTGGCTCAAGAAGTCGCGGCAGAATTCCTCCAGGGGCCCCTAAAATTTGTAAACCCCTAATAAAAGAAGACTTAAGAATAGTGAAAGGGGGGCCTCACCTGAGAGGAGGGGCCCAAAAACGTATCAGGACCCCTATAATTTTTGAGCCAGACCAACACTGAGTACCTGTACCAACCTACATCACGTGGTAAACAATCTTCAAGAAGCAAACACCTCCTTTTTCTTTCTATGGCATGGTGTTACGTCTCCCATACGATCTTCAAAAAGTATTTCTCCGATTTCACAAGCTGATGAAAATGGGAACCTAAGAGTGCGAACGAGAGACCCTTTTTTTCTTTCTTTTTTTCTCTCTTTTTTTTTAAAGGGCGCTGATCTTGTGTTTGGTTATTTCACGATACCACGCCTAAGTCAAATGTAGAAGATACACTATTAAAATAACATCCGGCAATTTGTTTAATACGTTATCGTTTCCACTTTTAAAATCCAGTCAAGTGATGAGATATTTGTAAAATTATGAAATTTTCTGTGCATATTCACTGAAGTCCGTCCAAGAATACAAAATACATCGATTCTAACTTGCTCGCATAAAAACCAAATCTTAAAGAATAAAGAAAAAAGTTTGTGATGCCTCGTATGATAAATAACTACGGAGGTACGAGCTCGCAACGGTACACTCACTGCCAGCCTTACACATCAAACTCGTCTTTATAGTTGATACATTGCCACAATGGTTCATCAAGATCCCCAAAGTTTTTGGCTTGGCTATGCAAAGTTTTCATTCGAAGAAATTAAAATTCAGTTTAACTAACCAAAATTTGGTTCCTATGACTAAAAACTCCGGTTATCTGAACCTTACAGCCAGGTGTTCAATATGAACCGAAGATTAGTCCCCGTAATCTGAGTTTTTAATTAACGCAGTCTGTCATGACTGTGTCGGCAAGACTAAAATCGGCCGATCAAAATAATCGTTTGCCCCGTAATAATGAAATAAGTAAATGAAGTAATAAGTAATAAGTAAGGAATGCCCGTCAGTAATGAAATGAGTAGCGAACTTCTAGAAATACTGTAGGCGGATAGGATATACTGCTGTGGCTGTTGCAGAGCGACGAAGAGGGTCTTATGTACATGTTACGGGCACATTCCATTTTGGGCCGATTGCAATCGACCTGGGCAAATTTCGATCTATAGTTCCGTAATCATGAGCGTAGGTATTCAAATAGGTGCGGGCCGATTTAATCTGCCCGGGCATGTTGCGATCGGCCCAATATCGGAATGTGCCCGGAACATATATGGACCGCGTTTAACAGAAAAGGAACCAAGCTACATCGGCTGTTACCACATTTAGCTGAGGTATTCAATTTTCTACAAGAGAACATTTGTGCGAATTTTCGTGAAAATTTTAGGGGATCTACCTTGTAACATGTAGAAAATTCACTGAAATTTTCAAACAAATCCGCTTCACCGTTTTCTTGTGATAAATTAAAGTGCCCAGTTAAATTTGGCAATAGCTGATGTGGCTTGGTTCCTTTCTGCTTAACGCGGTCCATATATGAAATGCGTAGCTTGGATCAGCACGAATACGCTTGAAAATTTTATGATTACTATTGTGCATTTCTTTTATTCATAAAAGGCAAAGAGGACCCAAAAAAAAATTGAATGAGAAAATCGAACAAATATGAAGGGTTTTTTTTTATTAAAATAGCGTAAAAATTATAGATCATGTACACAAATTTAAAAAAACCAGAACGGAATTAATTGTAAGTATTACTTTGTTATCTGTATTTCTTTCTTTTTTTTACATCACTAAAAACTACACGAGCGTTTCAACACTGCTATTTACAGGAGCCTTTAAGTAAATTCAGAAAAGAGAAATTCGAACTTGTACAGGCTCTCTCCCTGTACATACAAACGCATGCTAATGATACGAGATGAAAAGTATTCAGCCCCAATCGAGATTACCAAAAATATCTAATTTCAAAAAGGAGAAACTTCCTAATGGTATAAAATTGTGAATTATGCTTTTTCGTAACTACTAGGTTTTTGGATGATTTAAATGAAATTTAAATATTATGATGCGAATTTCAAATTAAAAAAATCATCATTTTAAAGTACAACGAATCTCATCAAATTCAGCAAGTAAAACCCAGCATAGAATGACATAATATAAATACTTTTACTGCGTTTTAATAAAATCTAATTATAGACTGCTAAGTTAAATACATTTCATTTTAAGGACCATTTGCGGTTGTATAAAATTAAATTTTACTTCTTAATATTACTCACGGCTTGATTATTTTACTTTCACTCCATCGGGGGAAGAAGGAAAGTCTTTGCCGGTTGAACTCCATTAAATTTAAAGCGAAAAGGTTGAATTGAAACAACAAACAAGCGATAAGCCTGTGCCGAACTCGTCTCAATAAAAACGCAAGTGTAAAATGCGTATGCATGGGATAACTAGGGAGAGACTTTAGATTATTCCTGCGTACATAGTGAGTGTTTTTTTTTTTTTTTCATTATTATTATACATTTTTTTTATCTTTCTACGTTAGAATTGTGGCGAAGGAAAGGACTCACAATTCCGCATTTTGACACCTCCAATATTTGTCGTTCTCAAGACGTGGATTTGTTTCATTTCTTTTTTCGCTTTTCATGTACTTAAAAACATTCGGTGGGTAGCATGCAAATTGAAAGCCGAGGGTTGATATGCTCACTGTCTACACCTATATTTATTTTCATTTAGTTTACATGCAAGTGCAACAAACTTAGATCTAGTTTACATGCAAGTGAAACAAACCTAAAACAAATAGAAGAGTGCGAGACCTAATATAACAATCTACCAAACTTAAAATTAAAAATCTTCAAAAACACCATACGACTGATTACTTTTACTTTATACAACATTGGGAGATGCCGAAAAGAATGGCTGAGATCATTATCTTATCGTTTTCAATCGACGCACTCATTGAGAGATTAAAGAAATGAGTATTCAAGTATCCCCATATTACAGTTAAACCTGAAAACCGTGATATTCTGTTGGGGTTGATCTCAAAATTTTGATGTGATATGTAACAGAAAGTATACTCGGGATATACTTTGCCCAATCACGAGGGGTGAATTGAACAGTGTGTGATGCTTTTGAGACTGGATCGAGCAATTATTCTTTAATGTCAAACTTGCACACATTGACATGGCAAACGAGTAGCCAGCTGCTCCTCTCGGATAAGCCTGGCTAGCCTGCTGATACCCTGGAATCACAAAAATAAACAATATTGTAGATATATCACTTTCTCTCTTATCACGTGATGATTAAGATGTACTTTCTAACTCAATGAAGGAGCAATTCTTAGAAATGTAACTACTTGGAAATACACTTGCTGAAAACTATACAGTTACAATAATAACGAGTCGTACGTGTCGTATAAAATCCCTCGTAAAAATTGGCAGTAGAATATATGATCCAAAATACCATTGACCTACATCCGGCTGTAAGATTTCCAATAGCTTCTATAGCCGGCTACACAATTTCTTATAGCCTTTTATAGGCGATGGCGATTAGCAATAGCCAGGCGATACAGTGTATGCTGAACGTTACTAATTACGATTCCTATAAAGGACTTGGTGACTTTTTGGACTACCGCTCTCTTTTTTGGTCGTAGTATCTTGATTTATTTTGCGAGGAAAGCTCTGTACTTTTGACGGATGCCTGCCATTCCTAATATGCTAGCGCCTTCCATTCCGTATGATACAGTGCAATACCTCTGGTGTGAAATAGTTGCTTCAAGCGCCGTGGTACGCTGCGGCGCGGCGGGCGGGCGGGCGGCCAGCGCGAAACGCGCATTGGCGCCCACAAACCTAACAGGGATACTTCACGCGTTGCGCAATGCGTGAAGTATCCCTGTTAGGTTTGTAGGCGCCAGTGCGTCGCCGCTCCGCTTTGTGTTAGGCTCTAATATTTAATCTGGCGGAGTCAGCGTTTTTCAACTCATGATTTTGAAATGTTTGCACGCTCTGTATGGATTATTCTCATTTTAATTAATTAAACAAACTATGTATTAAAGGAAAATATAATGTGTGTTTTGTAAATATTAAGGTGGTTCCGTATCAAACTTAATGATTTTCAAAGCACACGAATTTCCACACAATTTCTTATAGCCTTTCACAGCAGATGGCGATAAAGTGTGTAATCCGGCGATAGGAACTAAAGCCCGCCTTCATAATGTTTTATCGCTTCGTATAGCCCGGCTCTAGGATTTTCTGCGCCAGCCAGCTATATGATTTTCTATCGCCTCCTTTAGCCGGCTATAAGAATTCTTATAGTATTTTGGAGTATATAGTATCAATGCAATTTCTTCCCTACAAAAACAGTGATTGGTTCATGCAATCACTGGTAAAAAAACACATTGGCTCTAGAGTCCAGACTCTTGAAAACATTGACAAGAAAAAGGACTCTTGATTCAATCAGATTTAAGCTTAAATCAAGAGCCAAGCGTCTTAATTTGAGCGGATTTCCTTTTCATTTAAGCTTAAATCTGATTGAATCAAGAGTCCTTTTTCTTGTCAATGTTTTCAAGAGTCTGGACTCTAGATCCAAAGTGTTTTTTTTCTACCAGTGAATGAAGGGTAAATTTAGTTCATTTTGCTGGTGGTGCACTTTGTTTTATTGTTTTAAACTGCTATCTCCACTGAGGGTATTGTGTAGCTTACTCCGTCATCAATAGCATTATCGTTTTTGGACTCATTGTCGGATCCCGCGGTTTTGCAACACCAGATTCCCCCTATTAAACTTATGGAAATGTATCGATTCTTGGAGGGGCTAGGTGCTCCGGACAGAAGCGATTACTTAACATAGGTTTATATAGAGAAAACCCGGTGTTGCCAAATAGAGATGTTGCATGTGTGAGGAATTTGCTATTTGACTATCGATTCTTATGTAAAAGTTGGCGAGAAACACGATGGTGCCACTGGTTTTCTCTGAAATCAACTCCCGAGCTCAAAACAATTTCTCAAGTTAAGCCCAAAACGGAGGGGATATCCCACGCTATCCTGAGAGTCCACTTCTACATCAAGACCAACTCTCCATGCAAAGGTAGGGAGCAAATACATTAGCAGTGATGCCGTGTTTTCAGTTTCAGAGTCCACAAATAAAGTGGCATCCCTGTCAATGTGTTTGCTCCCTATCTTTGCATGGAGAGTTTGTCTTGATGTAGAGGTGGACTTTCAGAATAGCGTGGGATATCCCCTCCATTTTGGCTTCAACTTGAGAGCTTTTTTTGAACTTGGGAGTTGATTTCAGAGAAAACCAGTGGCACTATCGTGTTTCTTGCGAACTTTTACGTATAAATCGATGGTCAAATCGCAAATTTCTCACATGCAACATCTCCATTGCTAGATCCGCTTCTGGATGTGAATGAACTCACCATGTCAATCTGTTCGGCCGAGCACAGGGAGAACGAGAGTCGCATGTATGGGCAAGGTTTGGTGCCGTCAGCCATGAAGACGTAGCCGGGGGCACAGACGAGGTTGTTGTCAACGCATCTCTTCGTCACCAGAGAGCGCGCGTCGTCAATGCCTTTGACGCGCAACCACAGGAACATTCCCCCGCTTGGATTGTTCCATTCTGCTAGACCTAATATGTACAATGAATCTCATTAGTTCTATTGGTTGATTACCTTTCAAGCGAAAAAAATATATCGACGGTGTAAGTCGGCAATCACATAACTCAGCTCACGACGTAGCGCAGATTTTCTGTCATACTTTATTTTTTAAACGGAAAACTACTCAACGCAATTTAATAAAACTGCCGATATTTTTCTTCGCTGTGCGGAAAAAATTCTGCAAAAATTGCAAGGAATGATTTCAATTTGTTCTCTTTAAATGAAGTAACATAGAGGCGGAGATTTTCAGATATCGCAAACGCGAAATAAATGATTGCGGACTTAAGCCGTCGATATCACAGTGACATCTCTTTAGCGGTTTGTGCTGTGAAAATCACTCCCTTGATCATAACCATTTTAGCCCAATGTGCGGCAGCAGGCCAGGTCTGAAAATGGCTCATATCATAAAATCATTTTAAGGTCAAACTATGGAGCTACAAATGACCAGAAATGGCACGATGGTAAAAGTGCTGTAAGTGGATCGAGGGTTCGAGGTTCAGTGAGAAGAACTGATTGTAAGTCAACTGATCACTACTTTAGGTTTGTAGCTATGTTTCTACATTGGCTTCAATGTTACATACTGCAGCTGATGAAGTTCACTTCATATTTTCACATTCAACGTATACATTACCTTAACTTTAAAAAAAAAGAAAAACAAAAGAGTAAAATGGACAATTATTGCTAAGTTCAAAACTACTTCTGACCATTTTGTTTCATGTTTTAAGATGTGACTTGATTTCCTCTGTTGAACTGGTTTGCTCAGAAGTTACACGGAACGCCGGTGCCGCTTTGAACTTATGACCACATTATTCTGCTGTTATGATGGTCCAAAGAAGGCCCTATTCCAAGGGGTAAGTTTGAGAGTAGATACGCACCTGTTAAGTGTTTTTGTGCTGCTGCAATCATAAGATCTCGTTTCTGACGGTAGAATTTCTTGATTCCGGCGAAGTGTTCTCTTAAACCTTCAAATCCCCATTTTTTAAGCAACTGGTAGAGCACAACCTGCGTTTGAAAAGGAAAATGGCATGCGTTAGTAATGAGAAAATGGCACAGTTTTGCCCATAAATGAGGAAAAAGCAATGAAAAATGCAAAGGATCATCGAACATGTCTTTCCATGTTGATCAATAAAAAAGTATTGAATTGGCAAATCAAAAGACCGCTTAAAACGTACGCTTCTCACGCGAATGGGGGACAAAAAATAAAAAAAGTATAAAAAAGTATAAAAAAATCGAGCACCGTTCCCTGTAAAGTTGCACGGAAAATCAATATTTTCAATCAGTTGTTAATCAACTTTCAGTCAAGCTCTCTGACGAATACCAGTCTAATATCACGTTATGGGCTGCATCAGTAAGACAATCTTTTGAACACCTTGCGTGGATATCCTATAAATTGAAATGTGGAAAATCCTAACTGGAAAAATCTGACTACACAAGCGCATTAGAATTACGGAGAAAAGAAAAAAGTAGCTGTGACGCACATTTGCGCTGGTTGTTCTACGTAAAACTCGGGTGAAAGCAAGGTGGAAAAAAAACCTAGGGTGTTATATTACCGCGGTGGATGACGTCAAAAACCCGACTTTTCAAAGTTCGATACCTCGGCTAATATTGAACGTAGAAAGTTGCTGTTTAGACAGATCTTATTGTTTTTAGATACTCTACAAGAATTAAGCATCAAAGAATGATTATCTGATCAGCGCAACTGACCCACTCTATTAATACATACATATGAGTCGCTTTTACAGCGCTCTTCGGCGCTCTGCGACGCCCAATCGCCACAAAGCTCGGTCTTCCCACAGGTCATCAGGGAGTTGACACTCCCTCATCTCACTCAACACCCCCTGTCGCCAACCTCTCACTGGGCGTCCCCTCCGTCTCCTCCCAGGAGGAACCCAATNTTTCATGCTTTGAATTTCGGATTTTGCTGCTACATCGACACCGTATTGTGCCTACCTCCGTCACACAGTAAAAAATTCCTCAAAATGCGGCCATCTCATTTTTTCTCTGTGCACGAGACTAATCGATTTACTGGCAGGGTTGCACGAGTGAAATGAAAAATATGAAGTATTGAAAATTTCCGTGAAATATTTCATGAAATTTCACAAAGTTGTGAATAATATAAAAATATGAAACATACCCTCAGGGGCTGGGTATGCAACACGCAGTAAACAACACCAAAAAGCAAAAACCAGTCACCTTTCATTTAATATTGCATTTAATTTCGAATAATATTTTTCATATTATGAAAGATTTCACATGAAATTTCAAGATTTTATTTTTCATGAAAAATTGCAACCCTGAATATTGGAGAGGAAGATTCTCTCATACCTGAGACAAAGCGGAGGCATGGAGAGTGGAGACCTGCATGTGAAGCTCCAGACGACGCAAAAGAGGCATAGGACCAGTGACAAAACCCAGGCGCAGACCAGATGACAAAATTTTTGAGAACGAGTCGCACCGCAGAACGCGACCCTCTGTGTCCATCGATAGGAAACTAACCGGGTATGTCTGAAATGAAACAACAATATCAATTACACCACAGTAATCACAGTCAGGTTACTACATTAGAGGTTTCCTAATTTCGCCTCACGCTTAATTTTTAGATCTGGAAATGAAGCAATATTTTCCTTTGAAATTCTGTGAATTTATTCCTTATACTCCGGGAAAAATTCGGAGAAAGTTTCAAGTCATTTTAATTTGTCTTCATCGAAAAAAAGTGAAGTTGATTTAACATGTATGTATGTATGTATAAGTCACTTTTTTGGCAACCTGGTATCAGCCATCCTCTGCACATGCGCATACCATACCAATTGCTTGGTCGTAATATCGTGCAAAATTGTCCCCTTAACGCCTATTACCTCTCGAACACGTTGATTTAACATTTTGAATGTAAAAAAAAAAAGTGTAGGCTGTCTGTTACATCTCTACAAAAAATACGTCATTTTTTGTACCCACTTTTATTCTCATGCCCTGCTAAAAATGACGAGTAGGCTATATTCTGAATTCGCCGACTCACATGAGTAGAACTTTCTACCTACATGAGTAGAAATCCTACTCATATCACTAGAATATTAGGAGTAGAAAAGTTCAACTCATATGAATTCAATTTTTTTCATTTTTCAGAAGTGCTGTTTTTGACCGGGAGACACCGACGTAGCATGTAAATTTGAAAAATAAGAACATTTTGTTCTTATGATTTTTTTGATGCGGTGACTAGTTTCTGAGATATCGGACATGGTAGATTCGACGTTGAACTCATGTGAGTTGAAATCTCTGATCATATGAGTCGGCGAAAAGTGAATAGAGAAATTCTGCTCATATGAGTTAAATTCTATCCATATAAGTTGAAATTCTATTCATATGAGTTGAACCTCTATTCATATGACTTTGATTTTCTACTCACTTGTACACACCATTTTCAGCAGGGTGGCTCTTTTCCTCAAAAAGTGGAATTATGGAAAGTTTTAGCGCATCGTGTATTCAAACACATCGACGTTGTAAGTGCACTTATGCATGATATATGATTGCCTATGGGCACTGGGCAATCTCATACCTCGTTTGCGGTGTCTGAAAATCTCCGCCTCTATGTTATTTTTTTTTAAAGGAGAACAAATTGACATCATCCCTTGAAGTTTTTGCAGAATTTTCTTCGCGGAGAGACGAAAAATCACGGCAGTTTCAAAGAATTACCGTTGAGTACCAGTCCGTTTAAAAAATAAAGTGTGACAGGAAGTCTGCGACGTCGCAAATCGAGTTATGTGATTGCCAACTTACACCGTCGATATTTCCTCTACAGGATGAAACAGTTATTCAGAAAAAACGCAATTTTTTTTCTCTCTCATTTTTCAGCTTGGCACTGGTTTTTCGGTTCTCACCTCATCAAATCCTAAATAATAGTACGGGTCGTCCTCGAGAATCAGGAAATTGTACTCGCAAGCCAGCTGGTAGATTTCGCATTTTCTCTCTTCACTCAGCGTCACGCCGCAAGGATTTGCCGCTGTCGGGTTCACGTACATTATCTGAAACAAAAATTACTCCTTTCATTGAACAAAAATTTCGAAGTACACTGGCTTCTAATGGCTTCAATCTATAAAGTGGCTGGGCGAATTTCATCCACTTACTACTCTAACGTGTGGTTGTGTTTGGCGACTACAACTCTGTCTGTGCGAATTATACCTCTAACTGCCACAGTGGCACCGCTTGTAGATAAATACTTCATTGAGTTGGCAAAATTATTTCCGCAAAGAAGTCCAGTTGCAAAATAACCTAAAAATGCCACTGATAAAATTTAAGCTTCACAGATGATACTTACTTACTTTCAATAAAGATAGAGGTGACTTGAAAGCGAACCCAAGTAGCATTATCATCTATTTTCTAGGTGGCGCTCATCAAGAAAATGTCTACTTTCTAGATAGAACAATTTTCTTGAAAGAAAAGAGGTATAAAGTAGATCTAGAAAATAGACACAAGGAAATAGAAAGAAAATACATTTTTTCCTTGCATTTCCTTCAAAGAAAACATTAAGAAATTGGCTAGAAAATAATTCTACTTTCAATAAATTTTCTATCTTTTTTCCAAATGGGAAATTTACAGAAAGTAGACCTATAAACTAGATCTATTTTCTTTGGTCAGACTTTTGACTCGCAATGTTTTTTCTTTCTATTTTCTGGATAACTCTCATTTTCTTTTTTTTCTAGAAATTTTCTTAATATTTTTTTTTCTAGAAAAAAATTCTATTTTGCTACTTGGGAAGGATAACCAGAATCTAAAAATTATAAATCGTTAATCTTCTCGTGATTTTTCAGAAAGTTCAGTTCTCATAGCGCGGGTTCAGCTATCCAAATTGCAAGTATCTTTAAATATACCGCCAGTGGCGATTCTTGGAAGTTGGCGACGCCGTTTTTCCTACATTTAGATGTATGTGAAACAATAGATTCTTTCTTCTTCTTGAACGCTGCCTCACCTAAATTCGATAATTTTAATGGATTTAAATGGAAAAATCGATGTTGCCAACTTACAAAATCGCCACCGGATAACACCTCATAGAACGCAAAAGTCTACTCAAGGTCTTTTAATGTTCTATTGAAGCATACTCGTAAAAGCATACACATATCAAGAGAATTCTCGTAATATTTTCATGCAATCGCAGTAAATGTAAAAGTCAATGCATTTAAAATTTGACTCTTGAAACTATCTCCTATTTACCTAAATATATGCCAAAATAATATATCTCAAAGGAAAATTACCTTTGGCATTGGTTTCTGTTCCCGTTTGCGATCGGCCAGCATCTCCCTTAGGATATCTGGTCTCATTCCGTCTTGGTCCATGTCAACAGCTATGTATTCGCATTGGTAAGGTCTGAACTGTAACAGAAAAAATAATATCATGAAGAGGATCAAAATGGCACTTCCCGACAAAATTGAGATAGTATTTGTACTGTAAGTAAGTAGCTCTTTTGAAGCTGCATCCAAAGACGTCAAAAGTAAATTGGTAATCATTAACTTTTAGGGGTCTAGGGAAAAATTGACACCTGGAAATGTATGTATTAACGCATTTTATTAATTGACGTGTTCATATTATGTTTTAAAAAATTAGTCCTCCTCTAGAGAAGGATGTATCCAGCTATGAATCTCTACTGCATACAAAGCTCCTTCAATGTGAGAGGATGCAACAAGTGGTACATCTCTATTGAATTCATGCGGTGCTTATGAAGTTTAGGTCTCTGCGATACTTTTTCACCCAAAAACAGAACACAACCTGCATGTGACATTGACACATAGAACTGTTGGGCGAAAAAACTCTGCATTGTCAAGTTTATGAGTATGATTAATAAAAAAGTATGTTTAATATCTCGCCATCTTAAGTAAGGATTGTTGATGAATCTCGTACTGCCGAAAATCGTATTTCATGATACGCCTTCCCTGCAATACACCCGTATGACACAGATCAGCACCCCTCGCCACATGGACTTCACGCAAAATAAGTTATCGCACTTTCAGACTGCGACAGAAAAAAGTGTGATGGCGGTTTAGCATTGACATTAAATGGAAGATTCAAGATGACTGATCGTCTGACGAAGTCTGAAAACGCGTGAACTTATTTGGCGTGGACTGTAAGAAAATAACTTGATTTGACCAAGTCCCTATTCTTGTAACGCACCCTTAACACAGGATCACACTCTTCTCTCCTATGGAGTATCAAGTATTTATGAATGACCCCTACATATCACATGTCCACTTACACAATCGAGGACTCCGGTGTAAACAGGGTTCTGTAGAATAACTGCATCACCAGGTTCCACGACCATTTCTACAACTTTGCAAAGCCCTTCTTGGGCGCCGGCGGTTATGATGATGTTCCGTTTTGTCCAGTCTTGGGTTCCATGTACTCTGTCTTGCACATCTTTCAATGTGCTAATCAATGATGCCATTCTGAAGCAGAATATAACGATGCAATCACAAATCAAGTTTTCTCAGTGTCGCAACCAAAAATAAATGATATTTGGTGATATTAGGTAGTTATAGATTGAGGGGAAAGTGTTGATAGATGAATTCGGGGCACATTTGGACCCCGTTAAACAGAATATTTCTGCGGATTCCTCTGAAAATTTTTAGGAATTTGCTTTGTATTATGGAGAAAATTCATAGATATCTGCACAAAAATCCGCACAACCGTTTTCATGTAAAAAATTAAATTAGCCGATTAAATTTGGCAATACCTGATGTGGCTTGGTTTTTACCTGTTTAACGCGGTCCATTTCAAGTGCGTTCTTTTGTTTGTACTATACCGCTATAAGTACATTTTTATTAGGAGTTGCCCAGTGCTTTACGCAAGGCAAAAACTGGACGCACTCAGCCAGAATGATCCTAACTACATCTCACGGTGTCTAATATTATTATCTTTGCACTTTATTTTTTTACTAGAAGACTCAGTAAAATTCTACTTTGAAATTTTAAAAAAAATATGCCTCGCAATCTAGGACAAATCCATGAGAAGTTTCAAGACGTTCTGTTGCTCGGTTTTTGTGTTAAAAATAAAACATGATAATAAGTAGGGGACGTCCCGTGAAGGGATGGCGGCAGGACGTTGACCGAGAGATGTTGCGGTGTCAGTTGCCCGATAACCTCTAGGAGGATAGGCATAAGTGGCGTTTGGGTGTCGGAGAACGTCAGAGTGCGTTGTAGGACCGACTTTACATAGATAATATGTCGCAGGCAATTGGCAATTGCCGGCAATTTACAAGCCAGTGGTAAATAAATATAGAAAGTCATAAAATTCAAAAATAAAAGAACAAGATTAGAGTGCTGATTATGTTGCCTATAATGTAAATAGACACTTCCCCATCTTCAAAAACATGACAGGAATGTGCACACTCAGAAGAGCGTGTAGTGAACTCTGTGACATTAGTTGGGTTGACATCGGACAGGCAACTAAACTAACATTGTGACAAAGCGTAGGGTATCACAAAAAATGAAGGCGTTTCAAGCCGAGCTCATACTTTTGAAGACCATAACCCTTAAAAATTGCATTATGCCGATGCGCATTATTGCTATTTATTGAAACAACGTGTGAACAGCTTGCAAATTGCCAGCAATTGCTAATTGACTGCGACATACAAAATAATAAGTAAGCAACATAAAGAGGAGTTGGGCTAATTATGGTTAAAAGTCTCCGACTACGTAATGAGGTGGGGACTTACCCGCTAGATGGGAGGTACTGAAGAGCCTCGGCGAGACGTTCTCCATCGATGACGGCCACTGAGTTGTCCTTGAGGGTAACTTTGATCTCCTTGAAAGGGAAGGTCGAGCCATTGGGTACACCGACGCCGAACTTGATCGCATCAGGGGGCAGTTTCGCAATCAAAGAGGCTACAAAAATAAATTTGAACATTACACTCCTGCATAACTGTACTGCAGTTTAGAGGGGAACCATACCTTTTAAAATTTTGGAACATTAAAATTTTTCGAGGAGACCGTTGATGATTGCATCAAAAATAAGTTATTAATGGATGGTTAGGATATTTGCCTCAATATCGCAATGAAGTAGAAAAGGGGTAGAAACTGTACCAAAAAAGATGGCTAAATCCCAGTGGCGTGACGTACTTTGCGATATATCGATTGTTATACCATTTAAACCTGTGGAAAAGGATCGATAAACAGGGTGTTCGCAGCGAACACCTTAATAATCGGTTTTTTGCCATAGGTTTAAATGGTATAACAATTGATACGTCGCAATTCACGCCACGCCACTGCTGAATCCACTCCAGAAATTACCTCAGCACGTGTTTGGAAAATGCTGGTTTCTCAATTGTGAGTATGAATCAAACAGAAATACTTGGTTCATTGTTTCTTAAGTGAAATTACGGCGGTGAGACACGCGTTAATGCGATTTCATTCAAGTCATCACGCTGCTTCCAGTGAAATCTTTAAACAGAACAATCAGAAAGGCTGACAAATCGGGGCGATATGTTGCGCCTGCATTTTGCAAGGTAGCCCAAAAAAGTATACCGCGTTCTGCAATCGCTTCATCGCCTAGTGACTGATAATTTTGTCAATCTGCAATGGACCACTAGACAAGGTACGAATTTCAGCATTCTGATACATGCTTCTTAACCAAAATTTCACGTAAAACACGATGCGCACAACGAAAATTACCGAAATCAACTGCTTACGAAGATATTCAATAATTTTGATGCGTGAATTCAAACCACCCGCTCATGAAAAACTCAATGCTCTACATGATTCACATCGCGCGCTAAACGTTTACCATGACAGTCTCTGCGATATAAAAATCTGGCAACCTCAATCTTGACGCTTTGGCTCAGCTATAGCAAATTGCTTAAAGTTTGAATAACACATGGTGGAAATGAACATTGCTCGATTGAGAAGATTGCTGAAACCGTTGTAGTGCGCGATTTGACTCACGTAGAGCTTTGAGTTTCTTGTGAGCGGGCAGTTCAAATTCCTCGTAACCAATGTGAAATAAAAATGTTAATAACTCCGGCAGGAGTTGATTTCAGTAATTTTCGTTGCGCAAATCGTGTTCTACGTGAAATTCTAGTTAAGAAACATATATCAGAATGATTAAATTTGTACCTTGTCTAGTGGTCCATTGGCTTTTTCAGCCTTAACAGTTCTAATTCCTGCCATATGGAATCGAAAACCGGATGCTCAATGAAAAAGTATTTTTTACCGTTGAGTAATTTTTTCAACGCATGTAGCAATGCTTTTCCCGCATCAATTTTAAAACAAAACCGATCCATTTGTCGATTGGATTACGAGCATCTGAGAATGACGCTAGCTCGGTGTGCAAACTCAAACCGTCGAGAAAAATCAGAAATAGGGGAGGAGCCTGACCATTGATACTTTACTGTGTTACGCATTGTTGAATGTCGTTTATTCTTTTCCGCCCATTCAACAGTCGTTGTTATCTAACCTGAGAGCACATTCCACGGTCGTTGAGTTTAGCGATAGCGGTAAGTTAGCTTAAAAATCGATCATCGACACTCTACGACGCAAAAGCGGGCCTTTTCAAGATGTTAATCAGCCGTTTTTGTCCGAAAGGTCAGCCAATCCGTAGTGGGTGATCAGCAGCGTGATTTTAATCGAAAGAGATTAAGCTTCTTTTGCAGCGGTGACAAACGGCCGCAAAATTAGAATTTTTATTCGGTACATCCAAAGTAGAATGATCGAGTTTTCAAAGATACAAGACAACTGTGGGTCGAATGCACGCTCTTGAATAGTTATTGCGTCTGATTTTCTGGTTCCTACTCTCTTTTTTTCTACTTCGTTTGTTGATAAATCCGTATATCACGAAATAAAGACAGCTACAGAGTAAGGCAATTTGACATGTACATTGTACAATGACTAACTGAGCACGTGTATTTTATTTATAAATTAAAAAGCATGAGGTTATCGGGTTAGGAAGTAGACTCATTGTTGAACTAAATTTAGGGACATGTAGAGTTCTCGAGAAAGAAATTTTCCGCTACTTTGTGGAAAGCTGCGATTTCTTGACTCATTTTTTTATGACTAAAGTAACAAGGATTACATGACCTCCTAATTTTCGTTTGATAATATTTAAGGAAAAAAACAAATCCTGTTGAATTTTTTAGTGTATTGTATTGCTTAAGGAAAATAGTTCACACATAATGAGGCCAATTAAAGTGACAATACAAACTGCGCACTTTATGTTTGGACCAAGCGAACCGGAAATGAATCGTATACTTTGAAATCATGCTAAGATTGTTCATGTTATCCTATCGTGAGAGCAAGATAGGAAATTCAACCAGCTTTTGGTTTTTCTGCAGAGTAATGAGGATTACTTTAAAGATATATGACTTATAAGTTTTATTAAGTTTTATTTTGTCATGTGGTCTCGGTCTCTTCTCCTCGACAAAGAAAATGTTACCCAATACAATGCATTACAACGATATACTATGCTTAATTCTTTTCTGATAGAATACGTGCCATTGCACGTATGAAAAATGTGTTTGGTTTTTGATTTTTCCGGCATGAAAAATTACTGATCACGAGGTGATTAAATTATTATTGTTTGTATTTCCGCAGCTTTATTTCGATACCTAGTTTAAGCCGTCTCTCTGCATCATATTTCATCTATGAGCAGAAAATTAAAGATCTTTCATCTTAACCAGCGTAGAGTATTTGATATTGAAGTTGACACTCGCATGCAACTATTCGTGCTGAAATGTAATATACATTGCATTCTCAATAAGTGAAGGCGCGCGGCTTACCTGCCGCTACGAGCACAGGACTAAAAATTCGCAAGTTTCCATCCCTTCAAGAATTTTCCCTCTTTTTCACGCTTGAGTTTTACACAAGCCAATCTGAACCCTGAGCTTATAATATTCTGACACAGCACCCTTTCCGTGTAGGTGTACTAAGAACATTTTCCGCGTACAACGATTAAGCGAGCGCGACCACGCATGGTGTACTCATGCAGCAACTGGATATTTGAGGGGCTTGGAGGACAAGGTGCATAAGTGCAGTTTTTGCTATTTCGAGAAATACGTGTTCGAAGTTTCGAAATTACATGGAGCCTTATGGCGGAAAGAAAGTTCAAGCCGAATTTTGATGCTTAAAAATTGGAATTTGGGAGCGAATTTTTCTCACGATATGTATTAAGACTAGTTTTATTTGAAATCATGAATAGCTCAATTTTTTCAAAAACTGCACTTACGTGCTTTGTCCTCCAAGCTCCTCATTTCATCTTGTGTATCCTCAATACGGCCGAGAGGTGGATCGAAAAAAGCAAATACCGAGCACAGTTTCCATTCATGTAAGAGACTTTGTCACACACAACCCCCGGGCTTTCATGCATAGTTATTCGCTTTCCTGATCAATTTAAAAAAAGTATAGATGCACGGAGAAAAAATTCTCGGCTTTTTTACCAAGGTCCGTTGGTTTACCATCTCACTTTTTTTTTATTATCAATTATTGGTAATTTTACCAAGACAGACCAGTAAGCTTACCAAAATACCGGTATTTTTACTGTTTTTTCCAGGTAAGATTACCACTTTTATTGGTAATCAATTCCCGGTAACTTTGCCATTTTATCTCGGTAATTCTACCACAATCGATACAAAATATTGGCGTTTTTACCAAGGTCCAGTAAAATTACCGAGAAAGTTCAATAATTTTACCGAGATTTCTCGGTATTCCGAAAATTCATTCGGAAAATTCCATAAATGGTAATTTTACCAAGAAAAAACTGGGATCAAATAGAACCCTGAATTCTTGGTAATTTTACCCTTTTCTTAGTAAATACACCGAGATTTTTTTTTCAGTGTGGCTCCTTTTTCGAAGCCATCGACTCAAATACACCGGTAATACTCACTGAGTTCTCGCAGTTCAGCGGGGCGTCGGCCTTTGGATATGGTGTTGAGGAAGTAGTCGTAGTCCAAGTCCAAATCCAAAGGCGCCGGCCTTCGGGAAAGGGGTCCGTAGTCGAGCCTCATCTCGCTGATGCTGTTTTCCTTGTTCGCGATGTTGATAGTTTTCAGGGATTCTTTGGAGGTGCGTTGGTTCTCTTTCAGGTTTCTCAGGTTCTCTCGGGAAGTCCGTTGGTTCTCTTTCAGTTTTTTCAGGTTCTCTTTGGCCGCTTTCAGGTTGTTTTCGAATTGGCTGTTCTGAAGGTTTAGTAGATTCGTGGAATCTAGCAATCGACCTGAAAAAAGGAGAAGACATGATTTTCATGCGGCCACTTGAGAAATAGGTTTTAAAAAAGCGAATACACGGAAAAAAATGGACTGGTGATTTAACAATTACATTGCGTTAACGAATATGTCCGACATGTTTGAAATGTACATTTTACAATAGTGGAAAGATATTTTAACCACGAGGATGGTTAAATTAACATTTTTTATCGTAAATTCTACGTTGTAACATGTTACTACAAGATTGTTAAATCAGCAATTTCATTTTTCTCCGTGTAGCTCTCGGTGGATGTAGGTTACATGGTAAAGAGTAAACCTTAAGAACGTCGATAAATATTGCTCTCCAGTTTAAATAAATTATTTCAAATATTACTCTCTTTATAAAAAGGCATCCAATATCCTAGTAATCTACTTACCCCAACCGATATCTTAAATTGCTTGTACCTCCACTCCTCCTCTCTCTTCAAATGTATTAAATAAACCTTTTTTGTAACAAAGATATACACAAATCGATGGTGAAACTGCAAAAATGCCCCTCTCGGTTTCCGACATTGCATACTTCCTGCCATACATGATTTCCAATGTGGAAAACTACAGAACGTAATTCCTTGAAAACTTCTCTGATTCTTCTTCTTAATGTGAAGCTTCCTCACATTGTTCACAAATGTTCGCTAACATTTCAATCCATGATGTTTACTGATTGCGAGAGTCCTTTTAAAAAATAAAGTAGAAGCGGAGATTTTGAAACGCCGCAACCAAAATACGCATCTTTACCCAGATATTTATTTTTTACGTATTGAACGTTTTCTTGCAAGAAGGACCTGAGTGCGAATAAATTAAATGGGAAAGGACTGTGCAGTACAAAAACTCTGTTTACAAAGTTCCTTTTGATTCAATTTACCCTCGCATGGTTCCTTCCAGCATGGATAAATGCTAATATTTTAATTACGTAAAGTAATTAAAAACTGTCACGTGATGACGCTTGACTCTCCATTCGTTACCACCTGTAACGCTGCGTGAAAAAAACGTGACGCCCATAATTCCTCTGGAGCGTTACGTAATCAGGGTACGACCTCAAGGAAATCTTCCGCAAAGACCGGAGATATATGATTTGTTTTTCGCAATGACTAGACTTAAATCGCTGATTCTCCAATGGCATAACCTCTCAGCTGATAGAGCGGCATTTCTTGTAAGTTGAACTAAAACGGAAGATAGGGCGGAGCTTCATTTGTTGACCAATCAGATACTTCTAAACAGGAGTGTCGGCAGCCCAAGCGGCAGAACCGTATAATCAGGTGGTTGTTTTTCAAGTGTTTGAAAAAGAAGCCGATCATTAGGGATACAAAGTTAGTCTGTCACGATTTTTTTATAGTTGACGGCAATCTAAACACCAATTAACCCATCACCCGCTATTTATCGCGCGACCTTCCGATGCGATAAACGAGTGCATCTACCGACAGACACGTCGGTATTACATTCTATTAGGGTAAATAGATTTTTTTGGTCACAACTAAGTAATTAAAAATGCGCTAAGTGTGGTCAATAGGGTGTTGTCTACTTTGTGCACGTGAATTCTTTTGCATGTCAGCAGGCTGATTGTTGAAATTGATAGGCAAAGCCATAGACAAAGAGAACATAAGGAGTATGGAGCGATCTGATTGGTTGAAATGGGTGGCTCCTATAGACTAAAAGGAAAATTGATGGACTAATTATAGGGTGTCCCGCGGTTTGCCGTTTGTTATTGTCCATTGCAACCACTCGCTTTCACTAACAGGATCCCTCCATATCCATTTTGTCTTCTTTGTCTATAGCTTTGTCTATCAATTTCAACCACACCGAGAAAAATGCACCGAGTCTTAGGTTACATGGACTAAACTTTGGCTTATATTAAACATTTAAGTCTTTCGGTTCAATTGACAGAAATTTTGAGTCTTTGGAATCGAATTTTGGTTAGCAAAACCAAAGTTTGGTCTATGTAACCGAAACTGTCGATTCTCTGAACCGAAAAACTTTGGTCTCTTATTTGAACTAAACTTATTTTCTGCGTGCGGAGGTCAGTGAGATATTCTGTCAGTCATGCTTCTCTCTTACAAATGAAAATTAGGGTTGGGGAGATTGACTGCGCGATTTCGGAAAAATGAGACGAAAAATACGTTCAAGGGAAAAGTAAAAACGGGAGAACATCTGAGAAGAAAAGTTGCGACTGCCCTAAATTCCATTACTTCTCAGTCACAGGCTTAGCTACAAGAGACAAAATAATTATTTTAGGCGGTGTTTTGATGGGAAATCATTAATTTATTTCCGAAACAGTTAAATATATTTAACAATGAACGTGACGCTGACGCTATTTGCACCATTTACAAGTCCAAATAATGGACTGCACTTAACAGAAGGGGGCAAACCGGTTACAATGTTTTCAAAATCGCGCAACTCTTTTCCTTTAAAAGTCCTAAAAATATGAACAGTAATGCACTTTACACGATTTGAGATTAACAAGTTTTTGAACATATACTTAATCGTGCATTACCTATCCCCAAACCATTGGTTGGTAACCTCAAGGATGCGGGTAATTCAGTTTATATTTTCTTCATTTAAATCTCATGAGGGTTACCGGACTCTGAACGCGATTGTTTCTGCAAGTCGGTCACATGAAAAGCATTATGTGACGCGCATAAAGAATTATCGGTCGGATGTGAGGAGTCGAAGTAAGAAAAAGAACGAAAAAATCAAAACAATGCGGTTTATCTATTGCGTTTGATAAAACTTTAATCTATGTAACTACTTCCGACTTACAAGGAATGTATCCCGATGCAATCAGTATTTTCAATGTCAATATTATTTTCTGATACCTGACCGTATCTGTAAATATTTTTTAAAGCTGACCAATCGAAACGCTGTTTCAAACTATCGCCTCGCTCTTCAAATTCGATACAAGCAGAGCTAATAGACATTGATTGATCGACGCAGTTGCATGTTTTAAGGAGGATGGATTTATAGAAAGTAGTCCCTGAGTTAAAGACAAAGAAAACAATAATTTTGTATCTCGACTATTTGTGAGTCATAAGAAATTAGCTCAATAAAATGTGATTTTTATGGAATTACATTCCTTCAAATATGTCAAACTTAAAAAATTCGTCATCACAACAGGTGGCAGTGAAGCTGTCAGCCGTTATCAATGACTGCCAGAATTGCGTCGGGGACTGATATGACATAATATTTGTTACTCGATAAGTCGAGAGTATGTTTACACGCATTTGTTGACGTTTTCGTCCACAGTATTTCAATTAAGATTCATGCGTGATGAAAAACACGTAAAAGAACGGGGGAAAAAGTTTACGTTTGTCTCCTCATTAAAAAGAAATGATCACTTGAGAAGTCAAAATTTGTGTCGCAGTGGAGGAGGATGAGGGAGATTCATTAAAACATAAAATTATGAAATTTGATGATTGTAGAACTAAAATCTTTTTCTCTTCAACTTTTGCTACAGCATGGAGACGTCATCGACCGTTGGTTGTCATTTTATTTGCAAATACAGTAAAGTTCAATGTTATCTCAATAGTTAATACACGTAACTTTTGCACGCAAAATAGGAGGAGGTGAGAAATAAAAAAAAATCGTCAAAAAACAAAATTAAAACTGAAAAGATGTAACAGCATAAAAAATGCAAACTACCTTAACCTCTGAATATAGGCTGCTTGAGAATTAAGTTTATTTGTGATCAAAGCCACGAGCCATTTTTTGCAAAAAGCAAGACTCTTAAAAGGTTGATTCATCAAAATCTCATTCCGTTCATTTGAAAATTTTCATTGAGGTCTTTCTTGACATTAAAAATTGAGTATAATACATATAACAGCTCATTCCCTGCCATTCGTGGGCACTTATTCTAATATGCCTGGTAATCGCACTGAAACACTTCTCTCCTTGCCCACATTTAATGTGCTTCGGAAATGAGATGTTTTTAGGTCTACTAGTGCTGAGCATGGTATTGGCATCAAAACTCTCTTTTGCCTGGTTCGAAATGATCAATTTGACTCGGTTTTTTCCTCTCTTTTAATCAGTAGTTTAGATACTTTTCGAAGTTTAAAAAACAAATTGTTCGCTCTCCTGCCTATAAAAATGATGTTTCAAAGGTACTAGGAAAAACAGATTGACATTTTTCCATATTTTACAGAATGTCTGAACAAAAAATGCGTCCTCTGATTAGACTTTTGCTGAAAAAAAAGTGTGCATGGATGTCTTGTCACGCACATGACAGTTTAGCTTGAAGTTATCGGCAAACATTCGCGTCAAACATTTTGATTGAAGTTTCAAAATGAGATTTTTTTTCGAGATCGGCAAACTCAAAAAGTACGCTTGAAAATTACTTTTTTCTCAAAATTTTAATTGAAAAAGAACCAAGTTGACACATTTTTTAATTAAAGACTTAAATGAACAGGCTGTGATACTTTTGTTTAATGCTTCTGATGCCGAAGCACGAACGACGATACTTGTTTTTCTTTAATTTATATTTTTTTAGCGATGGTGTAGTTCCCTCAAAATTGATGATTGAAATTTTGGTGCGCAAGTTCTTCCATCTCAACAGTTCTCCTCCTCTTCAGGGAACTAAAAACGCGCCTTCGTAAAAAAGGCTGACCGCTTCTCTAAAGGTCCAGTTACACGATCAAATTGAGCCATCAAATTGGGCCTCTCATCGGTCGCATTCAGAATGCGACCAATGAGAGGCCCAATTTGATGGCTCAATTTGATCGTGTAACTGGACCATAATACGAACGAATCAGAGCTTCCCGGCTTGTTTTATTGCTCATCCTTGCCAATAGCTCTTACCCAGTCATGACCATTAATAGAAAAACATATGAACTTTGGTACTTACAAGCTCCGGACATGATGAAAGTTTGAAATTAAAGAGCAATCACTCTCTCTTGAAGCACTATAAACGGTTTTCAGGGGAATCCTGCATTTAGGCCCGCAATCGCAAACCGAATCGCAACATGATTATGAATTTCGATCGACCGTGTAATCTGAGCAAACTAAACGATGTCATGTGTGTAATGTGTGTGGCGCGAGAGGTTTGATGCCAGCCGCGGTCGGACGGGCCTTTTATACCCTCCGACAGAGCCAATCAGTTCCTCCCTCCCCTCCCCTCCGTCAAAAGTTAAAATTCTTCATTCAACTTTTTTTCTGGTGCGCACGGTGCAACCTCCCTGATAACCGGGGCCAGAGGTGTGATACCGCGCTCTCACCCAGCCTTTCACGACGCGGTGGTCAAAAGTCACTGGAAATCTGAGTTTTTCTACGCGAACTGTATGTCTTTTCGATAAAATTTGGCAACAGAGGCGTGTTTTTTCATTGCTTTCCCTCTCCTCAATCGGTCTTCCTCTCACCTCGTTTTTCACGGCGTTAACAATATTGTACCTAGCGCCACATGGCGAGACTGATTTATTTTTGTCAACCGATTGCATCATTTCCCGTCTCTCTAACTTCGGAATAAATATTTGTTGGTTTCTTCGACGCCTCTTATGGTTCACCGTCGTTGGCCTTTTGAGAAACAAATGTCATCGTTGTCTCGCCATTGTATAAAAATTACTTTTAGGAATCAATATTGATCCTCACCTGGTGATGACTGATAAGTGCGGAGCTGAAAAATCTGCCTGAATGTGTTTGACCAAGACCGAGTTTGACAAACTCTCTCCATAAGCATAATCATTAGCTTGATCCTTAAAAGTAACTTAGGCATGAGGAAGAATCAGTATTGTTGCCGTATTGTTCATTCCTCCAAGAAAACATAGTGTTATTAAGATCTTTTGCTATCCACAATCTTGAATATATTTCATTCTTCGCCCTTTAAGCATGAACCAAGATGTTTTGACTATGAATGAAACCCACATATTTTTTAACATGCTTAAAATACTGGAAAATGGGTAACAGCAGTGAGTCAAATTTCAATACGAGCATTTGAAGAACATTTGATATATATCGGTGGAACTTCTGGTTGAATGTAGGAAAGCTGAAAAATTCTGTAATATTTCGCAATCCTGATTAGAGGATCGCTGACTGTCTCTTGAAGTGCAATTCGTTTTAAGACAGCTCCAACAAAAATAAACCCGAACTTTTTACCATCATTAAAAGGATCTGAAAGCAGTTTTGGTTCATTCATTCAATGAATCTGAAGATCTTGATCTTGTAAATTAGCATGAAAAGCCGACGAAGAATTCTTCAGACTTTACAAAAGCCTCCATTTCTTCCTTGAATGGCAAGTTTTTTTGAGGGATGCTTTGTTATTACAAAAAAAAGGACTGCATTTCTTGTTGTCAGCAGAAGAAGACAAACTTAATCGATTTTGAGAGAAAAATCAGGAGCATGTATCGTAAAATATCAGTATTAAAAATAGAAATGAGTTCTCAAGGACTGAGGGAATCATGACTCACAATGAACAAAAAAGTACATGTGTTCACTTGACCAGGTATAAAGCTGCACTCGGTTGTAAAAAATTCACCCGGGAGCAACAAATGTAGATGCTCAGAAATAACTCCTTCCATTCAAAGAATAGGCAGAGAGCACTACTGTAATGCACGAACAGTTATCAAACTGGATTGTTTTTCTTTCTCGGTTCTCCCAGCGTCCTCTAAAGCGACCCCTTAGAACATGAGATTGGTATCGATGTCTTGTTTATAAACAAGCCGCGGGGCACATGATTTTTGAGTGATTTTGTATTGATTAGAGGTGCTTCGCTCGTGGTCGTCGAGTGGTTTGCGGCCCGGGTTTGAGTTTCGTGGTCATTAGATCGAATCCCGCTTTATCTCACAGCCGATATTTCAAGTGCATCAATATTTTCGATTGCTTTTGAGATGGTCAAGAGGATCAACAAATGTTATCAGACAGCGCGAAATGATTATTTTGATATACCTACAAATCCTCAAGAAAAATCTTGTTCACTTTTGAGCAGATTAGATAACCGCGCCGGGAGTATTTGAGAAGCCAGTAGGCAAAATTCACTGGCAAAATTTTTTCCAATTATGTTCGTGTTTTAAGAGCTTTCGGTTCTTGCTCTACCTGTAGTTGTAACTTTCTTTAATTTAATAGGTAGGTAAGCGTTTCCAGTTTGGACAATATTGTGTAATCTAAATTCAGAATTTTCTTCAGCCCAGTTCTCGCCCTCTCCTTTCCCACGTGGAGGTCGCACAGTGGATCGAGTCAATAGGAGGAATCGGACAAAATTCGGAAACTTTAAACGCTTATAACCCCGTTCATACAAAACTGTGAGGCTCTAAAAGCGGTTCCATTGGTTTCCTCATAAAATGTTCTTCCAAAAACACCCCTTGAAATTTAAAATGTGACAAAATAAACATCAATGGAGATGTTGCATGTGTGAGGAATTTGCGATTCGACTGTTGATTCTTACGTAAAAGTTCGCGAGAAACACGATGGTGTCACTGGTTTTCTCCGAAATCAACTCCCAAGCTCAAAAAAAGCTCTCAAGTTGAGGCCAAAATGGAGGGGATAATGGGATATCCCACGCTATCCTGAGATTCCACCTCTACATCAAGACAAACTCTCCATGCAAAGATAGGGAGTAAATACATTAGCAGTGATGCCGTGTTTTCAGTTTTACAGTCCCCAAATAAAGTGGCAGCCCTGTCAATATATTTGCGCCCTATCTTTGCATGGAGAGTTCGTCTTGATGTAGAGGTGAACTCTCAGGGTAGCGTGGGATATCCCCTCCATTTTGGCCTCAATTTGAAAGCTTTTTTTGAGCTTGGGAGTTGATTTCAGAGAAGACCAGTGGCACCATCGTGTTTCTCGTGGACTTTTACATAAGAGTCAACAGTCAAATCGCAAATTCCTTACACATGCAACATCTCCATTTTCGTTCAGAGACACCCCTTGAAATTTAAAATGTGATAAAATAAACATAAAAATTTGCAGTTTAAGTCAAAAACTTCATGTCCGACCTCTCCAATTGACTCGCTCCACTGCGGGTCGTGCTCTCTCGAATACGTTAGCTGACGGCAACGCGAGGTCGCGTCGCCGTTCATTGAATTTCTGTACGACGTTAATCAGTACTGGAACCCACGTGGGCGGAAAGTGATTTGTTTATAAACAAATAGGAGAGACGCCACCCAGGGTTGCCAGATTCTCGGCCAAAACTTCGTGCAGCGTCAATCTGCCGCCTCTAGTCGCCCTATCACGGTAAGTGAAACATAGCTTCGCTGCTCTGAGAGCAATTAAGAGATGCAGACCCTTCTCCGGTCTCGTGGACACCTATGACATTCCTTTCACCTCCTACGTCATGTCACCCCAACGCCCAACGCAACGGGGCTTCTCCTACTTTCACCCTGTGTCCGGCGCCACTCCGAACCATCACTGTTCACTTTCACCCTTATCAGTGTGCTCACCCTCATCACTCTTCAGTTCAGCTAAGTGCGGACAGCTCATTCTCTTCTTCTCAGGCTCCTGGATGTTCTATTCACCGTCTCAACCGTCGCGTCTGCACACACTTCTGCCGTGCTAAGGAAGAACGCCGTATGAATTTTCGAGAGTCGCCAAATATCCCCGAATAAAACATGTATTTTTGAGGAAAATTATGATTATTTTTCTTTGAAATTTTCAGATATTTTCGATCAAAATGCGGACAGAAATGTCTAAAAAATTTGAAGAAAAATTTACACAATTTTCCCAATAAATTCGTTTTATATTGAAGGAAATATAACAACGCCTGAAGGTTCATACAGCGTTCTTCCTTAGCACGGCATTCTTGCCCTCAGAGTTTCTTTCTCTTGCGGTTTGAACGTCTCATTATTTTCATGCTCAATTCTGTCGTGGCACTGAAGAAAGCAATAGCATAAGCATAAGATATAAGCTTAAGATAACGGAGCAATGGAGTTCTTCCATGTGTCAGGAATTTGCGATTTATGCACTAGTTCCTACGAAAAATTTCGCGAGAAACACGCTAGTGCCACTGGAGTTTTCTTTGATACAACCATAGTTTATAAAGCACGTATTTGACTTAGTTTTTGCACAAATTTACTCATTTTTGCGGAAGAACGCTCATGTATGTACATTCTTAGCCATCTTGGTTAGAATTGGAATCTGCAGACTGGTAGTGAAATTTGGTGCGTTAGAAGTTGGTTAGAAGGTTGGCTGCTCTTTTGGGCCGTAAGCCCTCCATGAAGCGATCTGTTCATACTCTCGCTATATAGGTACTCTATTGTTAACCATCAACCAAGTAGGTAGGTCAACAGTTAAATATTGAAGTCCAAAAGTAAAAGCTTTCACCATTATCAAGATACTAGTAGAAGGACTCTTGTCTCCGGTCCATGCCCTCCCTATAAAGGTCCTCTAATTTTTGCCTTGAGTCTCAAGCAACAGGAGCTGAAAGTTGAGTCAGCCGCCAGGAGCGCACACTCGGCTCCGATTAAATTTTAATGAAAATTACATCAGATTGAGAGTTGGAGAAGGTTTTGCCGTGACCGGACCTCAAAGAAGGCGGTTGCCGGTCATGTCGATATGAGGCTGCTATCGCGTGACCCCTAAAAAAGGCGATCAGACCGCGCGAGCAACATCGCGGCGCGGTGCGGTCTCATTTGGACGTATTTCTATCAAACGGACGTATTACTATTCAAATCGTAACAGTCGGCAAATCACAAAAAATTGTCATTTTTCCGAGTAAAATCAGCTTATCTGGAAGATTAGAGAGTGATGAAAAAAGGCGGTTATATTTGGGTTCGACATCTAAATACACATAAGGATCACCTTACCTTTTTTTTTGTTGAACAGTTTTTATTGTTTCTATCGTAACTTTCAGCTCTGTGGACTTGATCTTTTTCTCCAGTGCTTACTAATTCCCGGAAATTCGTGGTTTTTCTCAGATAAGGTGGTCCTCCGTGGGAAATTCAATCTTACGGGATATTAACCTGTTATAATAATTACTGTATCAAACAGATTAATTATCTCATCAGATTTGGGGTTCTTTCTGGTAAATATTGTGATAGAGAAAAACCGAAGTCACTCATGATTTGTCTGGCAATAAAACACAGACAAAATTTCAGGCATGCGTTTAGACAATTTTCCTCACCGTGTCTAACGATTGAATTTTTCCGGTCAAATACGCAGTCAGCCCATACGCCCCCATGTAAAATTGATCCGTCTGTTATTTTTCGTTAAAACGACGGACAATTTTTTTTACTAGTTAGCTTATAGGACAACTCAGCAGCTTCAACTTATTGTTTGCTGTTAGAGTCGAAAATTACCTTAGTTTTTTTCCAATCACCCACCAAACAAGCATTGCGAGCGATGATGGTTTAGACGGATAGCATCCACCAATGTTTTAAATAATAAATGCGTAGAGTTCAGGTAATTTTTGTGCCTATAAAGTCGCATTTCAATAAAATATCATTGAGCTTTGAACTTGATGGATGGAACTTTGGATGGCTTTTTCCTCAAACTGCGTTTTCAAAACTGTATGCTTAAAACTGCCATGGTTTCAGTTTTTACCATCACGAATGAAACAAACTGTTCAAAAATTGTATGTTTTCACAATGAAGCATAACGTCCATTCGGTGACGCTATTACTAGTACATCCAAACAAGGTATTACGTACGCGAAATTGATCGCGTGGACGTTTTATCATGTTGATTACTTTTGTTCGCCGCCGATTTTTTTAGGACAGATTAGCGCAGTATAGCCCAGACAGAACTATAAATGAGGTCCCTGACCTTCTCGAAAATGATATTTGCGGATTGAATCAACGTATGTATTCATTCGTCATTCTTAAAACATCATTTTTGTTGATTCGAATGAGGTACGCATGAGGATACGTCATTTAATTAACAAATACAAGCATAATATAACGAGCGTAATCCTAGTTGAAAGTTGAAGAACAATACACAATAAGCATATGTAGATAATTGATCGTCCACTGCGTGTAGAAAACGATTAACTATACAGAGGAAATCCGATAACTAACACGACCTAAGTGATATAACACAGGAGCGTTTGTCGCACGATTAATATGGTACAGAAGGTATAGAAGTAATTTGTCCAACACGCATACTTTTTCATCAGCAAAAGTATGGAATGTTTATTTCGAGTGCGTGAGTGAGTCTTCTTACTTACTTCGTATTTTTTCCCCTATCTCTATGAATATTGAAGGCAAGATAAAAAAAAATTCATTACAGCGAGACTCTTTTCCAGAACAGTAGAAACCATAATGCATAGGGTAAATTGGAGAGCAAAGAGATATAAGGGGTTTATTTTCTTGCACGCACAATACCTTTAAAAAATGTTTAGTTAAGCCTCACAAATGTATTTTCTTGCGAGAAGAGAAAAATCGATTCAATAACAATATTTTGAATTTCATTGATGAGTAAAGGGCCTCTGTTTAACCGAGACATGTCTAAGTTCAACGTGAACAATTAAAAATCCATTCAAATTAATAAAAATAGTTTTTATTTTTGAAACTTTAATTTTAATACTTGAATTTGTTAGGCTTCAACGGTTGGTACGACAGAGATAACTCAGCACTTTATAGCTAATTCAGCAATTAATATGTGTGTGCAATTGAAGAAAAAGTTGTAAAAAAATAGTATGATGAAAAACCCTCTTTTCTCCGTGAAGATAGCTCGTAACACTCTTTACTGTGTTTATCGGTCTGGAGAGCTTGCCCGACTTCCTTTGATTCTCCATGACTGCGTCAAATGCTTCCGATAAAAAGTTAATTAATTACTTTCTCACTCGGTCTTTTTTTCGGTCACGCTTCATACCGACGCACTTTCGTCAGGTGATAAGGGGAACGAACTCGCAGAAAAGGTCACCAGCGGAGCGTTAAACAAACAGGAGCACACTTTTCTGCACTCCGGTTTTTTCTGGATTTTCTATTTATAGATTGGAAATATTCTGTCATGCTCCCGGACCAGTTTTCGAGATTTCTCGCAAATTAGAATGAGTATCCTTTTAGTTATTGTTAAGTTTTACAGATCATAAAATGAAGTATTGGGGGAAAGCTATTTGACATTTTCAAAGTAATGTACCATTTTCAGGGTATTAAATTGCCAAATTTGCAACCTTACGCCCGTTAATTGCACTAACTGGAGAATAGGATTTCGCTGTACTTTTTTTTGTAGCTAAAGGTCCGTTCTTTTGTGGAAGGTCACATACTCATACAAAAGGATTAAATACCGGTATATTTGCTATGTCCAAACAATATGCTCCATTTTAATATGTAAAATGTTTATCAATCATACTTTTCATTTGAGCGCCAATTAAATGAACCAGTATCGTAGATTAAAAATGACCGATTACACTGCGGTCACGATATGATTACAATTGGGTGTGGCAGTGGCTAACCACCATCTAGTATTGGAGCAGTATGTATTTCGCTATAGTGGCGGTAACCAGCCACCACCCAGTGAGCCAATGAAAAGTGACCCCCTTGTGACGATACTCAGCGGTAGCGGTAGCCAACCATTATCTAGTGCGTCTCTCGCTATAGTGGCGGTAGCCAACCAACATTCAGTGACGCAAGACGCACTGGACGGTGGTTGGCTACCGCTGAGTATCGCCACAAAAGGGTCTTTTTTGATTGGCTCTTCCATCTAGAGCTTCATGGAGCTCTTAGGACCAAGAGATGTCGGACTTTGTAAGCAGATGTAGTTACAAAATGACCTAAAATGTGGTATTATTTACGTATGTCCCACCGGGACCTTAAATACATCATTAGGACGTGCTCACATAGTTTTACGGCGAATCGGGTGCTATTTTCAAGGAAATTTAGCTTAAATAAAGTAAGGTCGGTGGGGAGTGTAGCTGGTAGTACCGCCAACAGTTGGCAATTCCCTCCCATCATCAATAACAAAAACAAAGCGCAGCGCCATTTTTTTTTTTTTTTTTTTTTTTTTTTTTTTGGTCGGTTTACTGACTTTTATTCACTTTTTGGGTTTTAAGGCCTCCGTGGAGCGTCCTGTCCATAATCTCTCTCTATCAAGTTACTATAGCTATCGCCACGAGAATAATGTATGGAAAATTTCAATTTTATTTATACACGCAAAAAGTGTATGACCAAAGTCACGTACGTAGTTGTTGAGGAAAACAAAACCGATGCATGCGCTTTTGCGATGAATTTATCATAAATTAAAAAATAGAAAAGTCTTGTTACATGTCCCGTTTTATCTCTGAGAGGAAGTTTTCTTTCATTTTATCTATCTCAGAGATGAAAGGAAAACCCTGTGAGGGAAAAACATCATTATTTTCAATGAGTTTTCTCTTATTTAATGCCAGAGTTTTTGCATTCAGCTCTTCCATTACCCGGTACAGTTGCGGAAAACTGATTAATTCACTACATAGTAACCTCACCGCTAGTAGACAGCAAGAAAATCGTTGACTTTCCATCTCGCGACTTTGACCAATATTAAAACATTATAATGGTGATTATTTTCCGTTTAGTGTACATACACAGTGTTGCATGTAGTTGTATTGAAATATTTAGTCAGGTAAAAAGGATTAGAACGCGACATCTCAAAAAATGTAATACCTTTTTTTTTTAGATTTGTCTACAGTAAAAATAATCAAAGAGAAAACTGATTGATTATATGTTTGAAAAACTCCTATGCTATTCCTTAACGAGCAAACCTCTGATTTTTTTTTTCAAATGAGACATATTATGCTCTGGACATGCCGTCGATATATTTGAATACAGTTTTAGAATTTTGCTGTTTTGCAAACACGATTTACGATTTTTTTTTTAAAACAAAGCCTCGAGGATGTTCCTGAAACAAACGGGGTTTTTTTCTCAAAAACGTAAAATTAAAATAAATATTGAGCGTTCAACGCCCGTGAAAATAAATGTAAGAAAAATGATTACATTACTGACTGTTGAAAAAACACATGGAAAGACAGATGTTCGCATTAATTCCACCTACCTAACTGCATGATTATTTGTTGAAGAATGTATTTGAAACGCCCGTTTTGGAAGGACTGGATAGTGAGGACAGTAAAATATTTCAAGACTTGCGTTCCGCGGTATATCTTTTTACTTATTAAAACGACTTTATACATATTTAATTATGTACAGATTACAAAAATACGATTTAAAATGTTATACGAAACACACAGACATAAATAAATCTATACATGTACTTAACATTGACTGAGAAAAAGTAACATTCAGTCCAAAGGAATGGGTCGCAAACACCTGAATTTTAACACATATTCAGCAATGTGAGAGGGCTTCTGTGAGTCGAGTGAAAGGTACGTGGGTTGAAGATTCTAAGTGTGCGCAAAGTAATGAATGCTCCGTTAAGAACATTTTGAAACATATTTTAACATTACAAAGGTGTAATTAGTGTAAAATCGGTATTCGAATATTTTAAGATATTCCTGACACAAATTCTAGTACTCTGTAAGATTGAAAATAGAGCTTTCATCACTTGCAAAAGAAAAAAAAGAGAAATATTTGCATCAGGGATGTATGATCAGTTCTTTTTCAGTGCCATTTGAATTGGAAGTTTCATAAACGCGTACGTGAATAAGTGTACAAAAGCCTACCATCATAAATTCGATTCGGAATATTTGTGTTGTTTCTTTGTGCTTTCTCGAATACGTTGATTTTACAAATAGTTTCGTGTTTCATATTATCCTGACCATGTTCGCACTAACGAACTCCGGTTTGTGTGACCGAACTTTTTTTCGGTGAGCTTGTTGAAAATTATTGATTTATGAGTTTGTATCGTAAGATTGACAGTAGGATATTGGTGCACCAACTCCCTGGTCGCTTTCCGTAACCTTTCTGCATAGTATTTCACCAAACACAATTCAATGTAAGTTAAATGACGTTTTTCAGAGAGATTGGTGATAGCGTTATCGCGAGAGTGGTGTGGGTGCAACATAAGTAGAAGGAGATTAGAGTGCGGTAGACTCATTAAATCATCCATCACCTCTGCGCGTGCTAATTTGAATGAACGGAGTCTCTTAACCTTTCAGAGCATCCCTACGCCCGTATGAATTTTACCCTGCTCTCTCACCTCCTGCTTTCGCCTGTTTTAGTTGAGGTTTCCTTCTCTTCCGCTCTCTCTGCGCTCTCTCCGTTTCTTTCTCCTGCCTAATTTAATTGTCTCCGTGGGTGCATGCGCTTTCAAAGTCGTTATCAATTACGGCTTTCCTTTGAGACTGTTTTATCACGTAAAGCCGCTACCTTTTTAATGAGACTCAAACTGCGTAATTTTTATAATAAAGTCACACCAGCCACCAAGTATGCTGTCAATAAAATAGGGTAAGGACATTTTGAAAGTAGGAACAAAAGTAGGTGTAAAAATTTGCTTTGTTTTATTGACTAGCTACTCCTCCTGTTGGATCAACAAGATATCTGCAGTCAATTTAAGACCGAGGAGTTCCATACTGAGATGAAATGTTTGTCCCAAAGGAACGGGTTTGAGTTTAAGACGGTGAAGATGAACGATGTATCGAGATTCCGAAATAAACGGGTTTTATAATATTTTTTTGCTTCATAAAGTTAATTTTTGTGGAACCCAGTGTGAGTGGGTAAATAATGATGCTATTGTTTAATTCTGAATAGGAACTTCGACCAATTTCCAAATTTTCCATGAAATCTGCAAAAGTTTAGTTAATTTGCCGTAAAATTTGTGTTTCAATTCGATTATTAAACACAAATACTTAATCCTTTGATGCATAATTTTAATAGGCCTCGACGTAGATTACAAATTTTAAGATCATGTAATCCCACCAAGGAAATATTTTCTATGATTATACAGATACATTCTCTGGATGATATTTTTCTCCTTCGAGAGAAACATAACAAAATGTTGTACATAGTTGAAATGCATAAAATTGGTCCCGCTAATAGTAGGTATTTCCTCTTTCTTCTTGCAATTCGAGCTGCTCTGAATTTTCGAATGAGGCGGAAAACCTCTCGGAAACGCACATCCAATATGTCAGTGTGTCTTGAGTATAAAGAAACTTAGTTTATTTAACAACTAAAATTTGCAACAGACATTTTTGCCTGTATCAAAATTTCCTACTTGAAGAAATGTAGACGTACTGAATCAAAGGAGGTCTATCCTATTTGCAATCGATACCGTTCGTTTCATATTAAAAAGGAAAGAAAAAAAAATCTCGACTTGCTCATTTAAACTTGGAAGTTTTTATCTACCTCAAAGAGCTGGGCGCTAGAAAACTATCCTGGATGTGAATGATAGCCTTAAATCGACTTTCAACGGTCCTAGAGCCATCGGAAATTCATCTGTCAAATATCGTTAGATTGATCCCTATTCTCTGATTGATATCCTCCATTGGGGAAATTAACCTAAAAATAAAGCCACGAAGAAGGATAAGCAACTTATCTCCATACAATATTCTGGTCATCGACTGCCACTGGAAATTGCGTTGAAGCTGTCTCAATTAATGCGTTGTCGGCATCTCAATGAACTCTATGTCTTATCTCCGCAAAACAATGGATTTTTCCCAGTGAGTCATTTAAACTACGCAGAATTGGCAAAACCTGAACACATATTTTCTGATTCCGCAGAAAATACGCAAGTTGTCCTGAAGATTGGGAAAGAGGGCTCGCGTCACTTTTACGTTTTCTTCTCTGTTCCTCTATTATGGATCCGTTGCCCACCTTCAATTGCAAAAAAGGGGTATGTCCTCCCAGAAAATGACTTAAAATCACAATTGAGCGTTGAAAGTGTCTGAAATTTACTCCTAACTTTAAAATCTGCGTTAAAATTCACGAATTTTGGAGATACCCGCCTCAAAAAGAAGTTTCCAATCAAAAACAAACAAAAAGAACTCTCGTACTCATTAAAACATAAAAATGAAGTTGTCGGAAAAATATAGTTCGTTATTTCGTTTTATTTTATTTTTTTTTCAATTCTAGGACGTTTTACAATACGATCAATTTGAGTTTCGCATTAAGTCATGGAACCGGAGTCGTCTGCGATAATTATATTTTTTCCGCAGTGTGCATGTTGAAGTAAGAAGCTTCCAAATGCGCGAATAATTGTACGCATATTGTGAGGTTAGTATTAAATTTCAGGCTTTTCTGATGTAATCATCGTGGATTTTGAGCCATTCCCCTCAAAAAGCAAGTGTTTATTTTTTTCTACCAAATGTTTTGAAGATTGTTTGGTGGGTCTAATTTCTTTTTTGTAGCTTTAAGTGACTAATACTGCAGACGCCAGACTCAAGGCTTTCCTCCTAAAGTTTTTGGACTTAATTCTGAATTACTTTTGATCTTGTGAATTTATTATGCGTAAAGTTTTAAAGTGACAACGTGTAACTCAGTGCTACCGTTCATTAATTGCCCGCTACATCTCGACCGAAGAAGAGAACAATAATATCCTGCGGAATCAAACATGAGATGATAATCGGCTAAAACTATAGAAATCATTTTCTAATTGGCTCACGGTTATCGCTTAGCAGATTCATTTCAAGTTCCGGGACTTCCAATAGCGCTGAACAATCATTTTTTGCCCGGCTAGACGGATATTAATCTTCGATCCTCGACCGTAATTCGACAACGCAATAGTTTGGGTACTCACATTTAAACACATGTGAGTAATGGAACAAAAAAACCTGGTTACAAGTTACAACATTGTCGAGTTTTCAAAATATTCGAAAGGTTTCACTTTACACATAAGTATGATACGAGAGGATATCTTCAAGACTTGACAACATTCGATAGCAACCTAAAATATTACGATTCCGTTTTAGCTTATCTTCGAGGTGACGGCTCGCCGGCGTTTTTTATGGTTTTTTCTTTCTGTTGGTGCATCGCACGTGGTGCATACTATTTTAAATGTTGCAGGTGTCTGCTTAAATTTTACATTTTTTCTAGAGTAGGAACAAGAATGCACCGGCGTTCAAAGTCTAGGGCCGCGACCGCCGCCTCGTCAAAACTCAGTTGCTCTCACAAAAATCTTGACTAGTTAGATTCGCCTTCATACTACACGGTAGGCAAACTTCAAGCCTTGAACGAATCAGTGCGTTTGAAAACACACCAACTCGGGTTTTTTTCGATTTTCATTTTTTTACGGTTTACTGACACTTATGGATACAAGCATCTGCACGCCGAAGGAAATTTCGAAATTGCAATCGGAAGTGCTGGAAACAGCGACGGGAAAAGGGAAAAATCGAAGTATTTCATTGGAAATACCAATTTTTGGCCATTTCAAGGGAAACGGGTGACCATCCGATTTTGCGGTTTTCTTTTTTTGGTTCAGTATACTTTGTACCAACAAGTCATATAAATATTCAAGCGTTATTCAGGTCGAAAAATATAAATTTATCAGGGCAGACTATGAAAAATCAGTATCTGAAAGTCGGTGAGAACGAAAACACACCAACTCGGAAATTTTAAACGCTTAATTCTCTGTCATGAAACATGGTGTATAGATTTCAACTTGGTGCTTTACAAAGTCTCTAAGTACTTGTCCTTGGCACCAAAAATGTTTTTTTTTTTAAACTAACTTCTTTGCCCGTTGCGCAGTTTTAGGTGTTTCCTGAGCAATTTTTTTTTCCCGAGTTGGTGTGTTTTCGAACTCACTGATTCAAATGGTGATGGGGGCATTCTGTATCCATAAGATTCGATTGTGTAACAACATTTAAGTGCCGTTCGGTGACCTATTGGTACATGTGTGGGAACTGGAGTCGTGTTTTTGGTTGGTCAATGTACACAATATAAAATTTTTATCGAATTCAAACAATTAGATAATTTCGGCATTTAAAAAATCAACGCACTTCTCGATTGGGCTCAGAAGCCCTCTCACCTGGGTTTATGAAACGGATTGGCACTCGAAAATGACACGTGTAATAATTTATGTTAATTAACTAAGAATAGGTACATATTGACATTGACGTGTAACAAAATTAATTCAAGGTGATGCAGAGATTTACGATGAATTCCCTAAGGATTGTAGCTTCAATCAGAAACAAAATAAATGAATGACAGTATGAGAGCATTCTACCTGCTATTACTAAAACTTTTTAATACAATTTAATTAAAAGGCTTACACCGGTGTAAAAATTTGAGAGCTTTTTTCTATGGGTAAAAAATCCTGTACAATATCCTTAAGAGCCATGCCCTTTACATTTTAAGCGCGAAAATCGTTCTTAAAAAAAAATCACAAATGAACAGTGTGATTGTAACAACTCGATAGGCTCGGGATTGTAGCAACATCTTTTCGTTTTTTTCGAAGGTTATATATTACCACTGGAAACACATTTCTAACCTCTCTACCGGCAAGCTCCTAATCATAAGCAAAAAATTGTAAAATTATACCGAAATACCGAATATACTGTAAATCTCAATTACTTTTTTAACCATCTCTGACCAAAGCTATTATCCGCTTGAGAAATGTGTATAAAAGTAAAAACAGAGAGATAAAATATGTATAACAAAAATATCAACAACATTAACAATTATAGGTAAAAATTGATTCACTGGAAAATTATCTAGTCTTACAAGTTCATGGTCATCAAATAAGTCAATAGTGCCAGAGGATTCAAAACTACGGAACTTACCCCGGTCACATGTATTTGCTCTACATATATTTGTATGTACATTTTTAGTCTATCATTCAACTTAAATCGGTCAAGAACTGTGTACTAAAATACTGTGTTAAAATGTTGAGTCTTTCTTTTTTATCCTCCAAAATTGGAATTTACTTTGACAACCCCGAGTTTTAGACAGAGTGTTCTGCGATTTGAATGAACGCATACACAACTAAAAAGATGAAGTAAATGGCCCTAACAACTAATGAATATACCCGAATTTTACTTGACAATTTGTCCGGAGTTTCTTATCAATGAAAAACTATGAGGTTATATGACGGGAAGAGCGACTCAGACGTTTATAGGTGACATGAATTATTTTAAGAAGCAAATAATTGACTCAAAATAAAATGATTGTAACTTTAATCCTCAGTTTATATGAGCTGTATCGACGGCGTGATGAAACATAATTTAGGTAACGAAGTCATACTAAATCAACTTTTATTGCAAATAAACATAAGGCTTTTTTCTTTCACACGCTTACAGGAAAGAGGGAATGGGGGGGGGGGGGAGAGATAGAGAAATAGTGACAAAAAATACTATCTTCATCTCATTTTTTGATACACATACATGATTGTTCATTTAACTTAGGAGCAGGTGGAGATCAAACATTTCTTAAATCTCAAAAAAAAAAAAAAAAAAGCAACGTTAATTAAAGGTGCCCTCTGCGAACAAAAAGTTCTGAGAGTAAAAAGTATAAATTATTTTGTAATTAATGAGCTTCAGATAGATAGAAAAGTGATCGACTTGATTCTGAGATGTTAGCTTGCTTTTTTCATTATAAACCTAACTAATGGCACGATTCAGGCGAGTTAATTCAAACTCCCAATAACTGTTAAATGATGTTCGTATGAAAAAATACCTAAGCGCATAAATATTTTAAGTATCAATGATGTACAAGTAAATTGTATAAAGTGTCATCTACCAGAACGAACAGCTTGATTTGCCTTAAAACTTTTACTGTTTTTAAAAAATTTCGATTATTTTATTAAAAATTGATTTGCCTTGTCGTCATCCCTAATTGAATCGGGACTTGCGAAAACAGCTAATTCCATTTTCCCAGTCTTGAGTTTTTTTGAGATCATAACATTTTCAAAGAGTTGATACAACCATGAAAGTGATGGAAGGACTCGTTTTGGGATTAAGAAAACCCGGAGACAAGTTTCGAAACCACTCTCGTGATTGCAGCGAACTCCGAAAAGTATTATGAACTCAAATAAAATTAAGACTGAAAAACGGACATTAGCGGTTCTCGCACGTCCCGATGCAATCAGTGGCGCGATTTTATTATTCTGGTGCTTCGTGATAAAAGTCGCCTACCATTTTGCGGCGATAACTATTTTAACTCTGAGGCAATGAAATTGTATCACAACAAAATGAAGGCTGTTCATCAGGCATAGGTATTTCAGCTCCAGAATAATCAGCAATCGCATATCAGCTGCGCATGACACAATGTGTTTCTAAGGAACCAGATCCTGTAATTGAGTTAGAAAATTCCTGTTTCACTTATAAAGGAGTATCTTTGAAAATTGGGAGAAAATCAGAACATTTTCACATTCTCGCTATGTAATAGTTACTAATTTTACGCAGTTTCCACACGCTAAATCGCTAAGTCACGTGAAAAAAAAAGGATGATAATTTTTTTCAATTAGATTCCTGGTTAATTTTGGCAACAGACAGAATTGTGGTTGCAGCCGCCAGAGGGAGCCACAACAGCCAGGAGTTTAGTTGAAATCATTATACTTTTTCCCGTGGGATTTCATCGTTTTCTTACATGATCATTCTAACTAATGCACTTTACTCATTCATATTTTATTATTTATTCAACTGGCATTTTCATTTATTTAATGAGCATATTGTAATAGAGAAAATCCGATAACAAGAGAGAAGAAAAAGAATATTATACTGTTTAAAATCTTTCCTCTTCATTCACACTTGGTTTATTGCACCTTAATTTGATAAGGGCAAACCCTACCCAATCATTCATACGAATTATCTCAGTAAAGGGCTTGGGACCCAACCAGGCGATTTGTTTTAAACCTATAAAATTTGGTAGTGTGGCTAGTTTCACGACCTAACTCTTTTTGGCCATTTTTTGAGAGAAACCAACTGAAATTCACCTCCAGTCCAGAGTAAATAAAAATAAACTGATATTAAAACTGAAATTCCGCATTCTGTAGCACTGCTCGAGGCACACTTTTGACTTTTAGTCAGCAGTTCTTTTTTAAATTTTTTTCTGAATCAATTTCTTTCAGCGTTTTTCGATTAGAAGCGGCCTGCATGTGGGTGTTATGTGTATTCATATTCAACTTTCATCATTTTTTCTTGAATAATGGAACACAAAAACATTAATAGAGACATTTTTTCATATCATCTGTAGTCTGTCATATTCAATAACAGTCTGAACATTAATACACATTTCTTTAAAAGGAAAGAAGAGAATAAAAACTAGCCTGGTGTACTGACCTCTTTTTTGATTGGGGTAATTGAAAATAAATATCCTATCTTTTGCACGGGTATGACTTGTAAGGTAACCCAGGATGTCAAGGATTTGTTTAATTGAATGCTAATCCAAGATGAAAATGTGATTGTACCAATGTACAACTTCCTCGGGCTAGAACTTTTCTTACAGAATCACAAAGTAAAAAATAATATTTCACCTACATCTGGACCCCAGCACCTCGAATACCTCTGAAGAGAGAGTATGACGCTGGGTCTCGTGAAGTCCTTTAAGACGGAAAAAAACAAATAAAATAAAAATGGCGGCGAATTTTAAGTGACATGGGTAAAAGCAGCGGGGGTGGGTTGGTTAAAAAAAAATACATTTCCCTAACTGAGGAATTCGAGTAAATTTTATGGTTATATTACAAAAAACTAAAACATAATTTTTGCACTTTTGAATCGATTACTTGCAACGCTCGCTATTTTATTTTGGCCTATGAGTTTAATGTGGTCTAAAATGGCTAGGTCAATCAACAATGTAATCTCCAGTGTTTATACTCTCCCTTTTAAGGTACTCTCGACCATCTCTTTAGTAGAACGAATACGCATCCGACCTAATAACCGCCGGGGGCGACTATAGTCCCTTTTTAGAGAGAGTTGAGAGAACGCGACTTGTGGATGTCACAAACGGGAATAAAGATTACACAAATTGGACTTTTGCTGTAATCTTTGATTAACCCATTCCCAAGTTCCTGTCTCCGTGCCTTCTCTCATTTCATTTGTTCCTTGCCGTACCTCCTATTCTCCGGTCGATTCCAGTGTATAATCTTTGCAATCTGTGAAACTGTACCTATTCTTTATTCCCGTTTGTGACACTGTGAAGGCCTGAAATACGGGATCCAGTCAGAAGTGAATTCGCATTGTCTCTACTCTCAGTATAAAGGGGCTCTAGGGACGACTCCAGTGTTCAAAAAAGGGTCTCTTGAGATTTAGTGGATGGGAGGGAGGGCAAGGACTTATTAACATCTAATCGGACTTCCTGAACATTTTGAACTAGATGATCACACGAGTGACTCGTCGACATTAAGAACCCTGTTTTGTTTAACCCTGTTTGGTTGGCGTCCCTGTCCGCAGGCGCGTCCCCGCTAGGCTGGAGCCTCTCCAGGGATTTCGAGAACGTTGAGCCAGGTACAGTGTAGCGCTCGGCGCCACTAATTGAGCAACTCTCGCTGCCGGCCACCTTCCGTGACGTCACGGAATCCACCGACGTCACGACTCCTCGCGATGACGTCACAGAGTCCTCCGACTGCGTCCCCGACACTGAAAAGCTCGGAGCTTGCGCACTCGACGACGAGACGCGGGAACCAGAATCTACTTCCGACTTAACTTCCGCGACATGCACTTCGACCACCACCTTCTCCACTTTCCGCACTGACTCCGGAGATCTCGTCTCTCTCCGACGTCGGAGGAATTCATTCTCTTCCTTCACTAACGTCCTTGGAACCGACACACGCCTTTCAGACTGGAAGCATTCTGATTTCATTTCCTGGAGTGGTATGTCCTCTACCGTGCCTGACCTGTCGGTCCCGAGCGAATGCTGTCGCGACGTCGAAGCTCGGGCCATCTCCGGCTCATCCAAACGCTTTTGTCTTGATCTTAAGGTCGCGGCAGTATCTAACTTATTCCTCGGTTTGTCTACCTCCAACTGACACCTGGTTTCCACCCTGCCCAACTGCGTCATCGGTATCGCTTCCGGATCGGCGCTGATTTCCGGTCGATGGACTTCCGGTAGCGGCAGCTCGAGTCTCGTTATCTGCGTGAGCCCGAGGACGGTCTTGCTGCACGCCGGGAACTGCTCGTCGTCGTCCCCCGTCGATGAGAACGGGACAAGTCGAGGGTTTCCGGTTCCGGTGCCGGTGGGCAACTTCCGGTCTGCGGGCGCGGAGAAGCGGCGACTCGGCTTGGGCGAGTATTGGCGGGAACCGGTTTTCAGGGCGAGGACGACGTCCGGTTCGGCGGGGGCGGGGTCGGCGAAGGGGTTCTGGGAGGGGTGCCTCTGGGTGGCGGCCAGGCAGTCCTTGTCGACCTGGGTGTAGTGTTGGTCGGCCTCGCTGTCGGTGCTGAGTTCGTCCTCGATCTCGTCCTCCGTGTCGATCTCCGGGTCCTCGTCGATGAAGACCGTGTCGGAGACGGTGAGCGAGGTGCCCTCCGCCTCCGTGGAGAGACCCGAGCTCGTCATCGACGCTAGTGGTGCTTGTCCGGGCACCGAGAGAGTCGCTTTGCTCCGGTCCTCGGGCCGCAAGTGCAGGTTCGCTTCGCTTCCGGCCGGTGTCATCTCTGGGGTCGGCTGGATCACCTGCAAAAGGAAATTTTTCCCATTTTAAATTTGAGCTCAGTTTAAAAGTTCACGTTTTCGAACAGTCTCACGGAGAAAGAAACCTAGTGCGTGGGGCCCGAAGTTTAGGTCTTATGGATCTCTGAAGTTTTCGGATTGAGCATCTGAACACTTTAGGTCTAGCTGCCGAGGTTCGGATCGCACATCTGAAACTCCAGTTCTTACATCTGAAGTACTTCAGATATGAGAACCGAAGTTTTTCGGATGTGAGAACCGAAGTTGTTCGGATGTGAAAACCGAAGTACTTCAGATGTGGGAACTGAAGTTTCAGATGTGTGATCCAAACCTCAGCAGCTGGACCTAAAGTGTTCAGATGCTCAATCCGAAAACTTCAGAGATCCATATGACCAAAACTTCGGGTCCCACGCACGAAGTTTTTTTCTCCGTGAGGTTTGAGGAGGGGGTTTTAGAGGAAATCGACGGCGTAAGTCGGCAATCACATATCTAGAGCACACGCAGAGATACATTTTTACACACAAGTTTGGTAAATACTGGAAGTGAAACACAAAATAACACTAGTCTTTGGTTGAAAATTTCAAGAGTAAATGCCGGTTAGTTTTTTGAGGAACTTTAATAAAAAAACGACTGGTGGATACCAAAGTCGCAATCGGGGGAATGCATTCCCCCAGATTATTTTGTGTAAAGAGCCATGCACAAATTCGCCCGTTTTTGGGCCCTCGAAATTGGGGTCGGTGTGAGGTTTTTTTTCATCTATAGGGTGACCCTTTACACATAATAAAATTTCAGATTGAGTACACGCACCGTTTTTGAAATATGGGGGGGCAAAGTCCCCGATTTTTACTCATATTTGCAGGTATTTTATAGTCGAACTTCGGCTGCTACAAGGTACCGGATGTAGATATTGAAGCGCGGTTTGCGGTGATTTGTCAAGCTATTTCTGGATTATTTTTNAAAACCTCACACCGACCCCAATTTCGAGGGCCCGAAAACGGGCGAATTTTAGCCCTTTTTGTGCAAGGCTCTTTTGGTAAAGTTCACGGCGAATAAAAAATGAAGAGACTGGGAAAACGCATTCCTCTGATTGTGACATTGGTACTCACCACTCGTTTTTCATTTAATTTATTCAAGAAAACTAGAAGACATTTTCTTTTGAAATTGTCAAACGAAGGCTAGGGTTATTTTATATTTTACTTCCCGTACTAACCAAACTCTTACTAATTGAAATAGCCTTCATGCACGCTGGGCTTGTCGATTTCCTTTGACATGTTTGCAGTGGTGAATGCATAGCTAAAGTGCGCTCCAGCTAGAATTGTATTTAGCAAATGGGTAATTTTTATAAGAGGATTATAAATAAACAAGTGGTTAGAAATGAAAACAAAAGAATATGAACTATGCAAAACGATAATCCAGATATCGGAACTTGGCTGTTTTGAAAACGCCTTCAAATGCGGCGTGATACCTCACGCATTCCGGAGAGTGCAAATAGTTGTATCATTGCGCCTTAGAAATGCGACGGAAGATTACAAAATTGTCGCATATGGGTCACAAAGAACAAAACAGAAGAGCAATCCACTTATTTTCGAAACTCTTTTTGACGCATAGGAAAAAATGTCCTTCAGAATTGTGGATATGCAACCCCTTGACGGCTGCGTTCGAATAGTTATCGCTTGCGTTCCTTGGACATTTCATTGAGAACCCTTAGGTCGCGCATCACAGGATGGAAGGGGGGAAAACCAAAGAGAGGGATTACATAGGAAAACAAGGAAACTAGCTAGCATTTTCTTGCAAAATTGTCAACCGATGGCTTGGGTTATTTTGTGTTTTACTTCCCGCATTAACCAAACTTTTGTGTCGAAATTTCTCTCTGCGCACGTCCTTACAACTCAATTTCAATAAAAATCATGATGTTTTTGATACCTTTCCCAGAAGGAAAAGATCTTCTCTTTTTGCGCGTCGCTCTTCGCATTCCGCAGAACGGGCCGCTGGCGGTTGGGCTCACTTTTTTATCAATAGGAGCGATGAAGTTGGATTTCAATCTGACATTCTCACTTCCCTTTCGACGGTGAATTCCATTGTTACTGGCATTTTCACCCGGAGCGCCCGAGTCAATATCGAGATCGTTTCGTACTTATCCAAAGTAAACGCCAAGTTCGCCAGTCAGCCCATTCTCGTCGCCGCAAACTTGCCGAGGGTTTAATTGAAAAGTCAACGCCGAGGCACTTTCTGCCGTCGCTTGCCGCACAGTGGAACGAGATATTCGGAGAAGTCAGACACGAATTCTATAAACTGTAATCCTTGAGTAATCCCGAGGGTAATCCTTTATTCTGGGAAACCATCGGGCTGATTTCTTTGAATCTTGTTGCATACGAAAGCTGTTGATGTCCAGGTGATACCAAAAGTTCGAAACTTTTAATATCCGCTCTTAAAAGTTTTCCACTAACTCGCGAACTGAGTGATCGGGGGTCTAGGAGGCTGACTGAGAGTGACCCGCGGGCCGATTATTGAAATTGACAGACAAAGCTATAGACAAAAAAGACAAAAGGGATATGGAGGGATCCTATTGGTGGAAGCGAGTGGTGGAAAAAATTAACTCCCTTTTTTGCCTCAGCTGACGTTTGCAACAGCCCCATCAGACACTGTTGATCTATGATACGAAAAGTTTAAGTTTTAATCGCAGAAGTCGTGGATGAACGGAACCTAGGGCCGTGTTGAATGAGCAAAATGTGACGCACTTAGTAGATACCCGTTTTTAATGTAAATTAAGAGGCATCGTCTTCCGCCTGCGTTGATGTTAACACAAGGATACGACTATTCGCGCTTAGAGGATGACCGTGTTGCATATGCAAGAAATTGAAGGCACTCGAGGATTTCTCTATCCTATATAAGTTGTACCTTATGGTTTTTGAAGCGGAAAGCTTATCGAGAAAAACGCATATTTCTCCCGCAGATTATGCATTTCGGAGTGTATTTAAGACTTTTGCAACGGGATCATCGTGATTTTTGAGTCATTTTCTTTTGGAATCAACTCTTTTTTTTCGCTCTAGCTGAAGTTTGCAACAAACCCATTCTAAATTTTAAAAGATGCTTTCAACAGATGATTTTATAAGAGAATCAATGGAGCTACTTTTAAACCCTTTTTTCCTATTAACGAAGATAAAGGCTTTTAAATTGACGAATTTCTGCCAAAGGAACCATGTGCATTATGACGTGAGCCCTATAATGCATATCGTCACCTCCCGGGCAAAGTATCACAAGTGCCATGCGATGTTTAAAAATTTCCTCCGCCATTTTATTTTTTCACAGAGGAATTATTCAACGGAGCTGTCTGAAAATTTCACTGAATTTTCTTCTTGCTGCCGATAGAATTTAGTGAAGTTTTCAAATAGATTCAACCAAAAATTTCCCTGTAAAGAAATGAAATAGCATGGGACATTTCCAAACGTCGCATGGCGCTCGTGATACTTTGCCTGGAAGGTGACGATATATTCTCAAGGTCACAGGGCTCGTGTCTTAATGCACGTATTTATGGCAGAAACACGTCCGAGTTTTCTACATAGTGTCCAACTTTTCCCGGTGACTCGCTTTACTGTGCGGTGCCCGACGCGTCTCGATCCGGGCGAACTTTACCAGAACCGCTCAAATTGAGCGCGAGCTTGTTGAGCATCGCGACTGGCTCCAGTCGGAACGCGAAAGGAGTGAGTTTCATCTTCGGAGAGGCCGAACGGATGAGTGGAACTGGCGTTGCCTCTCCTGGCGCGGCGCGGGCGAGAAAGGTTTGTTTAATTATTCAGGGATCACTACTTCAAGGAGTGTTCCACGTTCGCGCGAGCGCTAGCAACAAGTAGTTTAATCAGTGCGCAATGTAACTCACTCGGCTCTGCTCGCCGGCGTGACGAATCCGGCGAGATGTTCTGGACTCGAGCAATCTTGAATATTCAATGCGTTCGCTCGCTGAGTGTAGACAAATCAGCCTTTTAAGGCGCATTTTAGCACAAAGGCGTTCGGTTTATACTCAGGTACGAGTTGTAGTCGGAGGTAACATTGGGGACAAAATGGACCGCGTTAAACAGAAAGGAACCAAGCCACATCGGCCATCGCCAAATTTAATCGAGCAATTTAATTTTTTACATGAAAACGGATGTACGGATTTTCGCGCAAATTTCAGTGGATTTTCTCTACAGTACAAAGCAAATTCCTTACAATTTTCAAAGGAATCCGCACAAACGTTCTCTCGTAAAAAATTAAATTGCCCAGTTAAATTTGGCAATGGCTGATGTGGCTTGGTTCCTTTCTGTTAAACGCGGTCCAAATGTCTCTTGGACCCAGAGTCTTGGTCCTAGAAAAATTTGAAAAGAAAAAATTCTCTCGATTCAATCTGATTTTGGATTGAATCAAAAGTAAATCAGCTTAGATTAATGGGCTCGACTCTCGATTCAGGCGAAAATCCGATTGAATCAAGAGCATTTTTTCTGGTCCTTTTCAAGAGCCTGGACTTGGGATCCGAGAGACTCTTTCTCCGGTGAATGTGAAATTGTGAAAACAAAACCGTTTTCGCCAAATCTTGCATATTCTTCATTTGCAACTCATTGAGCATATTATGGTCACGTAATGATGAATGTTCAATGTCGATAAGAGCACATTCCTAGGGATTTTCTACAAATTAAGTCAGGTGTGCAAGACCAATGGCTCAAAACTTTGGTCATATCGGCCATGTTTGAATTTTTGCAGCGGTATCTCATTGTGCTCCCTCACAAGGATACATTTCCGTAATTGTACCGTTGGGTTTTACTAGTGGGCCACAACAATTTTCACTATTACGCTGAAAAAAAAAAAAAAAACTCCGACCTTGGAAGCCGTACTTACGGGCTATATAGCCATACCGTCCGCGTTTCGGGCTCAAAGGCCGAAAATTCCAGGCGTAGTACCCAGGCCGATCGAAGCTACACTGAAAAAAATGGTTATGTGGTGTGAGTCCATACTGCTTGGAAAATCTAAGGTATGAACGTCTCACACATACGGTCTGGCTTTCACGACTAGAGCAGAGATGTGCCGTAAACATGTCGTGGATGGAAAAGCATGTGTATGAACTTACCGTTCATGCAGTATGGACGCTGGGTCCATACGGCAAAGACGCTGGGTCATACGGTATAGACGCTGGGTCCATATGGTGTAGACGCTGGGTCCATACGGTATGGACTCAGAGTACATACTCTTCGTATGTAATATTTGTTCATACTAAAATGGACTCTATCTCTATTCATAGGTCGGCATCAAATTTTTCACTGTCCGTATGTGGCCCCGCCTCATAGGAAGAAAAGGAGGTGTTTGCATTTCGGGCATCTTGGAATTTTTTTGATGACGTAGGTCGGTACGGCGATTTTTATCATCGATTCTCTTGGAAATGGTGTAGTTTATCGAAAAAATGCATACCATATAAAGTGTTTGAAATTGTATCATGAGTTGATTTAAGCAAAAAAATCGGTCGTTTTTCATATTTCGAATTCCGCATTTTGCCGACCAGGTTGTACCGACCTACGTCACAGGGTACACAATCTTCAAGATGCAAACACCTCCGTTTTTTCTCTATGGCCCCGCCCCATAATTTTTGAAACGTGAGAGCATACATTTTTTTCAGTGCACAGCTCCAGTACCCGGAACTTTTGGCCTATGAGCCCGGAACGAACGGTATGTCTACGTAGCCCATGACTTTTTTTCAGAGTATGATGCTGTGTTCAAGGCATCCTTAACGATACCGGACTACTCACCTAAAGCCTTTTCATCTATTGGATATTTCACCTAATCCTTTTTACCTAAAGACGTTTCACCTTCGAAAATTTTCTTCAGCTATTTTCATCAGCTGTTTGGCAAAATGGCAGCATGTCATTTTGCCATGTTGCCATGGGAGTACCTTCGTTTCTTCGTCAAAATGTATTTAGGCCAAATTTTTCTGTAGGTCAATAACCTTGTAGATGAAAATTCCGTGTCGACGAAAAATGCTATAAATGAAACTGTCTTTAGGCCAAAAATACGTAGATGAAAAGTCTTAGGTGAAATGTCCGAGGATAAAAATCCCGTAGGTGATTATTCTTTAGGGGAATAGTCCCGGAATCCTTCCTTAAAGCTCCCCTTTTGACAATGCAAACTACGATCCTTTGATAAAATTGAATAAGAGGCGATATACTTGGATATCAATCGGATAGTAGAAATCCCACGGTGCCTCGGAAAGCGCCTTGTCGGTCTTGCAGATGGAGGGCCTGGGCGGGAAGCCCATCTCGAGGGCGGAGGTCCGCCGCTCCAGGTACAAGTAGGAGGCGTCCGAACTGGAGCAGGTGATGGAACTCAAGCGTCGCGAGGAGCCCGGGACTCGGAGGAAGTGGCCCCCTCCCTCCTCGAACGAGTCCTCCTCTTCCTCCACCTGAAATCAAAAAACAACATTTTTTAGTTGGATTTGATGAAAAGACACCGATTTTCTCTCTGAGACCCTAAAACCACCTCGAGGCGGACCGATTTGTGCCCCTAAAACCATCTCAAAGACCGATTTACGTTCTTAAAGGACTCCTTTGGAGCTATACAAGTGGACCGCGTTAAGTAGAAAGAAACCAAGCCACATAACATATCACCTTTAATTGGGCAGTTTAATTTTTTGCATACAACATTTTTTAGTTGGATTTTATACATAGAAGACCGACTTGCGCCCCTAAAATCACCCCAAAGACCGATTTACGACATTAAAGGCCTCCTTTGGAGCTATACAAGTGGACCGCGTTAAGTAGGAAGAAACCAAGCCACATAAGCTATTGCCTTTAATTGGGCAATTTAATTTTTTGCATACAACATTTTTTAGTTGGATTTTATGTAGAGAAACCGATTCTCTCTCTGAGACCCTAAAACCATCTTGAGGACCAATTTGCGCCCCTTAAAACCACCCCAAATTGTTGTGTTTGATGGGATTGTTGTGTTTATTGTGTTTGGTGTGTTTGATGTGTTTATTGTGTTTGGTGTGTTTGTTGTGTTTTTTATGATTCTTGTGTCTGATATGACTCCAAAGGCCGATTTACGTCCTTAAAGGACTCATTTGCACCTATGCAAGTGGACCGCATTAAGTAGAAAGAAACCAAGCCACATAAACTATTGCCAAATTTGATTGGGCAATTTAATTTTTTACATAAAAACGGTGGTGCGGATTTTTTTGAAAATTTTAGTGAATCTTCTGCATTGTACGAAGCAAATTCCTCAACAATTTCAAATGAATCCGCACAGACTGAAATTACTTGTGTGTCTATTTGTTGTTGTTGTTTGGCACTTCTTTTCCTTTCGATATACTATATGTTGCCGGTTGAAATTTGAGCAATTTTTTTCCAAATTTGAGCAATTTTTTTCCACATTTGAGCCGGTCTGGCGGCCCTTAAGCAACCGGTTTGGGCTACTAGACCGACTGATCCTTAATCAGGAAGGTCTTCAGCGTGAAATGAGCCCAATATCATGTATATATGATTCCGATTAAAATCCGAGCAATTTTTGCGGGTTTAGGGGCCTAAAACTTTTTCGGTGCAACCGGTTGGCCTTGACAGGCCCATTTCTTTTTACCGACCAAAATGCGCTTCGAATGAGGAGGGCGGCAAATTTACATTATTCTGGTTAAATAAATGTCCATGAACTCTCGATCTAATAGCGGAGCATTGAGAGTTCACGCCTCGCGCCATCACGCCTTCAATTTTGCAGATGCAGCACGGACGTCCATCAAGCACGAATAGTCGTATCTCTGCGCCGTCGTCAACGCGCATCCTTTCACTTGCTCTACTTCCATGTTGTGTTGGTTTCCGTTTGTCTTATTCATAATGGTGCTTCAAGGACTACGTGAGCAACACAGCCAAAGATAAGGGAGACGTGTTCGGGCCTCGTTTTTTTAACTTTTCTTCCAAATCTCACTATAGCACTAGCAGCATAGAGCAGAGCATTGCAAGTTCACACGTCACAACTCACGCTAACGCGCCTTAAAGTTTTCATATGGAAAATGGACATCCATCTTAAGCAAATAGTGGTGTCGCGTTTAGATGTCTCTTATTTATGAAAATTTAGATAAGTTAAGGTTAAGTTTGCTCAAAATATGATATGGTTCATGTCTGAATCAATGGGCATTTTGAAAAGTAAGAAATATGTTTAAAGGTCTCTTAAGCACTATATGAAAGGCGCACGTCGAAAAATCGAACCGAACATAAATTCTAAGGGAGTTACACGTAGCGGCGGATGAAAGAGGGGAATTATAAAGCGCCTGTATGTCAACAAAAAGGTGAAAATTTCATAAAAAGTGTTCCCACTTCAGAAAAAAGTTCCCGGACCTGCGTTCACCACAATCATGCGTACGAGCACCTTTCATTACTCCTTGCTCTCTCTCTCCTCCCGTTAATTTAAGAAATTTTCTGCATATTTTCTCGTTCGTAACTTTTTTCCTTCTTATTCTATCCGTCAGAGGGGCACGTTTTCGGTGCGTCAAGGGACGTATCTGCCAGTGCGAGCCTGTTGCTAATATAAAATAAACAAACATTTTCATGACTTGGAACCAGCAAATATGTCATGAATCGGAAAAAGCATTCCAAATGAAATTATTTCCTCAAAAATTGACATACCAAAAGGGAAATCGATTCAACATTTTTGTCACTAAATTTTAATTTGACGGATAAGTTATTTTTCGACGCACGCGAGAAATGTCATCAATCTTCATTTTGTACAAACACTATTATGTCTCATAAACGCAGAGCAATCGTGCTGAAAACTGTTAACACATTTGATAGTGCTTTGAATGCTCTAAGTTTCAACTCCTCAAAAAAAACAAAAAACAAAAAAAACTGCGTTGCGCAACTGTGTATTCCCCTGTAACCACAACTTACGGAGCTGCGAACGTATACGCACATTTTTCATGCTCAGAACCGCCACATAAATTTTGCACTGTTCGACGACGCTGTCACACATGGCGCGTTAAAAAACCTATACTTGGAAATAAATCGGCGAGGACGACAATGCTATTTTTTTCTTCGTTTGATTGGCATTTCGTTATGCGTATACTTCGGAATTCCATGATGATTTAATTTTTAATAAGACCAGACTCGGAGTTTTGAAATCACTCCGAGCTTTGACATCACTCCGAGCTTTGACTGGCTTCGTAAATATTTGGTTGGTGGTAGTGAAACTCAGTGCGCAGTTTTCTGTTGAAGCTTATTATTAACAACCCTAGGTTGTGGCGTGCAAGCGTAATATGCGCAAGGGTTATTGTACAGTTCAGGGGGAAAAGTTTTCGAGTCAATGTAATTTTTCCATTAGCAAATTGAGAGGCGCCACCTCAGTTATAGGTGGTCGTAACCAACTGATTAAATGTAGTGAATGGCATCAATGGAAGGGAAATCAATTCATCACTGAATCGTGGAACTCTCTTTATCACTACGCAGTACATACTTAAGTACATCATCAGAATATTTAAGTACATATATACAGGGTGCCTCAGTATTACACTACTTGACCGCAGGAGCGTATTCTATGAGTCAAAACAGACTTTTTCTTTTTAATTTTTTTTCTAAAAATGCCCCTCCTCGCAACGACGACCCTTAAAAGTCTCAGAAAATCATGGTTACTCTGAATTTTTTCCAATGGCTACGGCTAAAAAGTTTCCGTGAATAATAGGAGCTCCATGAATAATATTCAACATATATTCATGTCTTACCCTGGTAAAAATTGGCAGTAGAATCTGTGCTCCAAAATACCATAGACCTACAGCCAGCTGTAAGATTTCCAATAGCTTCTATAGCCGGCAACACAATTTCTTATAGCCGATGGCGACTAAGCAACAGTCTGGCGATAAAGTGCATGCTAAACGTTACTAATTACGGATGCTAGGACTTAGTGAGTTTTTGGACTACCGCTCTCTTTTTGGGCCGTAGTAACTTGATTTATTTTGCGAGGAAAGCTCCGCACTTTTGAAGGATGCCTGCCATTCCTAATATGTTGGAGTGCCTTCAATTTTGTATGATACTGTGCAATACCTCAGGTGTGAAATAGTTGCTTCAAGCGCCGTGGTACGCTGCGGCGAGCGGGCAGCCAGCGCGAAACGCGCATTGGCGCCTACAAACCTAACAGGGATACTTCACGCATTGCGCAATGGAGTTGCGCAAAGGAGTGCGCCGCCGCTCCGCTTAGTGTTAGGCTCTAATATTTAATCTCGTGGAGTCAACGTTTTTCAACTCATGACTTTGAAATGTTTGCACTCTCTGTATAGATTATTCTCATTGTAATTGATGAAGAAAAATGTAGTAAAGGAAAATATAATGTGCGTTTTGTAAATATTAAGGTGATTCCATACAAACTTAAGGATTTACAAAGCATACGAATTTCTACACAATTTCTTATAGCCTTTTATAGCCGATGGCGAAAAGCAAAAGCCAGGCGATAAAGTGTAAAGCCCGGCGATAGGAACTATAGCCCGGATGTATGATTTTTTATCGCTTCGTGTAGCCCGGCCGTATGATTTTTTTCCACTTTCTACAGCCAGCTATATGATTTTCTATGGCCTTCTTCAGTCGGCTATAAGAATTCTTATGGTATTTTGAAACGCAGCTCCTATCGCCAATTTTTACCGGGGTATAATTATATCGTGTAATGAGGACTACTCTGTCTTTTTCAGCGTTACGCGGACAGTTAATTAAAAAATGATGTGGCTGAAGCTGGTATTTTTATTTCTGATGACACTAGTTAGCATTGAAATGAGTCATATTTCGGATCTTCTAAACACGCATCCAACTTGGTCGGTGAGCTATGCACAATTTATTATTGATGGGATCGTATTAATCAAATTTTTGCAGTGCAGCCGTTGAGATTTGTAGTCAATATAGGTAAAATGGTTTCTATTGTGAAAAAATTAAAATTGGGATAGCGACCATAATATAAAGGGGTAAACTCTACGTCGATTGGCAAAAATTACACCAAAAATAAGTCAAAATTAACTATTCACTAACATTTCAAAGCTGGAGAACAGAAAAAAATTGGAAATTCGAGGAAAACGTTGTTAAAGTTTGCCGGCAGTGGGTGTTGCTTTCTTTAGAAATAATTCATTTTAAACATTTTGGCTTGAAATTTTGAGCAGACGTCTTTTTGAAGTAGCTTGTTCTTTCAGGATACGTACTCGTATATTCCGTACGCTGATGCATGTATCTTAAACGGGGAGAAGAAGGAAAAGTAGAAGAAGAAACGAGGAAGTGGAAGAAGAAGAAGAGGAGGAAGGAGGAGAAGAGAACGAAGAAGAAGAAGAAGAAAATTATTGGTGTGAAAATTGCGTGCTCTAGGGTATTTCTACCTCAGTACGGCATCATATAAATGTATTTTTATCTCGGGCTGAAGGGTTTTAGAGTCCCTTTATACTGAGAGTAAAGACAATGCGAATCCATTTCTGATTGGTTCCCGTATTTTAGGCCTTCACAGTGTCACCAACGGGAATGGAAATTACATTTACATTAATTGCAAAGATTATAAACTGGAAATGGACCGGGGAATTGGGGCTACGGCAAGGAGCAAATGGATTGAGAGGGGAATGGAGACAGGAATTCGGGAATGGGTTGATCAAAGATTACAAAAAACGTCCGATTTGTGTGATTTTTATTCCCGTTTGTGACATCCATAAGCAGCGTTCTCTCAACTCTCTCTATAGAGGGACTTTAAAGGGTTTTTGTGTGTTCTGCCTTTAGTTCGAGTTGGAAAGCGTTGAGGCACTGATCAAGAGAGGCATGAGCGAACTGAATAGGATTCACCCGGACATGGAGATCTCAGAGGACGTACTGCGGACGAAGATCGCGAAGCACTTTGGTCCAGGAACAACGCATGTTGCGCGGAAGACAGGGGACCCCAAGTGGCCGGAGAGAGTGCCGCAGTCCTTCGACTCAAGGGATCACTTCAAAGAATGCGCTCACCTCATCGAGGACATCGAGGATGAAGGGCCCTGCTATAATGAAGTCGTGAGTTTTCAAGGAGTTTTATGCAGGAGTATTCGCGTCTCCAACTCACTGGATCGTAATAGAGCACCGAGATTGGGGAAGTACCGAGGTCTGTTCAATAAGAAACCGGATTTTGGTGATATCGAGCCCACCGTACGTTCGAATTAGGTTTTCTTGGATTTTCCTGATAGCTGAAAGCATACTAAAGAACGCTAGGCTCACAGATTTTCTTTATTTTGATGAGTGTTCATTCTGCGTTACCTTGAATACGAGTAAGTCAGGTGCATCCTGCGATTTCCATCATGCGATCACTGATAAAACGAGGATTTAACATTACATTTTGTTTTAAACTCGGCATGCCGTGTGCCGAAACTTTCGGTATGCTAGGTAAAGTTTACCAAGATCATTGTTTGAGTTGTTCTCGTCGTTTTGAGTGGTTGAAACGGTTCAAACCTGGTCAGGAGTCCGTCGAAGATGAGGAGCATAGGAATCGACCATCAACAGCAACTGAAATTTGCCACGTGGAAGAATTGCGGGCAGAAGTGCTCAAAACTGGTAGTTTCGAGCTTCCTGAGCCATGTGATACTTCTGAAGGCTCTGTACATACAATTTTGATAGAATATTTAGACAGGCATCGAGTTTCAGCTAAACTTGTCCCGTGATTGTTGTCCGTTGAAAAAAAAAATCCAACCCAGATTCAATTTCCCTTGAGCTTTTTGAACATTCTGATCCTATATTTTTGGATAGGATAATTTCCGGTGGCAAAACTTGGGTGTACGGCTGCAATATGGAGACGAAACGCCGATCATCTATGAGGGTTGATAAAGGTAGTGCAAGACCAAAAAAAGAGCGAAAAGTTCGGTCAAACATGAGAATCGCAGAACACACATGCAGTTGCCTTACTTCAAGCCACGTAACCACAAAGGTAATCAAGATTTTTCAAATTTGTGAACGTAGCGTTCTTGAATATATTTTCAGTTATCAGGAAAGTCCAAGAAAACCTAATTCGAACGTACAGTGGGCTAGTTATCACCAAAATCCGGTTTCTTATTGAACAGACCGCGTATCACTGGTTGTTTCATTAACCTGAGACCCAGAGACAGACCCAGACGTAAGAAGGGGACTTGCATTAGCCACTTCCAGACGCTCAAAGTGGAGCGTCAGTCTAGGAGTATCGATGTCGTCGAGTATGTTGTTGACACTTGAGGTTAAAAAAAAATTTGGGAAAGCCTTACTTTTCGGTGAGAGTTAATTCGGACTCGTTGATCAAAAGTCATCAGCCCGCATCGATAGTCCCAGACCAACGCCCCAGTTTGAGCGTATGGAGGGGGCTATTGATATCTTAGCAATGGTTAAAGTTCTTTATTTTCGGGACCCTAACATTTAATTGTTGACCTATCTCCTGGGTAGATGTTAAACAAAGTGTTGAGCATTTTTGTCTACAAACAAACCGAAGTTCGGTGAAATTATTCGGCATATTACGTCACCCAGAACTAATCCCTCATCTAGGTAGGACAACAGTCGACGAATGATGGCTGTTACAGGTTGCTGCCTCATACTAATTGTTCATAAAAAAATGTTGAAGCCTCGAAAAAAAATGCTGCACTCAAGCGCCAAGAGGCTTATGGAACGTTTCTCATTGTCTCTGACCTCAGGTTTCAGAGAGGCATTGCGTCTTCCCACATGAAATATCCGATATATAGTCGTTGCCAGCCATCATATTCAAAGAAAAGCAGGCTTGCAGTGATCCGAGATGATATTGAGTTGTTTTAAAAAGTCTTATAGAACATGATCTAAGCATATTACATAAGTTAAAACTTGGTCCGCGTTAAGAAGATAGGAACCACAGCCACATCAACTATTGCCAAATTTAACTATTGCCAATTTAATTTTTTACAAGAGAAAATTTTTGCGGATTCTTTTGAAACTTTTGATGAATCTACTTCTTACTATGCAGAAAACTCACTGATATTTGCACAAAAATACGCACAACCCTTTTCATGTAAACTGCCCCGTCAAATTTAGCAATAGCTGACGTGGCTTGGTTCCTTTCTACTTAACGCGGTCCACTCGATCTAGAATCAAAAGATCCATTTTAATTATTGCAGGAGTAATGAATCGAAAGGAGAAAAAGTGGAATAAAAAAAAAGTAAAAATAAAAAAAAAATTCAAATACTTTGTTACCAATTTCAATTCATTTTTCGTTATGTTTTTATCGTTAAAGCACGTGATGGTCTCCTCAGTGGCTTCCGATAGATATTGCATCTACACAAATGCAACATTCAGAGACCACCTTTCATCGGAATATCTCACCGGATGCTATTCCTCATGCACCAGACATCAGTATATTTACCCCACCTGGAAGAAGGTTGTTCAAGTCGGTGTACCATCCGGCGGAAAATATCATTCAAATAAAGTAAGCTCATGTATCATGAATTGAACCGATTATTTTCCAAATCACGTAAGAGCCAATCTCTATTTTGGTGTTAGAGGGGTTGGTTTTCCTTTATTTTCTCTGGTATAATCAATCATGTCTGATTACAAAATTGTCCTCTAAAATTGAAACATACGTGTATTTAAATTCAAAGGAACCATCTCCATTGTGACATGAATTCTTAAACCCGTAAGATACACATGTATACATGCCAGGGCCCCTGCTTCAATTGAGATAGTCACTTTTGATATAAATACATCAATTGTAGGGGAGAAAACTAAGATAAATACATGCAGTTTTCTTTTTACGGAAATGATGTACAAAATATGTCATTGAATAGTTCTGAATGACAGTCAGCTTGCTTGCTCTTGACGTTCGCAATAATTATTCGTTTTTATTATGAGTGATTTGAAGTCTGGTTACCTATCCCGATATCACATTGATTTTCTACTATATCAACTCTACTTGTAATTTTTCAGGGATGCTTGCCCTACGAACATGCGCCGTGTAAGCACACTGTTAATGATTATACTGCCCAGTTGATGACCAAGACGGAGAGAAGTGTACAAAAAGGGGGCGGTTTGAAATCTTGCGATGAGTACATGGCTTACGACCACGACTGTCCCACAAAATGCTCAAATTCAAAGTACCCTGTGCGACTCGAGGATGATATGAAAAAAAGTAAGATTTTAATTACTCAAAAAAACCAAAATGACAGAGTTTACGAATCATTATATGTTTCACCTCGGTGCAACTAAATTTTGAATCCTATTGACTATTAGTAGAGCCAATCGCAAAAGTTGTAAATAATTTTTAAATATAGGCGAATTATCGAAGCATCAACATCTGCACTTTAAAATTAATTACATTTTTGTTTGGGTTTCTCAACAGTGACAACTTACTACCAGCTATCGAGATTTGAGTATCAGATCAGAAATGACATTTATGCATATGGTCCTGCCGTTTCAGACATTTTCCTTTATAGCGATTTTTTCGACTACAAAAGTGGTAAGTACAGCAAGCATTCATTTTTAATGAAAGATATTTTAGAAGACGCACATTTAAAGCTTTTCAAGATGACTCATGAGATTTTTTGACCATCCACTGGAGCGATGTACCTACATAATCCTTTAAACTCAAAGAGCTCAAAATAAAAGAGTCACGGCAGAAGGTAACTGCTTGGAAATTGAATGTTTCCTAGGCAAAATAGTCTTATAATGTCGGATGTTTTTACGTGATGAATGTATTTGATATCTATTTCGCCACTCTTCTATTTAAAAAAATCATTCGAGGGTCAAATTCTATTTCCGATAGCACACTTAGGCATGTTGACATAAATCATTGAGAGTTCAGTTAGCAATTGAGTACTTAAGATTTCATTCTAAAGCCTATTCATCGCTTTTATTCATGCCAAACATTTTTCAATGAAATACCTAAAATAGCAACGGAGAAAATTTTAATTTCGATTTATGAACGAACAAACCGTTTTCTGGCGCAGATTTGCCTAGCTTTCCTTGAAACTATATCCTTTTTTGACCCACCTCGGGAGGAGGGTCGAGAATTTTGGATGTGGTTGTCATTGCTGCCAGCATGAAAACCAAATGTTGCAGGCTCACCTTCACCATGAGAGAATTTCATTTTGTTATAACGGAGGTTAGCCGTTGGTTAATACTTCAACCAAATCCACGCGCGAAAATTCGCCTTTTTAAGTGAGTTCAAAATTTTTTTCAGAATACAACTTGATTCGTTTCCGTTAAACTTGACCTGATAACCTGAATGTATTTCTCAACTTTCCCGGTAATTGTCTAGGTTTATACAACAAATCGACGGATGCCACACTACTGTCGTACAACAAACTCATTAAGTTGATCGGTTGGGGTACCACTGAGGACGGGACCCCTTATTGGCTGGCGATGAACGAATGGGCTGGCTGGGCCGACGACAAGAAAGTTTTCAAGTTCCCTCGCGGAGTTGACTTCCTCTGGGCGGAATCGTTCACCACATCGGGCGTCTATGATCCGCTGTGAAACTCCCAAGTGGTTTAGGTTAAAATAAATTGAAATTGTATAAAAAAGTGGGAGCCGCAAAAAACAGCTTATGTCCATGCCATCAATAAAGGACAAAAAAAAGGAAAAAAAAAAAAAATGTTACAGAATTAAAATTGAGTACACCAGGTGTTCTTCTCACGTTCCATTGTGAGTTGTTGAACTGACTAACACCCAATGCTTTAGGTGACTCCTTTGAAGTGGTCAAGAAAGTGCGCCGAAAAGTTCAGAATAAGCTCTCATATATATATTTTACTTCCATTTTTATTGTTTTGACAGACTTCGAAGTTCCTATTCAAATTTATTTTAATGTTAAAGCTCGTATTTATGTTTCCCTTTATTGAATGGTTATTGTTTGTTAACTTTGAATTTTCAAGATTCTCAGAATTAATTATGGACAGATCATGCCAAAACTGCAAATTTCCAGTCAATTTCCGTTTGTGCCAGCCGCAAAGAGAGGTCTCATCTTTTTGACTATTGCAGAATCGCATGCCAGCGATTTAAACAGTTTTAAATACTTTTGAAGGGATCGAATAGTTACTTGATTCGGAGATTTCAAAGGGTCTTACTTAAACAGCTAATGTCCATTTACTTTCCTTTTCATTGTGTTGTAGTTTTTTTACTTAATTTCAGTAAGTATACGAACAAAATATCGATAGTGTAATAATTAGCTCATGGACACAACTCATTCTTACGATTGAAAGGTTCTTACCATTGTTTCAAGTTTTTAACCAAATTAGGGAAAAAGGACATCAGCTATTTTCCCACGATCCAATTCAATGAAAACATTTTAAATCGGATTGTTGTGCATGTTGCCAATCTGCTAATTGAAGGGGCTCCAGTGATTGAAATTTACTACAATAATATTGAAATATATTGCAATTGTTTTTTTCTTTTCCAAATAGTCTATTTTCTAAAAGATAGAATATAATAGATTGATTGCTTTACATAAGTTTTCATCAACAGAAACATGGAAAAATATCGTGATTTCATGGTAATAAATTAAATATTTGAATCAAACCACAACTTAAATCCAATGGTGTCGGCGCACCTTAAATCTTGGGCTGGTGACAGATCGGAAACCACCACCACCATGTGCCACGACTGTGGTTAAAAATTTCCCTTGAATATTCGAAGAAAGACAGGAGAGGTATGGAGTGTGTATGACCAACATCTTAAATTTAAAGGGTTAGGGCTTAATCTCATTGCAACGCTTCAAAGTCTTACTGAAAAATGTATTTTATGCTCAAGGACCGTCGCTTAAGGAATTTCGCTCAACATTTTTGGCGATTTGACTAAAATCCTTCGGAGCTTTTAATTTTAGAATATACGTACTCTTCAATGAAAAAAATAAAAAAAAATTCGTTAATGAATGTAATCAATCAGATGTGACTCTGTATCGTTGTCTGTAATTATGCCTGCTTCAGTGGAATTTTCTAGGAATCTATGGCGTTTAATTACTCTCTCATGATTCATATAAATAAGAGCAGAAGTACCTGCATTATCTTGAAAGTATTCATTAGAATTTTTTCGTCGTGACCTGTCAATCATATTTGTAATGCAAACCGGATATTGCGGTAAGTACATCTCTACTTCACTCTACGTGAGACAGTTTCTTGTATGGGTAGTGGAATCGTCGAAAAGATTCGTTGTGAAAAAAAAAATATATTTATACATTTTTGTAATCAATCCCGGCTGTGTTCGAAATCTTTTGGTGATTTAAGTAATAGGTAAGGAGAAAAAGGGGTGAATGGTAAGATTGTTCATTTCATTACTCCCTGAGTTAATAAAAACCAAAAAGTTCAAGCCACAACACAATCATTGCCACAAGACTAGGAAACTTATAAACCCGTTTATTGGAGGGGGCTGAAAATATTGTTCATGATTTTATTGGACGTAAAATTTTTATCTGTTTCCAGACGCTTAGGCTAGCGCAATTCGACTGTTCTCTGTGATATCGAGAGCGTATGGTCGTAGATCCAGTCCGAGAATATTTGTAAAACATTATGGTGACATAATGAGTAGTTAAGTAAGATCTTTAGTTTTATTTACATAAATCAAGTCAGAGTTTGTAACTTCGTGCGGCTTCTATCATTTAGCTAGTAAAATAAAGTGTGCGCTCCAACCACACTAAAGAGGAAGATTGTATTTCGGATTGACTTAATGTAACACAGCACCAAATTTACTTTCTAATTAAATTTGTATTGTTTTTAGTTGAATTATATATAAATATAGCAGCTCTTAATTGAATGGTTTAAATAAATGTATCTATTTTTGGCAATCTTATTTCCTCACTTTAATTAAGGGAGTGCCGGCATCAATGACCAATTTTGGGAAAACCCATAATAGTAGCATGATATGTTGGTCGCGCTGAAGACTAGACGAAATAAAGAAAACAAAATAAATAAAGTGTCCATACCAGATGGGAATAGGTTTTCGGGACTTAAAAGTGAGTTATTACCGCATTCATTTCAGGAAACTAAATGGAAAGTCTGAAGATGTGGACATTAATGCCAATCCTGTTTTTAATGCTGTTGACCAGTTCGTTTGGGATGGATTCAATATCGGAGCTCCTTCGGACGCATCCAACTTGGTCGGTAAGTCACTCGATTCTTCTTGATATATAAAACGGAAAGAGGCGTTAGCTCCCTAAGTTTACAGACCTAAATTTTTAGGAGTATATTCAGACTCTAGACTCACTTTCAAATATTATTTTAAAATTAAAGTGAAGGAATTTTAAAAAAGAGTATGAAAGACGTTTTGGGTATTGGAAAAAAGGTCAAAATTGTTAAAGAAAAATGCAATTTCACTGTTTAATCAAATGCTACATCGAGAAAAAACGCTAGGAAATGGCCCGAACTGTATGTAACAAGGTAGAAACATGGTGCTAGGGCCTTACGATTTTGTGGGGGAAACAAAAATGCTGAAACCTTTATGACAATATGCTCTACAACTTAGCGATTGTGCATGTAGATCTAATATAAATAAACTATAGAAAGTCTCCAAGTGAAGGCTCTACGAGAAATTAGTAGGGAGCCAAGTTTTGTAAGGAACGAAGACATGAGGAGAGAATTGAAGGTATACCCACAGTTAGGGACGTAATTGCTGAAGCAACAAAGAGAGACAAAAGTAGACTCGAGAGACATGAAAACAATAGATATCGAACAAACTAAACGAATGATGACCATTTACTTTTCTGAATCTCTCGAGTGCAAGAGCTGCATTTTATTTTGTGATCACAACGGTTATTTTTGTTTACCACATTCGTTCATGGAAATTCACTTGATATGGGAGAAACCACGATATGTCAATCAGTAAATAATTGTAAATGGGGTCGGGTCGCGGAGCGGTCAGGAGGCATACCCCTTAGTATTATTATAATCACCGAATCTAGGATAGCCTCAAGCATCGGTAAACAATACTTTGCCGAGTGCATAACTGGACTACATTTTGCAATTAAGAACTGCAATCTCTGGCTCATCCGGAAGAACACTTATGTGTGTAGGGAAACTAATGGTAAATTCGTTGTTTCTAAACTTAGCCAGAGATTGAAGTTCCTGATTGCAATGCTGTCCAACTAGTCTGTTATCAAATTCAACCAATTTATGTACGGTTTTCAGTTTGAGCTGAGGAGCGTCGAATCATTAGTCCAGGATGGGATGAAACAACTTCGAAATGCCCATGCAGAGTTCGATATCCCTGAGGACATGCTGCGGAGGAAAATTGAGAGTTACGTTAGGCCAGGAGAAACGCATGTCGTGTTCAAGACAGGGGATCCCAAGTGGCCTGAGCGAGTGCCGCAGTCCTTTGACGCAAGGGATCACTTCAAGGAGTGCGCTCATCTTATCGGGGACATCGAGGATGAAGGACCCTGTTACAACGATGTGGTGGGCTTACAGAAATAGGGCCTGGCCCAGACTTACAATTTCTAGATTTCCTTGAGGAAGTAATGTACTTACACAGTCAAAAAGTTCCGTGTTTCTGATTGATTTAAGTTACTTCGAGTTACTTTTTTTCCGGTTAGATCAACTGAAAGGACTTGGTTAATCAACCAAATTCTTGGTTAAATCGACAGAATCTGTAAGTTACTCTGAGACATCTGGTCATGAAGAAAGTTTCTTGCTGAGCCAATGTATACTCTTGTTTATCTCCATGCATCTCAGAGGTTGCGACTTACGAGTGGCTATATACCGCAAGGGACTATCACCAACGCTCCTGGCTGTTCACACCTGATTTTTAACGAGGTTGCAAATTATCAACGTAAATCGCGATTATTTTGGCAAAACTGCTGTAAAAACCATGTGTTTTTCTGTAAAATCGCGGTAAAAATCTCGTGCTTTGCTCAAATAACGCCAATCTATGCGTGCAGACCTATAAAAAGTTATCTTTACACAATTTTTGGAGAAAAAGTGGGTTTTAAAATTGTCAAGGCCAATTTAAAGAATTGGAAGGCCAAGAACTTTCTGCATTCCTAATTGATAGTACCTCTCATTATCTATATTTGGACCTCATTTTGCAAAAAGGAACCACTATTCCTGGCTCATTTTGGGAACAGCATAAGTGTCATTGGTTTCCGTATGCAGAAAAGTGCTTTTATGGAAGAGCCAGAGATAGTGGTTCCTTATTGCAAAATGTAATCCATTTAAACATTTAATTGCCCTCTTAGGGTATGAAATGATCACTAATAAGAGCACAGAAAAAGATTTTCGTGTACTCATGATATTGTTGGTTCATTTTTTTTCTTTTTCGTTTTTGTTTGTTTGATGGCATGCAGCATGTAACAGTTGCATCCGTTGCAACAGACAGATACTGCATTTATACTAATGGGACGTTTAAGGGTCGTTTATCATCCGAGTACCTCACCGGATGCTACTCGTTATGCACTAATTTCCAGACTATTTATCACACATGGGACCAAGTAGTCGAATTTGGTCTTCCCTCTGGTGGAAAATACAGCTCAAACGAGGTATATATTGAAATAAATTTTTGTAATTTACTCCAATTAAAGTTTTTAACGTGATATCAGGTGATTTCCGTGACAGAGAACGAACGAAATAAAAATGAGGCTGACTAGTTATAGGACATTTCGACAACGATTTTTTGTCCACGAACCTGCATTTTCTAGTAGTTTACGTTCACGCGTTTTTTCGGCAGGGGAGTTTTGATCCTTTTACCAATTGAGACCCAAAGTTAATAAGTCCACATGTGAATACATGTAAGTCCTAGTATCTGTAATCAATAACGTTTAGAATGACTTTGAACTTCATTACAGGAAAAAGTGACTTGATTCAAGCAGAAATAAGCGAGAATCTACCGCCAAGAGAATTTTATCATGAATCAATAAAGAAAATAATGCTTGTTTAAAGAAGAAAAGATGCCTATGTAAAAAGGAAAGTCACTTACATCAAACAGAAACCCGCTTTCATTCAGCTACTTTCTTCTTGATTTAAAATAAATTCTTCTTGACTGCATACTCAAGAATGTTTCTGCTTGGATTGAGTTACTTTTTTCTTTAATGACATTCAAAAATTATGCTAAACGTCATTAAATACTTACTGAGTTTTTGGACTACCGCTCGCTTTTTGCGCCGCAGTATCTTGATTTATTTTGCGAGGGAAACTTCGTACTCTGAAAGGATGCCTGTCATCCTTAATTCGTTGGAGTGCCTTCAAGTTCGTATGATACTGTGCAACACCTCTGTTGTGAAATAGTTGTTTAAGGCGCCGTGGCACGCTACGGCTCGGCGCGGCGGGAGGGCGGTCAACGCGCACCGTGCATTGGCGCCTACAAACCTAAGTGGATACTTCAAGCATCACGCAATGCGTGAGGTATCCACGTAGGTTTGTAGGCAGCTTCGCTCTGTGTTCGGCTATAATATTTAAACTCGCGGAGTCAGCATTTTTTAACGCGAGATTTTGAAATGTTTGCACACTCTGCGTGGATTATTCTCGTTTAAATCGATGGGAAAAATATGTAAAGGAAAATATAATGTGTGTTTTGTAAATATTCAGGTGGTTCCGTGTCAAATGACTTACAAAGCACTTTAATGTTTTCTTTTATATTTTGCCCTTTTACTGTGCTGTAACGTGGTGCACTCGTAACCAAACGCTTAAAATTGGGCGAATTTGACTCTAAAAGGACGATGTAAAAATACCAATGTCCATCATAATGTTAATTTGCTTCATGACTTTAGGGATGTTTACCCTATGGGCACGAACCATGCAAACACACTGTGACGCACTATACAGGCAATCAAATGACTTCAATAGAACGTTATTTGAACGGGAAAACGGGAAGTTTGAAACTTTGCGATGAATACACGGCTTTCGACCATGACTGCCCAGCGAAGTGCTCTAATTCTAAATACCCGATTCCTCTCAAAGATGACTTCAGAAGGAGTAAGTTTAAATATATCGTCAAAATAATTGGTGTAAAGTGGCCTAGCCTAGCAGTAACTGCGACTATCGACTTTTAAATACCTTTCGTTCTGACCATTGCTGGTTGCTGAAAGATGTGAGAGAGACACGTTCTATTATCATCAATGCCTTGAAGCATCAAAAATATTTTGATAGTACAATGAATTGACCAAAAGGATGAAATTACGAATGATATATTCAGGCTTTTTCAAAATTTTTCTGAAATAAGCTGCGTTATAATTAAAGCAAGTAACGCCACTACACAATCAGTACATCTTTTACATTGCTAGTTGTCTCAAAAAATTACAAATTTTGATTGAGTACGCCAGAATTTAGTACAAAAATTTAATTTGTAGTTCCGAAAGGAGTTGTTCAAGATTGAAAATTATTGCGAAGTATCTTTGCCTCAGTCGTTGTCGGACACTGTATGTTTTTTCCTCTTTTTCCCGTGCACAGTGACAACCCACTACCAACTTCCTGGCTCTGAATATCTAATCAAAAGCGAAATATACATGAATGGTCCCGTTTCAACCGACATTTTCCTGTACGATGATTTCTTCAATCATAAAGGAGGTAAGTATTGAATTAGACATTAACATTGTTGGATCAACTGAGAGAGAAGTAGTTTGGAGACTTTCGTGCTTATACATACTTATAAAGCATTTCGTCGATGAAACTGCCAAACCACGTTCCTCGTTTGCAATGTTTCAAAATCTCCGCTCTTATTTTATGTTTTTGAAGGAAAACAAATCAATATCATTTCTTGAAATTTTCACAGAGTTTTTTCACACGGAGAAAAAAAAAACAGGAAAGTTTTCAAGAATTAACTTTGAGTAGTTTTCCATCAAAAGAATAAAATATTACAGGAAGTCTACAGCGTCGCAAACTAATAAACGTGATCTGGTACTTTTACCGTAGATTTGAAGTTACAACATACACACAAACGCATATCTCATTTTCACTTTCAATCACGTTATTAAAAGAAAATTAACTAGTTATACACATGTAAATAAAGAGAGGAGAATTAATTGGAATTAATGTAATTTTTTGGTTTACTAAGGGAGTGAAAACTTCATCGTGGTAACAAGTTTAAAAATATACTGACTCCGCGAGTTTGAATAATCGTGCCAAAACGCCAAAGCGCGGTCGCGTCGTCTAACGCATATTAGCGCCTACAAGACCCTAGGAATACTTCTCGCATTGCGCCACTAACGTGTTGCGTGCTGCGTGCTGCGCGTCGTGCTCATTGAGAATTCGGAATGGACTTCTTGCATGTGTCAGGGATTGGCGCTTTAAGTGATATATTTAAGGCGAAAAATTTCGCAAGAAACCCGGTGGTGCAGCTACTTTTCTCTGAAATCGAGTCCTAAGGCCTTGTCTCCGCTGGCCGTTTCACGAGATTTGTCCCAGGGAAAAATCCTACTCACGAAGTTGGGGAAAATATTCAGTTAATCAATATTTTTCCCAGTACCAAGTATAGTCCTTTCACCCCTAGGACCCACGAAGAGAGGAAGAACAAGTGTAAACGAATTGTGGGATATTTTGTTGACTACTCCATTGTTCATGTTTGTTTAGTTAAAATTATGTGTCTAATTGCCAATTGAGTGCAATTATTATTTTAATCCGGTTAAATACTCGATTTTAACTAATTTATCTTCCCGTGAAAACTGGTCGCAGGACCGTATGAGCCTCGTCCCGTGGAGACGGTAACTGGGACAAATTGAAATCATTCCTTGAAGTTTTTGCAGAAAATTCTTCGCACAAAGAAGGCAAATCACGGCAGATTTAAAGAATTGCCGTTGAGTAGTTTTCCGTTTAAAAAATGAAGTATGACAGGAAGTCTGCGACGTCGCAAACCGAGTTATGTAATTGCCGACTTACACCGTCGATTTGCCCACTGTCGCATAGTTAGATGCTTGTGTTCGATTCAAATTTATCTCTCACCTTTTTTTCCGTGGAATAATATCAGTGATACGATATATTTTACCCTTGATCGACGGTGTTAGTCCGCAACCACGTATTTCGATTTGCGACGTGGCAGACTTCCTGTCATACTTTATTCATTGAATGGAAAACTACTCAATGGCAATTTCTAAAAACTGCCGTGATTTTTCTTCCCTGAGCAAAGAAAATTCTGCAAAAACTTCACGGAATGATGTCGCTATGTTCTCCTTTAAAAAATAAAATAAGAGCGGAGATTTTTAAACACCGCTAACGATATACGTGGTTGCGGACCTACGCCGTCGACTTGTGTCCCATAAGTTCAATCTTATTACGTCCTTCATAACTCACAGTCAGATCGCTTTCCGAAAGGTCCAAGCGGTAGTGAGCCGAAGACGGAAAAATTTCAACTCTAATTTCCTCACTTCAATTGTTCCAGGATTTTACAACACAACATCCGACGCGAAGCTCGTGAAAAAAGATAAACTAGTGAAGCTGATTGGTTGGGGCGAGGAGACGGACGGGAAACGCTATTGGCTGGCGGTCAATTCTTGGGCCGGCTGGGGCAACGATAATAAAGTCTTCAAATTTCCGCGGGGAGTCAATTTCCTATGGTCGGAGTGGTTCGTTACCTGCGGGGTTTACGATCCGCTTTAAACTTCTGTTACGGTAATTCATGATGGTTTAGTATACGGACAGTATAAGCTCCGATTCAGCATCAAAGCTCATCTGGACGTATTTCTGCCAAACGGAACTATGTGCATTGTGACATGAGCCCTGTTATGTCTATATTCTCATGGGTCTCAGGGCTCAAGTCTTAATTCACATAGTTCCGTTGACAGAAATACGTTCGTCTAATGCCAATGTTTTCCTTCTTAGAGAGCGTTCATGGCTTGCGCAACGTCTTTTTCTGCCGGAAACTGTTGAGTAGCTGGATAAAATGGACGTATTTCTATCAAACAGAACTATGTGCCGAGGGAAAGATAGGGTGTGCTCGTTGGTGCTCGGGCCATAAGAATGAATGGGAAATATAAAGCGCCAGTGACGTCAGTGGCAACGACGATCGGGAAGGCGGTCTCTAACTCATGAGCCCTGTTCGCAAGGCTCTAGATACATGCCCACGGCTCGCACTCTGTGCACATAGTTCCGATTGACAGAGCGTGAAATACCGCTTCTCCAATTCAGCAAACGGAACTGTGAGCCAACTAAGTGCGGCACCTATGAGCCGTGGGCATGTGACAAGAGCCTTGTGGACAGGGCTCATGAGAAAAAGACCGCCTTCTCGATCGTCGTTTCTCTCGTCGTTGCCGCTGATGTCACCGGTGCTTTACATTTCTCATTCATTCTTATGCCCCGAACACGAACGAGCATACCCCATCTTTCCATTTGCACATAGTTCTGTTTAATAGAAACAGTCCAAATTAAAGTACAGATATAGGGAGAGTACGGAAATGTCGATAATTGTGAAGTTAGGTCATGTAGCTTTTAGGGCCTTATAAGGCAGCCAAACGATGAATTCGAATCATGCAGAGTGATTTACCTACCATCACGATTGTTACAAACCGTCGTTTGTAAAGCTCGTATTTGACATAAATTGACTCATTTTTGCGGAAAA
>NW_017547211.1:4591031-4614849 GCF_001854935.1 Bemisia tabaci | reverse complement strand
TGGGATCTCGTCTCTTGTTAACTACATATCCCGTAACTGTTACATATATCGAAAGTTATCCTCATTTTTTTATGACGAATTGAATATTTGTTAAAGATAGATGTAATGTAATAAAAAATGCTATCATTCTGAGCAAAGTTCGGTTATTTCATCTAGATTTTATTCTAAATGAATTATTACAGAAGTTTTATTATTTAATTCAGTTAACATTCTGATGCTTTTAATCTTTATAATCTCTGCGTAAGCTGCAATTACTTACCTTCTAGACATATTATTGAAAATTAATTATAATTGATCAACTTTACTGAATAAAAATAATAAAAGAAACTAATTGTAAGACGCAAGCTATTAAGAAGCTGATATTGCTTCTGTACGTACAAGAAAAAAACTGCCGAGAGATGATTAATGAGATGCTGATTGAAAAGTTAGAAAATATTTTCGTAACGATGAAAAATAACTGACAATATTTAAACTTTGCAGAGCTAAATTCTTTGTATAATCCATCAATTCGTTCGCGGCACTTGGAAAATCTTTTGAGACGGTTTGGCGAATTTGCTATTACAGGAATTAGACCGATCTATATTTCTCTTTGTTGCTTCATCGGAATTTATTTTCGTACCCAGAAAATGAGAAAAGGACGTATTTATGCTAAAAGGAACTATGTCGCACGGTAAAACCCATGCGTATAGTTCCTTTTAGCAAAAGAGAGTCGGAAGCGGTTTTTCATCCATTGGAAGGTGAGATAAAATAGAGGCGAGAGAGCAGAGAGAGGAGTGGGAGGGGTAAGGTTGGAGGTTGAGGGAACTCCATGAAAAGCGTGGCCTTAATAATTAATCGAGGATTGTCAGAGCTCTACCTTTTCAGAAAGTCGTTACTCTCGTAAAAAAAATCCCTCAGAACGAGGGCGAAGAGAGAACATAAAAATAATAAATTATTGCAGAGGAGAATAATTTTATGCAGGAAAACTATTATTGTAGAACGATTACAATATTTATGCGTATCAACTGAAATTTGACAACGGTGATAATAAAAATATACCGATGACAATTTAGTGCTTCAGATGCTTGTGAGACAATGTAAAATGCTGCGTGGCGCCACAAAATTTCTAACTCTATAAGGACAGCAGGATCGAGACTCAAAAAGCGCTGAGGGGCAGTTGCTTTCCACTATGTCCTGCTATCTTTTACAAATTGGTAAAAAAGAGATCTCCAGAGAAACCAGTAATAACGCGCCACACGTTTTAGAGGGCCAGAAAATTCAAGACGCCTTCATCTTTTGGTATATGCAACACGGACATCCACCGGGCATTAATAGTGGTATCTGAGGGGAGAGTCATGTTGCGGGGCGGTTTTCGATTGATCTTCCCACACGAATTGAGGGTAGAATTTTTTCCTTCAGTCAATAAATGAAGTTCAATGGTTTTCCCTCCAACTTAACCCTTGTACTACTTAACCTGATGTATTTCTCTCAACCAACAGTGGATTTCTTCTCAGTGATAAAAAAAGAAAACATAACGTCGGATATTATCTTGATAGTTGCATATTCAATTAAAGTATTAACTGATCAGATGTTGGAATTATTTGAAAAATTGGTGTAATAAAGTAGCAGCCTCCCTCCCTTGGTTATTTTGTTATCTATAGATTATGCGCAGAAAAAATAATGATGGATTCGTGTAATGTCGTAGGTCTTTCGTGTGGCCTCTTAGGACATAGTATAGATTTGACCAGTTTCCTAGGAGAGATAACTAAACAAATGTTGACCTATACCAGAAGTAAGTCTAATTTAGCCGTAAAATAGTGAAATTTATGGCCAGAAGTATGAGTAAATACGTTTATTGTTTTTGATTCGTGCCTTTAATAGTTTCCATGAATTCACAAGCTAAAAAAATATACCCTATCCCCTGAAGCTCCTTATTCATATTGTATATTCATTGTTTGAGTTCAATATGGTTCCAAAGAAATTTTCTAAACGAGTCTTCAGCCGATTATTCGAATCGTTGTTTCAGTGTTTTATGGTGTTTAAAAAATACTTGGGCAGTTATACATCACGCTGTAAGGCGCTTTGCATTCCTGCACATCATTCAATCGAAGAGACCTCTTGGAATACTTTCGAAAGAACATCCCAAATGGATTTCGAAATTCAAAATTTAAGAAAAAAAAGTTGGTATTCGGTCGAGGTTCTGACTTTGAGTCTGTTTTTTATGTTTTCCCCCCTTTTTTTCAAAATAATCCCCCGATCAAAATATGTACATGAATTGTTGAAAGAAGTAACATGCAATGTTTTAGAGCCAGTTGCGACATTCTGTATCCTTGAGAACACATCTTAGAATCCAGACATTTTAAATTGGTCGCTCTACAGTATCGACTCGTTATCAAGAGCGCTGTAGACATATTTTTTAGTTTTTTAGTTTTTAAAATTTAGTTTCTTAAACACGAGGACTATAGAACGTCAATTTTTAGGAATCCATGTGGATATACTTCTGACAAACGAAAAACATATGTTTTTCACCGTCCTCACTCAGACGATTTTTTGAAAAAAGAAGAAGAAGATAAACAAATCACAGATATTCATTCTTTTTCTCTTTCTACGAATCGGTCTGTGCTGCTTTATTGTATTTTCGAAACCCATTGTAAAAAAGCTGAATGTAACATGCAATCGGCAACCAATGACGTATACCGTAAGTCATGATTGGATTTCAAAATCAGAATGTAATTTGCACCACTTCACGCTAATTTCTTATGCTTTCAGTAGCAACGAAGACCAATTGTTTAAATCTGTGGTCATATTTCGCAAAAGTTGAATGCAAAAGTTTTTTGGAAAACTGAAATTTTCCTACGTAGGTAAAGTGCTTTTTATTAGTGAGTACATAGGCCTCTGATGCTTTCAGTGCTACCTATTGAACAAACCTTTTTAAAATTTATTTTTATCTTTTATTTTTTTTTCTTCCTAGAATTCATTTAAACGAGCACGTAAACCGTGCCTCCAACCGACGAGGCAAGCATTGTCGATTTTTTAAGCAACGAGTAAAAACAAAAAATTAGATTTTTACCCCCCATCCTTTCTTGGAAATGGGCCTGGGCCTGTGACGTACATCGATGACCCTCTGAAAAATACGCAATCCTCTCTTCGAAAATGCATTTTTCCTTTAAAGGAGATTTACCAATAAATCTGACTTCTTCCCTTTTTTACTCCTAGACAGTAACAAAGAGAGTGAAAAATGAACGAAGCGAATTTGGGGCAAATGAGCTGTCGGAAAATGTTTAATTGTAAAATTTAAATGAAAAATAGGGGTAATGAAACAAATGAAAACTTGTTTTAAAAAATTAAATGAAAAAATGCAAGAGCAAAAAATTGAATTAAATCATCTTATAAAAAATTAACGAATATAAAATGTAGCGCTAATTGTTAAACACGCAACGCGGCCCGCCTAAACCTCTTATAACTCGTAACACGGGAACGCAGGCTCTCTAATTTGGGCTACATTTTACCCAATTACTGGCTCATCCGTAAAAACACCTACATTCATAGAGTAACTAATAGTACATTCGTTGTTTCTAAAGTGAGCCGGAAATTGTAGTTCCTAATTGCAAAATGACGTCCATTTTATGAGTTGTCACTCAATGATCCTGACGGGAAAAGTTTTGGTATTCTCCAGTTGGCAGCAACGGATGGAGTCGGGACTCATAACACTTCGTTCCAGTGGCGAGGCGTGAATCGATTATCGACATTTTCCTATTTGAAGCTATGGTAAAGAATCGATTATTAAGGTGTTCGTTGCGAACAACCCGTTTTGCGATCCTTTTTCATGGGTCTGAATGGCAGATCGATCGATATATCGCAAAGGACGCCTCGCCACTGTTTCGTTCCTTCCATGTCCTAGTTTTTGCTTTCTATTCATTTCCGTCTCCCACATGCGAGGAATGAAACATTCATGCGAAATCTGCGAGGTTCTTCCCGCGCAAAATTCCCATTGGTCGTCAACCCTTCTTCCCGCGTCCGATTTCAGTTATTTATCCTCCATTGCGACTCGCCTAAAACCCCGCAGAACCGAATGCCGCAATTATGTCAATTATTTTAACCAAAATTTAGTATTTTAGAACAAACTTTGAGCGGCCTTTAACTTTAAAACTTTATTTAACAAGGTGGAGAAATGGTGCTGGTCCACACCGTTCCGCGGGGAAACAAAGCCAAGAAATTCCAAAAATTAAAATTAGGGTCAACATTAAATTTCTGAACTCTAATGAGAGAGTTGAGAGAGCAAAACAGTTTTCACTTACACACGAAATCCATCAAATTTCAGACACCTGCAAATTCTCTATTGGATTAGGTTGCGGAAAGTACCATGCATAATAAACTATCGGTATGATCTCTTACCTCCTTGTGAACTTTGACGGGAGGTTCTGCCATAACATTCCGCTCATCAGTGGGAGATGCTCGTGAACTGTACATGTGGTAACGGATATCAGAGACGGGCAGGCTTGCTCTACCCCTAAGCCCAGATTTAGATGTTGGTGGTTGCATCATCGCAGTACCTGCATGGAAGTAGTCAGAGAGAGAGAGAGAATCAGACAACAGAAAGGAAAACATACGGTATTAAAAGGAAAAATAAAATTTCAAGAAGAAAATATTTTTGGAAAACGCATAAGCATGGCAATTATGAATGGACATGTTATAAAGTAATCCAAGTTTAAAATAAAGAAAAACTACCGGAACGATCGAAGTTTTGGGTCATTCAGTCAAGTCGAATTGTCAAAAAGTACACCGTGATGACTAGAACGAGAACAAAAAATAAATAAAATAAATGAAAATCCTGAGCACAACTTCCTTGGAAACTCCTTCAGTTTAAAGACATTAAAAGTTTTAACTTTTATAACATTTATACACGCTTCGCAAATTTCTTAATTGCCATAAATTTCTTGTACAATTTTACAAAAAAACTCGATTTTGCATTGAATAAGTGTAAATTGACTATTAAGCCTGGAAAATTTCTCCAAGTTGAACCGCTGCAACTATGAAGTCTTGCTCTATGAAAGCCATCGACGTAGGGTTACTACCATGATACGCTAAAAATTATTTCCCTGAAGCGACCAACTAGAGTAAATACATCCCTAATATTTGCTTGCATTTCTGCAACTAAAGAGGATAGCGAACCATCCGTGGTAGTCAGTCTAAATTTATATGCCTTTTCTGAGCTTAAAAATTAATTTTTGACAAAAAATGGGGTCACCATCGCAGTTCTTGAGAAATAAACAGAAATTATGGTTACGTCTTAAAACGCCCTCTCCTGAGGAAGCTATATTTTGAGAAATATTTTCAACGGGTAAGAGCTTCTCTTTTTAGGAGAATGTTTTACTCCTCTGGTGAATGCTAAATGTAAGTTTGCAACAACAAATTTTTTCAGGCGACACATCACGATCATGAGCGTCATATAGCAAAAAGCGTTTGTTGGCAGTCGTCTCAAAATTACAGTCATTTACGCCTTTAAAACTTTCGCACTAACTACGATGAAAATTCAGATTTTTTACCGGGGAGTTCACCTGCGTTTCTCATTACGTTGGCTGATGGACTAGTCGCAAAGTATTTTTCAAAAAAATGTTTGGTATGGTAAATTCGAGGAAACTAATTTTGCTAGTCAGAAAATTGAGATGTCCTGGCGTGGCTTTTTTTCATTGAAACGTCCACGTTTAAACTGTCATGAATCCTTCCGCTAATGATTCAATTCACAGACCGAGGATAACCTTGCACTCAGTTCACTCGATAGTTGTCATTTTTATTAATAAAAATCATAAACTTCGAGACCTGTAAAAAGATATGGCATTGCAAACAATAAGAAAGAAGAAATTATATGACTTTGACAAACTTTACCTAAGTTGAAGTTTCCAAAACCGCTAAAAATTTTCTCGCAATTTTTTAATTTTTTGCAAAGCCAAATTGTAGTACTCCCCAACAAGGGTCTCTTTCAGAAGGTATACTGTTGGACGTTATTCTCTAGATCGTTAAAATTTGTCGTTTTCCTGACAAAAAATCGTACCTATATTTCAAGACGACGAAATTTCCTTTCAAAGATTGAATTTTTACTAAAAAACTCATAGGCATTTTGACGTATTGATGCAAAAATGAATTGAGTGCAAGTGGGAAGATTGGGTGTGCTCGTAGAAGCTGCAAAAGAAACAATGTAAAAGTGGATAAAGTTCCTTTTGAGAAAATGGAAAAGCGGGATGTTCAATTAAATCAAAACGAACTGAGCGCTAACTCGTGAGCCGTGGGCATGTGTCTAGAGCCTTGTGGACAGGGCTCATAAGTTATGTGCTGGTTAGACGCTCAAATTTCCATCAATTTCCGATCAAATGGTGACTGGTGCGCACCATCTACCATCAGATTTCTGCGGCCTGCAAAAATTTGATGGTAGATGATGGAGCTGTGAGGCTCATCCTTCATCTGATTTCCACACAACCGTGCTTATTTCATGCTTATTTCAATCAACACGCTGTTTTAAATAATTTTACTCATCAATCTAGATAACTCTCAACCGCCATCTTGGTCATCATTTTGATCGGAATTTGACGGAAATTTGAGCGTGTAACCAGGCCATCAAAGACTACCCCGATCGCCGTTTCTCTCGTCGTTGCCGCTGACGTCACTGACGCTTTATATTCCCCATTCATTCTCATGACCCGACCACTAAAGAGCACACCCCATTTTCCCACGTGCACATAGTTCCATTTACCATAAATACGTCCAACTATGGATTGGGTTGTAGACGATAAGTGTGGCTAGACTCACCACCGGCGAAGGATGCGAAGCGCATGTAGGGCGGGGCGCTCATGTTCCCGAGGGATCGTCGCGGCCCGTAGAAGTTGACGCCGCTCATGGTGAGGGCGGCCATGACGTCATCGTCGTCCTCCACCTTCTCGTCCTCGACGACGGCCGTGATGGCCGCCTCCAGGTGCTCGTCCGACTCGCTCCGGCCTTTGCAGCGGCTCTTGTACAACACCAGCAGCACCATCAGCCCGAAGAACCCCCCCAACGTCGCCGCTATCCGCACCTGCAACATACATCATCATATCGATTGTTGTTATTTCACCCAAAAAAAAAAAAAAAAAAAAAAAAAAAAAAAAAAAAAAAAATCTCAATATTCCCATTATCCCACACTCTTGGCAATGCTAGGGGTGGCGATTTTTAATCGAAGTTTAGAAATCGATCTTTTGCGCCGGAAATCAATTAAATCGGATCGATATTTTGAACCGGAGTCGAATTATGAAAAAAAAAAAAAAAAAAAAAAAAATCGAGATTTCCTACGCATTGGCGTCACATTAGCGACATTAGCGACACATTAGTGTCACATTAGTGTCACGTCATAAGGCCGAGGTTCTGTGGAACCCAAGTTTCAGTTGGACATACTTCTGCCAAACGGAACTATGTGCATTAAGACATGAGCCCTGAGATCCATAAGAATATTTGCATAACAGGGCTCACGTTATATTGCACATAGTTCCGTTTGACAGAAATATGTCCAGTTCAAGTTCAGTTCTAGTAGTAGTCATGTTTTTGGCACCGAGCTTGGATTTTTAAGTGTTTGGAAACCCGATTTCGAAAAAAATCAATTTTTTCCATCCAATTTTAAAGTTTACCGAAAATCAAATCGATTTCCCGAAATCGATTTATTCGAAAAAATCGCCATCCCTAGAATGCCGCATTACCACATGAAGCAGCAGTAGACTGATTTAGAGGCTACGTCATTCGATATAATATCGACTAATATCGAACTTTTGGTTCCAATTATGTACAAATACCTCGTAAGTTAATCGTGTTCCTTTATTACGATTCAGTCATTGACTGGTAATAAATCGATTAAAGACTCATTGAACACGAGAAATTTCGATCGTGAGGAACGCTTGGACGTATTTTCGTATCATGGCTCAAATGGCGCAAATCAGAAATAAAGCTATGCGTTTGTTTACATTTTAACCATGACCAGACAATGACGTAACTGTACTAAATCAGTCCATTGAGGAGTTTTTTTTAAATAACAACGTATAACGAAAATGACAAGTATGAGAACAACGCAAATAAAAGGCTCCCGTGAAGTTTTGACAGGAATTTATGACTTCTTAAAGTTCCGGTATTGAAGGACAAGCTCTCCTTGATTGATTGGCTCGAAAAAAAATGTAAAGTTATGCTGGCACTTAATGGCGGTGAAAGCTGAAAGTTCAGTCATACGTGGTTTTTACGGAGAACCACTTTCGCACTCCAAAACAATCACATAGATCATTGTCTCTAGCACGAAGTTGACCAGAGAAACTAGTGCACTGTAGGAGAAACATTTTCACAAATTATTTGAGGCGCAAAAAATGTAACTGTCTAAAAGGAGCAGTGTTGGCGGTTCGTTGTGCCAAAAATTGATTTTCCTGGATAATCGTAGGAAAGGGTCCCCCCGAAAACTTGCCTACCGTTACATGCAGCAATTCAGTATAACGTATGCCTACCCTACCACCGGTCAATATAAATAAACTGATGCGTTCTCCATGATACACCACGTATATCCGTATACGTGGTTTTCTTAGAGACGCATGAATTTCGGAGGTGAGCTTTTACAAATTCCCTTCTTACTCAGAATATTGACGTGAGCAGCTTCAAACTTTATACACTATGGTACCTTAGAATACAGGGACTCAGAAGAAGCCGTTCCTCAGAAAAACCACGTACACGGCCAAATGTACTTATTCAAAAGAATTACTAATCGCAAAATTTAGTTTTGAGAAATCTGGGGCTGCCATAGTGCACACTGCACATTTATCTAAAGTCCCATTTACATAAGCCGTATCATGTATCATCTTTTCCACGCTGATCCGCGAATTTTTGCGAGCGGATTCCGTCGAATTTTTCAACCAGAGTGGCAGGGTTGAAAACCAATGGAGAAGAACGCTCTGTTGAAGTCAAGAACTAAACTCAGTATTTAGGTGAATCATGGCCAACATTTGCATCCATCCACTTTTCGAACCCCCCCCCCCCCCCCCCCCCCCNCGAGGTGAGTCGAGAATTTTTGATGTAGTCGCATCATTGCTGCCCGCATGAAAACCAAATATTGTGAGTGCAGCGCCAGCGTCACCCCGAGGGAATTTCGTTTTGTTATGACGGAGGTTGTCAGTTAGTGAAAAACTTTAAAAAAATCTCTTCACGAGAATTTGCCTTTTTAGGTGAGTTCAACATTTTTTTTTCAGAATGTAACTTGGTTCGTTTCTGTTAAACTTGACCCGATGATCTAAATGCATTTCTCGACTTTCTTGATAATTTTTTAGGTTTGCACAACAAATCGACGAATGCCGCACTACTGTCGTCCGACAAACTCGTTAAGTTGATCGGTTGGGGTATCACTGAGGACGGGACCCCTTATTGGCTGGCGATGAATGAATGGGCTGGCTAGGCCGACGACAAGAAAGTTTTCAAGTTCCCCCGCGGAATTGACTTCCTCTGGGCGGAATCGTTCACCACATCGGGCGTATTACATTCCACGTCAATCTGCGTGGAATGTCGCAAAAATGTTCCTACTGAGAGCAATAAATGTTAGAATCCATCAGAACTGAACCATCTAGACACGAGACATGACATGGCACGACATGACATGACCCTTTTACTGTTTTTGCAACACATTTTTGAATTACTTGAAGTGCGTTTTAGAGCTCTCTAAAAGTTTCTAGGGAATCCATTACTCCTGATTTCTTCGTACCCAACTTAGATAAATTGACTCCCATTACAATGGACCGAGTTTAACAGAAAGGAACCAAGCAACATCAGGTATTGCCAAGTTTAACTGGGCAATTAATTTTTTACGAGAGAATCTTTGTTCGGATTTCTTCGAAAATTTTAAGGAATTAATTGCTTCTTACCATGGAGAATTTTCACTGAAATTTGCACGAAAATCTGTAAAACTGTTTTCATGTAAAAAATTAAATTGCCAAATTAAATTTGGCAATAGCTGATGTGACTTGGTTCCTTTCTGTTTAACGTGGTCCAAATTAGCATTGCCACATTTTTTTGCTGCAAAAAAGTACAAGTGAGATGAGTTTTCCGTGGCAAGCCGGCGGGTGTGGTGATCTTTTGTAATTAATTGTTTTCCCTCTCAGATGTGAACATTCTTCCCGTTTCTCACTGCTTTGAAGATTATCGGTAATAATTTTTGTTCTCTCAGTACAATCAACGATCGAAGAACGTGCACCTCTCGTCGTTTTCCGCACGAAGCAACGTATCGTCATTCCAAAGGTGCAAAATCGACGCGAACAATTTAATTTTTTAACAAAATTGTATCCGTGCAAGTTTCTTTGAAAATGTTCGTGATTTATGCATGAGCTCAGAGGAAAAATCGATGAAACTTTCAATCAGAATTAATCGAAATTCTCCTGGTAAAAATGCAATTAGCGAGGGAAAAGAGCCTCACAAGAAGTGACCCTTTTTTTGAAACCCGGGGATTTCATTCGTATGTGACCTAAGTGAAACCTTTTGATGAGGGAACTCTTCAGTAAAAAGAGGTTGTTCCAAAAACGCCGATTTTGGCCCCCCTCTGGATTCGGCCCAAACTTCGCTCAGATGTTGTACTAAGTGTCCCCGATGCTTGGGCAAAATTTCAGCCCCCTCGGATAATTAGGGGGGAGGGGGCAGGGGGGCAAAAGTGCAATTTTTTAAAACTTTAAAAATCGATATCTCGCGAACGGTTTGAGTGTAAGTGTTGCGGTTTGCGCTAAAAAACGTCAAAAAATATTCTCTACAAGAATAGCAATGCTGTTTGCAAGGTTGCGTAATTTATCGCGGTCATAAATCGATTTTTTCGATTTTGAAGGTTCGAATTTTTTTCGTTTTTCGTCTCTCCTCTCTTTGGAATTGTTGCTACGTGAATAAAAACCTGTTGAGGTGATTTTCCATGAAATTGTACTTCGACAATACTTTATTTGATCTTGGGGAAACGATTCGTTCGTGAGTTATAGCGATTTTTCTGCGCGTTATCGGTTACGCGCGGGCGGCTTATCGGCGGCGTTCCATCCCGCGCGGGCAAGGCAGAGGTTGTTTCACCGCTAGGGCCTTATATTCATGCTGTAGGCTGTNCCGAGGGGGCTGAAATTTTGCCCAAGCATCGGGGACACTTAGTACAACATCTGAGCGAAGTTTGGGCCGAATCCAGAGGGGGGCCAAAATCGGCGTTTTTGGAACAACCTCTTTTAGTTTGAGTATACGTCTGGTTTCCGAGATACAGCGTTGCAATGTTTGCATATTTGGGTCTTAAAAATTATGTTTTTATGCGGATTTCCTTTAAAAAAACCAACTTCCAGGTAGACTTTACAATACTTATACACAGCGTAAATAAAAAACTATGATGTAAAAAGTCTCTATAGAAAGTTTTGATTCATGCATTAGCCTTGTTTTGGCAGTACATCACTTCAAAGTTTACATTTTTGAGCTTTAATAATACTTTTCTCTTTAAATTTTCCCTTTACAAACCATTCTCGATGAAATGCTGTCTTTTGGGGCATTAAATCAACAATTAGCGATATTTGTGGATGCATGGTATCATTTAAATCAGGATAAAATGATATAGTATTGCAAAGATTACATCTTTAATCTATAAAATGTCTATTATTTTCTATTTTTACTTTATCGGCGAAAAGATAGAAAAAGTCTCGATGGTTAATTATGTGAGGTAAAATGTGGAGTGCTTTCGTTAACCGAGGTCGCAATCCAAATACTGAATACTTTTAATATGGATTATTCTACGTCCAAAAATAGATTTATTTATATCAGTGGTAACTACGGGATTTTTTATTAACGTGCTGGCAGTTAGATGAACTCTCTCCAGCGCCCATTTAAAGGGCGACCGGCATTTGATACTCAGAAAAAAAAAAGGATTTTGAGGGATGGGAATGGATCGCATCAAGGTCTCGCGAAACGGAATGCGTTTCAACATATTTTTTACGGCGTCACGCTCTCATCTGTATATTATGCTCCGTGGATCCATTTACCTGTAAATACCTGTAGTTTTCCTCTTTATGCTTTTACGCATATGATCGGCATAAACTATTTTCATCTCACTCGGATCTGAGAGTTTCTGGGAATTAGTTCAAATCCTTTTACATTCTGTTAGATATCGCAGTGTTCGACAGCACGTAGTCAGTGCGGCCAGAATATGGACCTAAAAAGACTTTCGTTGTGCGTGATCCAGTTCTTAGCTCTATTATCCTTTTCTTCCTGTCCACCTACGTCCGGACGTTCCGAAAGTTATTCTCTATGTTCAGGTTGTAATCAAAGAAAAGTAAGTAAAATTTTAGTCCCAGGCATGTGAAATTCCGATTTTTTTTTCCGGTTTTATGCCAACGGTGTCACTATTCGTCTCATTGAAACAAGTATGGGTACTTGATTTGATTTTCTAATGAACACATCGTCGCCTTCCAAGGTATCACAAGCGCCGTGCGACGTTTAAGAATTGTTGCCGTCATTTTATTTGTTTACAGAGAAATTTTTAGATGAATCCGTTTGAAATTCCACTAAATTTTATCGGCAGCACAAAGAAAATTCCGGGAAATTTTCGGACAGCTTTGTTGAACAACTTCTCCGTATGAAAATGAAATCTTCCTCTTCTTCTACTACTAACGACTAGGGCATGGCCCTGTTTGTCAAGCCTTTGAGTGCCGAGCACAAAATATTAAAAATATAATAAATATCTGTAAAGATTCGTCAAGTCAATAAAACAAATAGCAACAGGAACATTCAATCATCTTCAGGAGAAGAGAGCCAGCTTTGTGCCCATCTGTGAAAATGAAATGGCGCCGGAAATTCTGAAACGTCGCATGGCACTTGTGATACTTTGGCTGGAAGGTGACGGAATAGTGTACATAGATGTACAATAGTGTACATAGAAATTAATTCGAAAGTTTAATGCCGGAGTTTCTTAAATACGATTATTTTAAGCACTCTAGCACCTATACTACCAATTTCATACATGTGGTGATTTCCTGAGAGTCGATAATTGAACACGGATAAAAAAAAGCACGAGTTTGTTGTGTGATATGGACATTTCCAATTAACTGTGGTGGTAAACGAGTTAATCGTGGTCGTACCCCAATAAATTAGGGTACTAACCCAAATGTAGCGGTACTAACCTAACTTGAGTTGCGGTTCTACTACAATTCATTAGAAATGTCCGTATCATCCAGCAAATTGTGGTAGTACCACAATTTTAGGGGATAACCCTTAACACCTTTTTTCAGTGAAGGAATTTCTCATAGAATCCTCCAAATATGGCTTGTTTTTTAGGCAGCCAATGCGGCCATCGAATCGATAAAAATTTAGTTCCAGCACGAACTTATGATTAATACGTACTAAAATTCCGTCCACTTATCTTAATTTTAAGCTGATGCACGGCAGTTCGCCGCAAATCGCGGTCAGGCGCCAATGCCGCATAACAGCTTAAAATCAAGATGATTGGATGGAATCTTTCAAATGAATTTACATTTAAAGTTCATGAATCTATATTTTCTCCCAAATTTAGCAAAAAGTACTAGTTGATACAAATAGCAATGACATGAAAATAGTATGTGTCCAGCATTTCAGTTATTCGGCACGCTTTTCCAACACATTCATGTTGGATTTTTCTTCTTGTTTTTTTTTTTTTTTTTTTTTACTTCGAATAGCCCACAAGGGCTAATCCCGCGCCTTTNCCCCCCCCCCCCCTCCGTCCCTACTGAACAACCAGTCCCAGGTAGCCATCGTTTGAGACCATCAAACTCGGGTCGCCTGGCTGGGAATCGAACCCCGTCATTATTTGCCTGCTACGCATTTGACAATATGCCTGATTTAACTAGTTGCCTGCGATAGATATCTTCATAAAAATTCATATTAGACACGAATAGAATTGAAAATATTTAAATAAAGGACCGTTCAGTAAAATCTAAATCGGAATTAGTGATATCTACCGCCTTGCCAAAGAAAAACGCCGTACGAGCCCTCAGACGTTGTCAAATGTCCTTTGACAAATCACGAATTTTCGGGAAAATCTGTAAACATTTTTCTTCCGATTTGTCAAAGAATTTCCTTCATATTTTGACCTAAAGTGTCTCAAACTTTCAAAGAAAAATATTCATAACTTTCTTTAAAAATAAATGCTTTTCGAGATGAAATTTGCCAACATCCAAACGCTCATACAGCTTTTTTACTCAGCATGGCAGTATAGTAGAGAACACCTCTTTAGCTATATGTTAAAGTCTCATCTCCCCGAGTTCATTTAGAGACAATTTTTAGGCATCTGTGATAACCCTTTACTGTCCTCCCTTTGCTCGCAAGTCCACCTGCTGTCATTATCGGGTAGCCGTAATGGCTAACCGTTAGGTTCGCCATTGAGCGAACTATACCGCCGTGCTAAGGAAAAACGCCGTATGAACCTTCAGGCGTTGCCAAATGTTCTTTGACGAAACACAAATTTTCCGGATAAAATTATGAATATTTTCCTTCCAATTTTTTAGATAATTTTGTTTGCCATTTCACCTAAAGTTCCTGAAAATTTTAAGGAAAAACTTACATAACTTTCCTCAAAAAAAAAACATGAGTTATCGAAGGAAATTTGGCATCTCTTGAATGTTCTTATAGCGTTTTTCCTTAGCTCGGCAGTATAAACGAATGATTAGATCAAGTTTTTTTTTAAGGTCCTGAGGCTACACCCCACTAATTCTCGAATGTTCCCTGAAAATATCTAATAGAAATACTTGCTGCTAGATCTGTAGGGTCTTACAAAGAGTCCATTTCATATAGTACATAGTCCTAATAATATAATGGCGTAGGCTGGGGTCATGTTCTGGTCGAAGAGTTCCAAGCCCAGTGTGCGCCGAGATTCGGTCAACTTTCCGATACGTTTTCGATCTAAAATGGCGATGTATAATACGTAATAATTCATAACTTTTTTGTTCACATCGAATGTTCTATCGCCGGCCGGGTACCGGCACCCGTGCATCAGAAAAAATCGAATATGTATCGACATGGTGACCCAATACTGCTCAGGGGTCGTGGAATTCGGTGACTGGAAAATGCTTAAAAGTGGCGCCAGCTCCTCAATTCCTATTTGTATTACGATTCTATGTACTCTATGGTCCGTTTTCGTCACTGTTCGAAGCCAACTCTCCAGTTTATCGGCGTAACTTCAATATGTTGTTTTTTTTTCAGATCACTCACACCAATATGGTGGAATTCAATGATCTTTATCATTTGCAACACAATGACCCTTGTCTACCTATTAAAGAGCACAGTACCGAGGGTGAAAAAAAGCGAGCGAATAATTTGTGCAAGAAGCTTGTCGAGACGTACTTGACATCTCGTATGTACAAAAGGGAAAGGTCCAGCTGTAAAGATGCTGAATTTTTCGGTTGTGAGAGAGATGACACCGAGGCGTATGAGACACACAGATGCACGGTACAATTCAAAACAACAGGTATGTGGCCTTTCAGCAGTATCGGTTCTCACAAGAAGCTGCTTTTGTGCGTGGCAAAAGATGCAGAGTGGTACGCGAAGACGCAGCAAGAATACGGTGCGTCACATGGTTTGACGGAGGTTCCAAGAGGAAAACCTTCCATCATCCGGGATCAATCTCTCGCGAGTGGCCGCAATGGCCGCGGACGATCGATGGATCGAACTTACAGCCGCATGAACACTGGTAAATCTGATCGACGCCCTAATTCCAGAGATCGACTTACGTGGTGCCAAACTTTGCTATCAGGAAGAAATTATGGGACATTCTCGTAAGATGGTGCGATTGTTGAACAGAGGAGTCGAACGTATTCAAGAGCAGAGACGTGGCGTGAATTGCGATATATCGATTGTTATACCATTTAAACCCATAGTAAAGACTCGATTATTAAGGTGTCCGCTGCGAACACCCTGTTTATCGATCCTTTTACATAGGTTTGAAAGGCCGATCAATCGATATCGCAAAGCACGCCACGCTACTGTTCAAGAGCAAATCACTAATTGGACTACATTTTGCAATTTTGAACTATAAATTCTAGCCCGGTTTAAAAACAACGTATGTGCCATTAGTTTCCCTATGCACATAAGTGTTTTTCCATAAGAGCCAGAATTTATAGTTCCAAATTGCAAAATGCAGTCCAATTGTGCGAAGCCGTGGTTCGAGCAGTTGCAAGATTAAAACAATCAAGCACTTTTTCATAATTTTTTCCCAAGCGCAAAGTTTTCTCCCCCTATCGTGATTTTGGATAATTCTGTCTGTTTTATTTACTTCTGCTTCCTTTTTATCATTATCAAATTTATGAACAATTTATTTGACCTCAAATGCTTTGATATTTTTTAACAACGAACATTTACTACTGGAAATTATGAAGGCGTAAATTTCCAGCACTTTCCAAGCGCCCTCCTCAAAAATCAAGCACTTTCAAGGCCTTGAAAACCAATTACTTCAAAATCAAGCACTTTTCCAGGCCTTGAACCATGCAATGACGGTTTTGTCATTTCATTTTTTATAATATAAAGTCATGGGGAATTTTAATTTTATAAAATTAGCACCCACGAAATGGGTTCAATTTATCTCTCTTGTAATTTTATAACTCGCTTAGTGGAGTTATTGGAAATCTCATTTTAGTAGAACAGATGCAATTCACAGATGAAATGCCCGCCAAAAAAATGTTGTTCTAAAAATTGTGTGACCTCACTCATGCGTTTAGTATTCCCAGACTCTCTAGGATAAACGGTATTTTAGATTTTTGGTTTGCATTTTACGGTATTTTAGTTTTTGGCCTAATTTCCGTATTCATTTCTTGTGTTTCGTAAGCATTATATTTTTGTTAAGCAATAGCTTTAGTTTTATTAATTTTTTAGTTTTGTCTCGTATGTGTCAATTATAATTTCATTGGTATTGCATATTAAAACTTTCTTGCGACTTTTTATGTGTCTTTTTAAGCTTTTATTAGAACACGTCTGATCATATTGAAGAACTTGGCATATAGCGAGAGCTGTTTGTTGTCGACCTATCAATTGCACTTAAAATCTAAAGTAACTCAGGATGCAGCGTTACTTCTTACTGTCGAAAATTTGAATATCAGAATTTCTGCTATATTTCCTAACATTTTGGAGAGTAATTCTAAACGCTAGTGAAGCCTGAGAAAACATATTATATCTCAGCAATTCGGAATAGTGATTTCCCTTATTCCGCTGAGAATAATGAGGAACATGTACAGTTTATTTGCTACTCTGAAAAATCGTGTTTGCCGAGGAACGCACCACTGCAGATTCATCATCGATATGCTTCGAAGATCACCTTGAATGTCAAAGTGTCAGTCCTACAGAAGCATTGCCAAAATATGCATCTTCACGAGAAGCGCCTCACATTTTGGGCAAAAATTTTCATTTTCAATGATTCACTTGCGTTTGTCACAAAATCGTGTATTACTATCTCAGATTGAAGATCAGTAAAGTAGATCTATATGAACACCAAGTTTTCAAGTCCGGTATCACCGTATATCGCCCCATAAATGACTCGGCATATGACGTCATTTCACTAAAAGCATGCATTAGATATTGAAAAATGATGTTGTTTTCATCGTAGTTGTGAAAATTCCTCTCAAATCTCGCTGTATGCTCTCAAGGTGATGCTTGGAATCTGTGATAATTTTGGGTTCATTTCGCAAACTCAAGTAAAATTGACGATCGAAGAATGTGTGTCTAATTTTGTGCCAAAGCGATGAGCATTGATCTTCCGAGAAACCTCACGATTTTTTGTAATGCTCTACATATTTGTTTTGTAGGAGGCAATCGCTAAGGTCCTAAAACCTTCCTCTGGAAAGTTTTCAAAAAGCTTACGGTCAAAGCTAAACCGAAGCTGAATACTTTCAGTGGGCTATTACTTCATAGAATATGCACTGAAAAAAAAATCTCGGCGTTTTTACCAAGGTCCGTTGGTACCTTTACCATCTCAAATTTTTTACCAATTATTGGTAGTTTTACCAAGACAGACTGGTAAGCTTACCTAAAAACCGGTATTTTTACTGTTTTTTCAGGTAAGGTCACCGCTTTTATTGGTAATCAATTCCCGGTAACTTTGCCATTTTATCCCGGTAATTTTACCACAGTCGATAAAAAATATTGGCATTTTTACCCAAGGTCCAGTAAAATTACCGAGAAAGTTCAACAATTTTACCGAGATTTCTCGGTAAAATTACCAATTCCATAAATGGTACTTTTACCAAGAAAAAACTGGGATCAAATAGAACCCTGAATTCTTGGTAATTTTACTCTTTTCTTGGTAAATACACCGAGATGTTTTTTTCAGTGTGATTTACGTATATTGGCGGCAACCTCGGATTTTTTCCCCTTCTTTTTCTTTTCTGTGACGTGCTGCCGGTTAGAGGGGCTGAGCTCTCTTTTGCGCACTAAAATGAACGGTGAACATGCAATGTCAGCTTAAGTGTTAGAAAAAAAAACAATTTTTTTTGAAGGATGAAGGTAAATCGAAAAAAGCTTCCCCAAGATAAAATGCGTCCAAGTGAGGTTTTTTTTCTCTTTTTTTTTAACGCGTTACGCTCTTATCTATAGGCTTCATATATACAGGGTATCCGAAATAAAACGTTTTTAACTTTCAGGATCGATTTTTCGGCTCAAAATATGACTTTTCTCCTATACAAATAAGCCCGAAAATGCTACATAAGTGAGCTATGCGCTTCCAAAGTTGTCATTTTTTCTCTTTCAAATTGATGTTCCTCCTCGTTATTTTGTCGTATTTAGCTGAAACGTTGTGTAGGGGGTATTTTTCAGCGTGTTGTTCAAATTTTGTGTTTTAAAGGACGCACGTCTTTAAAAATGATGTTACGAGCGTCCTCGAATTGTAAAATTGCTACAACTTTTTTGGTAGATGATATTTGGGGAAATGCATTGTAGCTCGGAGAAAAGCGCAAAAAATCCAGCGGAAAGGGCACAAAAGTCTCCTGCAAAAACCCGTCATCTCAACGCAACAGAGCTTTGAAAAAGTTTCACATTTTCGAAGCTCCTTGCTGGGTAGGCAGTTCTCACTCCAAGGGCTGTAAGGAATCATTGCGCATAGCAAAGAAAGCGCTTGGCTCACTTATGAAACGTTTTTGGGCATATGTGTATTGGAAAACACAGTAATTTGAGTCAAAAAATCGATCTTGAAAGTTAAGTATGTTAACATTCGGACACCCTGTATATTATTTACCGATGGATTCCTGTCTATCTCTATGCTTTTACGTATAGGATTGTCATCGGCTTTTTTTTCTGATCTGCGAGTCTTTGTGCAGTACATTCAACTCGTACATTCTTTTTAAGAGTCGCAGTATTCGAGTACGGGCCTCATTTTTTTAACGTGCCGGCAGTTAGAGGAATACTCTCTTTTGCGCCCATTGAAATGGAAACTGTTATTTTGAGTGATTTTGAGTGCCATTTAGAAAAAAAAGAATTTTGAGGGATGGGAACAGATCGCATCATGGTCTTGCGGAAAAGATGTTGAAACGAAATTCGTTTCAGCATCTTTTTTATGGCGTCACGCTCTTATCTGTATGTCGACGGTGCATAAGTCCGCAATCACATATCTCGTTCGCGGTGTCTGAACATTTCCGCCTCTATGTTATTTTTTTAAATGAGAAAAAATGGGCATCATTCCTTGAAGTTTGTGCAGATTTTTTTTTTCGCACAGAGAAGAAAAACCACGGTAGTTTTAAAGAATTGCTATTGAGTAGTTTTCCGTTTAAAAAATAAAGTATGACAGGAAGTCTGCGACGTCGCAAACCGAGTTATGTGATTGCCGACTTACACCGTCGATATGCTCCAGGTACCCATTCACCTGTAGTTACCTAGTTTTCCTCTGTATGCTTTTACGCGTATGATCATCAGTGACTATTCTTATTCGGATCTGAGAGTTCGTGAGAGGTATTTCAAACTCTTACATTCTTTTAGGCATCGCAGTATTCGACAACACGTACTCAGTGCGGCCAGGATATGATCCTTAAAAGACTCTCGTTGTGCGCGATTCAGATCTTAGTTCTATCTAACTTTTCTTATTGCGCACCTAGGTCCGGAAGTTACTCTATATGTTCAGGTTCACGTTGTGGTCGAAAAAAAGTAAGTACGCTTTTAGTCTCGAGTGTGTACAATTCGATAAAAGTTTTTTTTGGTTATATGCCAACCAAACTTACAATGGTCTTACGAAAAGTAAGTTTACCTATTTTTTTATCGGACTCTTAACGTTATCGGAAAAATCTCAATATACCGTTGATAAGGCCATACTTTTAGCTTTCCAACTGTGTAAAAGTTTTAAAATTTGCGCCAATAGTCGCCGAGAAAACTTAATTTTTGTGAGAGCCTTCCCGGACATTTTCCGCCAACTCCTGGAAAAGAGGTTCAGGAAACGAAGGTATAACGATCCAAAGAACAACATGATACCTCTTTTTGACAGCGTCTCTTTCCTAAGTTCTTTTGATGTGATTTTCATCTAGAAGGACGCATTTTTCACAGCGAAAAATGAGCTTTTTGATGCCACTGGCGAAGAAGTCCGGATCAAGACGTTTGAGAAAGTCATGACGCTGATCTTCAAGTGTTCATCCTTATCAACATTTTCTCTGGTTTCAAAAACGTAGATAAGTTATTTTATTTTAAATTAAACCACTCGATAAATGGACCACATTTTGCGAATGTACAATTTCTGACTCATTTTACAAATATAGTATGTGCCTTTAATTTCTCTGTGTAGATAGTTATTTTTATACATGGGCCTGAAATTGCATAGTTCCTCACTGAAAGATGTAGCCCAATTTTTCCGTCGTCTTGGGATCCAAATCGCCGCGATGTACCTTCTGACACTTGTCGAGCTTCATATCCACTTCAAAAGAGTCCCTATAAATACCCCCCCCCTCCTTCCAAGGAAAAATGAAATTCATCTAAACGGCTAAAGTCACGCATCTGCTTGTAAAGGATCAAGGTAAACACTTCCCCATGCAAACCTTCATCGTCTGCAGGGTATACAGAATCTGCAAATTCTCAACATTCTTGAAGATAAATTCATTATCTCACCTTAGTCCATAATAAAATGACGGAAGGAAAAACGCAGTGGATATTTTTGGAGAATCCTTGATTGAGTCCAGCTATGCTTTATGCTTTCGTTCAGCCTTTTCAGTCGCCTCGAACTGAACCCCAAAGGAGCTCATGTTCCGAAAAATTTCCGGATAGGGATTCCCCTTCATGCATCATTTGTATACCGTAAAGACCCTAAACCCCATCAGGAGTGAGTATCAAGCGAACGCTCCCCCTTCCCCCTGTCCCTTGTCCCCCCTGCCCCCCGGAAAAAAGTTTTCACATCAACTGCTCCTTCTTGAAAAATACCACGGCATAACTTTTAATATATTTTTTTTTTTTTTTTCCAGATAACACGCACAAGTATGGTGGAAGTGGAAGATCTTTATCATTTGCAACACAATGACCCTTGTCTACAGACTAAAGAGGGCAGTGCCAGAGACCAACAAGCAAATAATTTGTGCAAGAAGCTTGTCGAGACGTACTTGGCATCTCCTATGTACAAAAGAGATTGGTCCAGCTGTAAGGATGCTGAATTTTTCGGTTGTGAGAGAGATGACGCCGAGGCGTATGAGACACACAGATGCACGGTACAATTCAAAACAACAGGTATGTGGCCTTTAAGCAATATCGGTTCTCACAAGAAGCTGCTTTTATGCGTGGAAAAAGATGCTGAGTGGTACGCGAAGACGCAGCAAGAATACGGTGCGTCATATGGTTTGACGGAGGTTCCAAGAGGAAAACCTTCTATCATCCGGGACCAATCTTTCGTGAGCGGCCGCAGCGGCCGTGGACGATCAATGGAGCTTGAGCCTTCATCTTCCCGAAAGAAAAATAGACCTAAAAGTTCGAGTGAGGACTTCCTTCATTTGTGGTGCCAACCTTTGCCAGCAAGGTCCACTGCAATCAATGCAAACAATGAGATTTTCTATTCAGGTAGTGCGAGCTTTGAATTGTGGGGTCGACCGACAGATTAGCCAGGCAGCGAAGGCAGAAAGCCAAACCAATGGATATTATATTCCTTTAATTTTAGTTGTTACGCCCAGTAGTTCATGAAATTCCCTTTTACCTACTCTTTAACCAAATGAGTAATGTTCCACTTGCTCTCAAAAGAGTTTTTTGTAATCGGGGCATATCTTTAGGAATTTTCATTTTATGAAATGGATTCAATTTTTACCCTTTTAGAATATTTTTACTCCTCTAGTGAAGTAGGCTTAATTATCAGATCCTTTGCTTTCTTAGAAAGTATGTGACCTTACTAACTTGCTTAAACAGTATTCGCAGCCTCTTTATGATACATGCACTTTATTTTAGTTTTTTCTTTCCTTATTCATACTCTATGTTTCATAAATATTTTATTTTTGGTGGTGGTAATAATTTTGTAGTTTTTTTTATTATTGGTTTCTTGGTTATTTTATTTGAACTTATTTTAATATATGTATTTTAGTTTTAGTTTTATTTTTGTATTAATTACCACAATGTCATTGAAAAATGCATTTTAAAACTGTCTTAAAATTTTATATGTTCGATCCTTGCCTAGATCATTTTCCCTTAAGAACTTGCCTCGTCATATTGAAAAACTTAGCTAAGAGCGAGAGTTTTTTGGTGTCATCCCATCAATGGCGCTAACATTGTTCCACTTGCGCACCATCTCAACGGTGAGACGGTGAAAATGATTACCATACGGGGGAGCCACGATTTTATAACACGTTATGTATGCGCTGTCAAAAAATAATAATTTTCATTAATAATAGATAATAATAATAAATTGATAATTTTCGAAAATTTACTTGACTGAATAGGGCGCGGTTTATATTTCGGAATGTCAAAGGGCGTGTCACTCTCAGGTTAAAAATGAAGTGCAGTTCCAACTCCTCAACATCTAACAGTGTCGCAGCCGGAGAGATATCCCTCAATAGGGATGATTCCGGTGTCATCCGGGCAGATATGCAGCCGTGAGTTTGGTTTAGTTGGTCGGCTCGACTTCGGTCCCCGATCTCCCTAGCCAGCTTCTGATTAAAGCTTTTTTCAAAATTAGAGCCCAAACCAACATATGATAGTTTAACCGCCTAGATGACCATCTGGCCGAAACCCACCCCATGTTTGGGGTGGTAGCCCGAAACGGATGGAAATCGAAACCCCCGACTTTGGTTTACCACAGCCATTGGAACAAGACGCTTAAATTGTCATATCTATATAAATAAAATCGTTGGGGGTTTCACTGTAACGCTTATTTCTGGAGTTCTACCGGACCGATTTCGACGATGCTTGACTCTGGTTAAAGCCCTTGACGTCCCAATGTCCACAAAATTTTCAGACTTCCAAATTTTTCAGCCTCTTTCGCTTGAGACGCTTTTAAAGCCAAATCCACCCCCCTCCGACCGTAAGTTTCCGAGAGTTGCGGTATGTTTCCGTTGTAACGCCTAATTTGAGAGATCTACCGGGGCGATTTTTACGATTTTTGGGTCGACCGCAAGCTCCTAGCTTCTAGATGCTCGCAAAATTGTCAGACTTCCAAATTTTTCAGACTCTTCTTCCTGAGACGCTCTTAAAGCCAAATCCACCCCCCTCCGGCCTTAAGTTCCCGGGAATTGGTTATATTCCTGTTGTAACGCCTATTTTGAGAGATCTACCGGGGTGATTTTTACGATTTTTGGGTCGATTGAAAGCTTCTAGCTCCTAGATGCTCGCAAAACTATGAGAATTTCCAATTTTTCAGCCATATCTGTGTAAACCGCTGAGAGATGCAAATAGA
>NW_017547211.1:4557004-4590588 GCF_001854935.1 Bemisia tabaci | reverse complement strand
ATACATTGAAATTGAAAAGTAGAGCGACAAATCTTTGAGAAGCGTTATAACACGTAACCTTGTGCAGACTAATGCAAAAAAATTCGACTGATTATCATTACTTCTAAAAATATGACCGAAAAATGTGTTGTCTGTTACGGCGACAAAGCTACTCCACTTATCGTGAAACCACCCATAACTCTGCACTGAAGAGCACCTAAGATATTAGAGTGCCAATCTTTCAGAGGCATCGCCAGATCTCATGAGACAATGATACTTTTTCCAAAAAACTTTTTTTTTTTTTCATTCATTTTCAATAGGCCAGTCTTGGAATCGTGTCTTGATGATTCCAGATTGAAGATCAGCACAAAATAATAAGATCTAGATTTGTCTGTTAACCAAGTTCCCTCGCACAATATCAACATAAAATATAGCCCCTTAAAAACACGGCATATGACGTCATCCTCCGAGGTGCAGAGAACCCCGAAGAAAAAAACGAGACAAAAACTGTTGGTATCAAAGCTGAGTCGGTTCTCCTCTTTTAGCTCCAACGTTCGGAACTTTCTGTCTCTGAACCCGAAGTTTTGCACATGATGCTGGGAACGCAAAAAGTCGCTTTTGTGGCAAAAGAATACCTAAAATCCAATGTCTATAATTTTGTAGTTTGCAACTCGGCAATTCTTCTCTGTAAACAGTCAGTGACGGTCTAGCTGTGCAAGAGGCACTCAACTCGGTGAATCATATTAGCTGTCCCTATGTTCCTTGATAAGCTAGAACAAAAAATTCTCCGGCTTTTGACTGACAGATTCAGTCGGAACAAACGTGGTTCGTACATTCTCTTTTGTCCGATAACGTACAAACAACGGCAGTTTGACGTACATGTCGTCTAGAAAGAGAGATAGCTGCTACGTTCTCTTCTGCGACCTTGCGTTCATATTATTTTAAGTCAAAACAGGCATGAACAAGGAGGAGGCATTACAAAAGTCTGTTGTGAGAAAAATGTTGCAAGTATTTATGTCGATGGACGGATGGAAATTCACTATTTATCTCATTAAAATTATCACATTGCATTTATGGTTTCATCTGTGGTTGTGTATCAATGTAGTGTAGTAAAAAATATTTATTGAGAGATGGTGTACACGCAGACACATACACAAAAAAACTAAGAATGCAAGAATTCGTTTGAACCCAGTTTCTATCATTCCAAAAATCATCAAATTTGTTATTTTTTTTCAGCTGTGCCAAAAACACAAGTTCTTTTTTTACAATTGAGCGAAGTTTCCTTTTAAAGTCATCGACAAAACAACTTTTTAATTATTTTTTTTTTGTTAACTAATGACTGATACCGGCTTAAACCCTGCCAAATTTGAGTCAGCTTATCATAAAAAGGGTTTAACTATACCTATGAATAGGGATTTCCTTGACGAATTTTTTTCTCATCTTTTATAAAAAACAGTTGTAACTGCATGCAACAATTTGTTCTTTTGAAAAAATCCGTCCAAAGTCAAAAAATATTATTTCGAGTAAAAGAAAAATAATAATAGTCAGACGTAATTTTATTGAAAAATATATTGGTTTGCTTCCCTCCGAATTGGAGGGCTCATGTAAGACTGAGCCCCCAGTCCTTAAGAGTAGCTTACGTAATATTTATAAGGATCCTGAAACTATGATATCCTATATTTCTCCTTTTATTTCACATTTTCATGGCTTCATCCCGAAGCAATGAGACTCCTTCAACGAAAAAAGCAAATCGTGCGAGGAGGGAGAAAAGACCAACACAAAAGTTTCAAATTGGTTTATGACTCGATTATTAGCGTAAAAATCGAATGAATTAATTTCGCAAAACGCATTAAGTGGCGGCGCTTTGAGACAGTTGACTCCTAGCCCAGGGGAGCAGGCAACCCGCGGTAACCCGATTAAGCGAAACCGACCGGGGGGGGATTAAATGGGGCCCAATTAATAGAGCGGCACAGTACCGTACCTGTTGCGATTCCCCTCGCGTGACCCATTACATTAAAATCACTGAAGTGTGATGGATCCCTTGACGACGAGTTCCTACTGACGGTCACGATGTTGCCGATAATTTCAGCGGATCAGGCTTTCTCGCAGATTTAATTGGACCATAGCTGGATCTAGAGTCCCTTTATACTGAGAGTCAAGACTATTCGGCTCATGGATGTCACAAACGGGAATGAAGATTACAGAAATTGAACGTTTTTCGTAATCTTTGATCGGCCCATTCTAAAATGCCTTTCTCCGTTCCTCCTCTCATTCCGTTTGTTCCTTGCCGAACCCGTAATTCCCTGGTCCATTCCAGATTATAATCTTTGCAATTGGTGAAAATGTTACCTTTATTCCCGTTTGTGACACTGTGGAGGCCTAAAATACGGGAACCAATCAGAAATGGATTCAAATTGTCTTGACTCTCAGTATAAAGGGACTCTAGCTGGATCCAAAAGAGGGGGTGTGAAGGACGTGCGCCCCTCTCCCCTCCCTCCGAAAACCGAGGGGGAAAAAGGGAAGGAAGAGGCGGAGGAGAGAAGAAGGAAGTACGTTAATATTTGGTAATTATTCATGACAAAATTTACTCAAACTGCACGTTAGGCGCTTTAAAATTTTAAAAATTCTCCTTACCCCCCTCACGCGCCTTTTTGAAGTGCCTGGATTCGCCTACGAATTGGACTGGATCACGCAAGACGGAATCATCTATTTCTGGCTCTTTTTAATGTATGTGCCATTGGTTTCCATATGGAGATGCAAAATATAGTCCGATTGCATATCTTCTTGCTTTTTGGAACTGAGTAAATTCAATTAAAGGAATGGACTATGTACATGGGGTTTGGACGTTTCATAGTTCCTTACACTGAAAAATAAACTCCGGCCGTGGAAGCCGTACTTACGGGCTATATAAACATGCCGCCCGTGTTCCGGGCGTAGGACTCGGAGCAATCAAAGCTATAACTCTAGCACCCGGAACTTTTGGCTTCCCAGCCCGTATATATAGTCCGTAACTTTTATTTCCAGTGTAGGTTACATTCATTTGTACATCGTACTTCTCAGCATGAATGCGTCCATTCGTAATAACCGCCCTGTTGATAAGATCTGTATAGAAGAGACCATGATAGGACCAAGATTTACAGAACAAAACAAATAAGTTACAGCAGAATCGAGCTGATACACTGAAGACTGAAGTTTTTAAGTTAACCCTTCATATACTCAATATTAAAAGTAGAGTTCCTCGACTATTTTTACGCACAAAATATTTTTTACCGGATTTGAATTTTTATCGGGGAAACATACACTGTTATTTGAGCTCAAAACTACGCCTGACTCAAGTTTTCGCCAAATTTAACCCGGTTCGTTCCGTTCTATCCAGTTTACCTGGCCTACTAAGGTGAATAACACTATTCGACTAGCGACTTATGGGCGATTTCATATCGGTGTGAAAACGAACGTCAAAAACTGACGTTTAGAAAGATCTACTTATTTATAGCTCTATTCTCTAAGTTTCTACCATCAAAACACGACTCAACGACTAGCGCTATTATCATCATCTGTTTTAAAGAGAGAATCACTATTAAGATTTCGATATACTAGCGATGCCCACGTTTTACGAATCTCGGAGATTTGGCAAACGCTATACTCGAACCACCCTATCACGCACTCAACCCTGTGAATGAATGTTTGTAAGCTATTTTTAACTTATCAACTACGGAACTATTTCCTCTCGCATTAATTGAAGTCATTAGTCCTCAAAAGCTTGACAATAAATAAAACTGACCTCCCTTAACACTTAGCACCGTCACTGAGCTGCGTGGTTGCCATATTCCTTGCCATTTGGCTCTTGGATACTGTATTAATTCAATTGAAGCGGCTAATTACCACTTATTTCCACACACTCAGCTATTATTATAAACTTAATTTATCTCAATTATCAATTTATCTCAATTTATCTCATTTTTAATTTATCTTATTTTATCTCCTAGATAACATCTCATTCCTGCACAATTTTGATCAAAGGCCAGATTATCATGTATGATTGGTGCTTTTGGCATCTGCGTTAGCTGTCCTATCTTTAAAGTTGAACACAGCCAAAAATGCAAACGAAGCCATCATAACGCTCCTCGCTATTGCAAAACTTGGCCATTTGTGATTTTCCCAGAAAAGTGGCTAGTAATACCTACGCACTCTCCTTTATTTCGAATACTTTTGAAAGTTTTCAATGAGGTGATTCGATGAGCGCCATATTTTGTGTCAGGACGGCATGCGATATATTGCAAAAATTGGTTCCATTTTTTCAACTACTCGTCATTTTTCTCCAAATTTGAAATCACAATTCTGTTGTCAGGAGACCAAAGCACCCACTTACCAATCTTAATAAAGAAATTCAACGTAATAAAGGCGTGGTTTTTTTTAGAGAGAAAGTATCGCATTCGAGTGCAGTTTCGATATCAGTATCGAATGCGATGTTTTCTCTCTGAAAAAACCACGCCTTTATTACGTTGAATTTATTTGTTAAAATTGGTAACAAGTGAGTGCTTTAGTCTCCTGACAACAGAATTGCGATCTCAAAATTGGAGAAAAATGACGAGTAGCTGAAAAAATGGAACCAATTGATGCGATATATCGCATGCCGCTCTGACACAAAATATGGCGCTCATCGAATCACCTTAAGAAACAAGTGGCATTTTCATTTTAAAAGTATACAGGAAATCCGCAATGATTAATGATTGAATTTCAGTTAAAAGGAAGCTTATGATACTCTCACAGAAAGAAAACGATTTTTACATTCAAGACAAAGAGGCAACGATGAAGATGGAAACTTTCCTTTCAATAAAAATTAGAAAAGTTGCTCATGACTCACCCCAGTCATGACGTCATAAGTGCGGTAGAATTCGAGGCGGATGAGTTCTCTCTCCGAAAGAACCCGCTCTGTCGTCGAGTTCAGGCGTTCGGTGGTCGAAGGCTCATCAGAGGGACCGCTGGTGGCGCTGCTGGTGGACGAATCCTCCATCACGCCATTGGCACTGCAACATGATTGAACGAGACAAAAGCATTATAATATTTTATCTCTTACACTGTTGCGTAAGCGGAGAGAGTAACAAACAATTTTCAAGTCCAAAAATGAAGTTTTGAGAAAATGGACCTACAAATAGTACTGTCCAAAATTGCATTGAGTTAGCCCCAGATTTGCGTGAAATTTTCAAGAATCATGTAAAAAACTATTATCAATGATTATATGGTTTTTTCATTTTACCGGTTCGGATATTATTACCTGTAAGTTATCTTTTCGTCCCGGTTTTTCTTTAGTAATTCCTTGTCTAAAGCGATGTACATTTCGGAACATTTAAATCCATCTTCAGGCCACACTTTTTTTTGACTTTAAGAAAAAAAAAAGTTTGGACTGAAGAAGGAAATAATTTTTCAAAAATGTACATCGCTTTAGACAAGGAATTACTGAAGAAAAACCGGGACGAAAAGATAACTTACAGGTAATGTTATCAATGATTTGAGTGGTTAAAAATCGACGAATTTTACTCTCGAGCCGTATTTCGATGGCTAAAGTGCGAAACAGCGTATCGCTATTCAAGTGCTATAACATCTGTACCCTCATTTAATAATTTAAAAGAGAAATGAGCCAAACTATACGTAGAGCTTGAAATTGCTACTAGTTATTCTGCTGATAGAGAGAGGAAATAGTACTCCAATGAGAAAATAAAGTACGGCAGGAAGTCTGCAACATTGCAAAATAAGATACATGGTTCCGCAATTTGGCCATCGATATGAAATCCTCTAAATGCTTCATTGGTTATATTTTCAACAAATACCAAACTTATGGTAAGACGTCAGCAGGGAAGGGTGTCGTTTTGCACAAGATAATGAGTAATTATCGCGAAAAATGACGATGATTTCTGCGCAAAAAAGGCCACGTATCTTTACCGCGCTTTAACAATTTTTGTTTGTCACTAGTGGGAGGAGTTTTACTGTTTTAGCAGAATCATTGAATTTTCCTTTTCGCTAGATTCGTGGAATTGAAGGAGACATGATTTCGAACATCTGGTCTCTTCAGCGACACGGCTATAAAGTTCAAGGATAAAGCATCTGAATATGTTGCGTGCCACGCGACAAGCCCCTTAGCCCAACACAAGAAATTTAGTTCGCATCATTGCGTCTCTGGCGTAAAACGTATCTCGATCTATGCATGAGCTCCAAAAAGCATGGATTTATATGTAAAACAAGGCTTAAGTGGAAATTGAGATACGCCCTTACGCCAGGAAAACGACGTCATACGTCACAATAATCGAACTCAGTAGACCGACACGGGCAAAAGTCCAGTATTTTTACTCCGAAACTAAACCAAAACTCCGAGAAAAACAATTACCGAAACATACGGCTTTCCCTCATTTTTTGTCATTAATGTGAAGCTCGAAATTTTTCAGAATTTTTTACTGTGTTTAAAAATTTTCAGCAGTCTACACCCGCGTCGATTCCCCCAGACTGAACCTCTAGTTTGCGCGTCTGGAACGCGCTAATGGCGAAGCTGAAACGATAATATGGACATATTAATGCTGAAGGGAAATACATGCGGAAAATTAAAAAAAGGTTTGCATGAAACATAGTTCTTTTTTGCATGAGTACGTTCAACTAGCGGAAACTGAGAACAAACTTTTGGCCAAAAAAATGTTTGAATTTTTTTTATGGTTATGGAATTACTTGATTACTTATCAGATTTTACCCTTTCTTCGCGTGCTCTCCTCGCTGTGAGGGAGAAATACATGAAAACACACCTATAGGCGCACGGAAAGTGTTGAGTAAAAATGGATCTATCTCACACCACAAGAGGTGGAGGTTGGGAGGCTGTTTGAAAAAAAAGAAGAAAAAAAGTAAAAAATTGAGCACTTCCTTCTCGGTCACCGGCAACCAGGTATTCGCCGTCGCCGGAGAGAAAAGAGGAGAGAAATTGGAGTGGAAAGGGAGAGAGGGGGGAGGGGAGGGGTGCGAGGGAGTGCGACATCAAAGAAAAACTAACCTGAATAAATAAACAAACTCTCTCTCTCAAGCTGCTGTTGATATATGTCGATGGATGTTGTGGACCTATTACGGCATGAATTCAATCGTTTTTTAGCTTTCATAAAACTAGAGCCTCAATGGTTTAGAGATTAAAGCAGAAACAATTGCTGTAAAACAATTGAAATCGTTTGCGAGAAGAAAGATGATCGTTTGCAAAATTGTTTGTTTATTTATGTTAAGTTTTCCTGAATGTCTCTCTCGGTAGACCTAGTTGCCAGTGCTGAAGGAATAAAGCATAGTATGGCGTGGCGTGAAGGATCGATTATCGATATTTCTCCATTTAAAGCTGTAGTAAAGAATCGCTTATCAAGGTGTTCGTCGTGAACACCTTGATAATCGATCCTTTTCCATAGATTTAAATGGCAGATCAATCGATATATCGCAAAGCACGCCACGCCACTGATAGGAACGGACGGACAGGAGAGTCTCTAAAAACATTCCTACGACCAAAGCAACGTCATTGTTATTGAGTCGTTAGAGAAGAGATTGAAAACTTCTCTAATGAGCTCATGGATTTTTTGCATGCTTTTATCAAAGGAAATAAATCTATTTTTCTGTAACTGTGTGTAACATAATGGGATTCTATTCTACAAAAGCTAGCTTTAAGAACTGCTATTATCGATTGGAGACAATAATTAATCGGCATTTGACTCCTGGGTCCATTGCACGCAAGAGATACAGCCAATGAATGTATCTTTAACAGAAATAAAGAGTGTGCAACTTTGAAGAATACTAACCCGAATTTTCAAAATAGTGCGTTAGGTCTATATTGAAGTTTATAAAACGTCTTAATTAACGTCGTGAATCTGAAAAATACCATGCTCTAAGTCATACGGCGTCGAAACACAAGATGGGCCTCTTGAGCCCCATGCTTGATGCCCTGATTATTCTAACAGAGTGCAGCCGGCGTTAAACGCACATAAGCGCCTGCAAGACTGTGCGAATACTTCACGCATTGCGCCAAACAGTGCGGTCGACGTAAGCGCCTACAAGAATGCGTGAATACTTCTCGCATTGCGCCAAACGCATTGCAGTCGGTCACTTGGCGTGGAACGCATATTAGCGCCATTAATTCTTGATTCTCTGCTCCGGTTTTTAACATAATTAAACGGAAAATATGTATCCTCATTGTAACGATTCAGAAAATTGGATGATATTTAAATTAGTTTTCGTTACACATGAAACTAATATAAAACGAACGGAAATATCGTGTCGAAATTTTCGATGATTTTATTTGAGATTATTAAGGAAAATTCTCGGAAAATTTTCAAGTGGCAATGGACATAGGAGGTAGGTAATGGACTGAGGAACGGCAACCCACCAAGGACCCGACAGTTAGTCCATCATTTTCTTCCTTAGTCTATATGAACCAACCATGTCTACCAATAGGATCGCTCCATACTCCCTATGTCTTCTTTGTCTATCGCTTTGTCTATCAGTTTCAATATTCGGCCCGCAGTGTCTCTTGCGTGCAACAGATCCATTTTCTATTGGACAATTTGCTCTCTCTCTCCCCCCCCCTCTCTCTCTCCCTTTCCCATTCTCTAGTCTGTCATAAGGGGTGGTTTAGTTTCAATTAAGCCGGGCTCCAGGCTGCCCGAACTTGGCGAGTATCGACAAGCCCCCGTTTGACTTGTGAATGGAGTCGTTAATTACTCCGGGGCGGGAGGCTCCAGGCGCCAAGCAAAAGCGGCTCCTAAGTTCCCAAAGTCTGAATTCTCGTCCGTTGCTTTGCAAATTTGGCACCCGTTCCGGACAAACTGAAATTCTTCGCCCTTCCATTCTCATCTAATTTACCCTCACGGCCGCCCCTCTTCCCGCACGGACGAGTATAAATAATTCTGATCGGCTTCCTGTAAATCTGGTTTAGAGAAGAGACTTACAGGAAATTTTCTGATTATACACGGAATAAAAATGAGCACGAAGTTGTTGGACGATGTGGAAATTTTCAATTAATTGTGACATACCCCAATGAATTAGGTTACTAACCCAAGCATCAATCCACAGTGGGTTTGTTGTGCGCAAGAGATACGGCCAAATAAATGTACTCTTAACGTGTAAAATCTCACGAAAATCACGTTGAGCACATTAAAATAGTCTGAAATCTATTTCTCATAGCTTGCAATCTGCGTAGTTTGTAACACTTTTTTTCAAAACCGCAATGCTAAATTGCAGCAAACATGTGTCAACATTATGAGTGAATTGGTGTCATATTATGATTATGATGATACACACTCCTCTTTACATCGGATGTTGATGGACGTATCGATTTCTCTTTACATATTAACTAACCGCATTGTTAACAGACCAAATTACTGACTAAACCTCAGTATACTGCGCTCAACATGAAAATTCCATAACATCAGTATGGTCGTTTATTATGCGGATTTGAAGTAATATCTAGAATTAGATAGACTTGATAGTGACTTTATTATGAAGCATATGAAAATCACATAAAGGGTATTGCGAATGTACGTGAATATTGTTTAAAATGGTTATAGGACATTTCTTCAACGATTTTTTGTTCGAGCACTTGTTTTTTCCAGTAGTTAAGTCCACGCGTTTTTTCGGCAAGGGAGTTTTGGTCCACTTACCAATTATTGAGACCCAAAGTTAATCGGTCAACATGTAAATACAAACAACATTTGCTCACGACGTTTTTGGATGAAATGTATAATGTCTTGGAAGAATAAGGGTTTGCTCGTTTTTTGTTTGTTTGGTTGGCCAAACGGAAACAAATATATAATTGAGAATTTTGGCGTCAATCCACGAAGAAAAATTTACTAAAACTCTATACACCTCTTTGGTGCAACAGGACTTACTTATCTTTCAAGAAAATCCCATCTTCTTATACCTGAACCGGATGAACCTTTTGATTTTCCTTAGCTAAAGGCACTTATAAATTGTCCTATTCACGATAACTTCGCGACGGCGCCAGCCGCCAGCCGCGGCGCGGCGAATGGGCGACCAGCGTGACAACGCGGCCATAGGCGCCTACAAACCTATCAGGGATACTTCACGCATTGCGCAACGCGTGAAGTATCTCGTTAGGTTTGTAGGCGCTAGTGCGCATGTTGTCCTGTGTTAGGTTCTAATATTTACCTAAACTCGCGGAGTCAGCGTTTTCAACTCATGATTTTGAAATGTTTTCATGCTCTGCACGGATTATTCTCATTTAAATTGATGAAAAAAAAAAAAAAAAAACTTATTAAAGGAAAATACAACGCGTGTTTGAAAATATTAAGGTGGTTCCGTGACTTATTTTATGATTTACAAAGCTTTTTAATTTTTCTTTTATATTTTGTGCTTTTACTGTGCTGCAGCGTGGTGTATTCGCAGTCAAATGCTTAAAATTGGACGTGTTTGATTGTAAAAGATCGATGTAAAACGGGTTAAAACCAAAGATTGCGTCCTCCTTGGTTTTTTCTCTCTCTTTTTCATTTTTGTATAGTTCCTCTCAGCAAAAGTACGGCTCATTGAGATTAATATTGATGCCATCGCTTGGAAAAGGTTTTACAAATATTTGCCACATTTAAAAATATAATGTTCTTAAAATGAAGTAATATTATAATTTAAAAAAAGGTATATATGTATATATAATACGGTATATTTTAAATCGACAATTTTATAGATAGAAATGAAACCAAATATTCACCAATGAAAATTTGAAAGATGAATCAAAAGAAGAAAGTAACATTTCATTTAAAAAATGAGTTACCAAAACAACACCTTCTCTCTTAATTTTCTAATTCTATATTGTCAATATAATTTTACATATGGACTGAAATGTAACCTTTGGACCAAGTCACTGTTTTTTATTTTACGCGTGGACGTAAATTACTGGACTAAACAGGTGCCCGGACAAAAAATCGTTGATGGAATGTCTTGGAACCGTTTAATATTCCTAGAGCTGACTAATAGATGAAGACTAGATACTGATAGAGAGCCTGATAAACTGTAAAATATCAGTTACACGTGAGAGAACCTTCAAAAGACATCCTAACGTTTTAATTTTGACGAGGTTACACGAGTTTAAACTCATACAATTAACGTTCAATTTAGGGGCTTGGAGGACAATGCGCATAAGTGCAGTTTTTGAAAAAATTGAGATAAAAATGATTTCCAGTAAAACTATTCATAATGCATATTCTGTGAAAAATTCGCTCCCAAATTCCAATTTTTAAGCATCAGAAAGTCAGTTTGAACTTACTTTCCACCATAAGGATCCATGTAATTTCGAAACTCCAGACACGTGTTTCTCGAAATAGCAAAAACTGCACTTATGCGCCTTGTCCTCCAAACCCCTCGATTACAATTTTTTTCTCTGGCCTGCGAAATCGTTAGATTGCATATAGGCGATATTGTTCCTTGGCCAGCAAAATGTGGGACCTTAATTTTCCGCTCATCCATCAGAACGTGTGCCTCTGCCTGCTAATTAAAAAGAGCATGTAGGGAAACTTTTCTTGTTAAGGAGAGCCACTGAGCAAGGAGATAAATCTGTGTGTATGCAATGCGAAGAATTCAATGAGGTGAGCGATCAGAGGCCGAAGTGGTTGTAATTTGAAAATTCAGGAATGTATTACGTGCGTCCACGGGACCGGATATCCCGATATTCTATTTTCAGCGCGAATTCCAGTGCCTGCAAACACTCTTTTTTATCGGGTAAACACGGTCGAAACGCGATCTTGCACATGTTTTGGGTTTGAGCAGTGGTACCAGTGGCGTGGCGTGAATGATCGATTGTCGATATCTCGCCATTTGAAGCTATGATAAAGAATCGATTACTAAGGTGTTCGCTGCGAACACTCTAGTAATAGGTTCATAGGTTTGAGTGGCGTATCAATCGATTTATCGCAAAGCACGCCACGCCACTGAGTGATACCGACAAGAGCGGAAGAATCCTAACTGCCTCGACGGATTGCCCCTAAATTATACGACTTTGAAAAAAAGCCGCGGCGCACAGTGGATCGAGTCAATTTAGAGAGGTCGGAGATGAAATTCTTGACTAATACTGAAATTTTTGATGTTTGTTTCGTCACATTTCAAATTTTAAGGGGTGCTTTTGGAAGCAAATTTTACAAGGAACACAATGGAACCACTTTTAAAACCACACAATTGTGTAGAAATGGAGTTAAAAGTTTTTACAGTTTCCAAATTTTTTCCGACCTCCCCCATTGGCTTGATCAACTGTGCGGCGTTCGTCCTAATCCCGCAGCTGCTTGTTACATCCCCACGAAAATCACTGGCAAGAATCTAAAGTATGCAAAAAATTCCACGTGAGGACCTGTTCACGGAGAGTTTTTTTACGATTTGGAGTACACACCTAAGTGGCCAGTGTGCGATGATGTCATTCATGAGAAAAATGGGCTGAGAAACAAAGGGTTAACTTACTGCACAGAGGAAGGATAGAATGAAAATGGACGAAATTGAAAAAAGTGTACCATGAATGTATACCATCGATAAAAATCATAGCACACCAGATGACATGAATGTTCTATTTACTTAGAAAGTTATCTAGCTATTCACATATACAATCGGCTTTATTTCGGTTACTGCCCATCGTAGGTATAAAACATGTTTAAAAAAAAAAGGTTTATTTTTTAAATCGCCTCTCAGAATTTTCGAAATGTAGCTTCAAGACAGGATCCCTGTGAACCCGACTGCGAACGGCTTATGCAAGACTCTCTTTAGTTTCTGAGAGACATAAAAGTTAAGGTACTTCCCAGTTTGGAGTCGCGGAAGTCGTTGAAAAGAAACTCGCTTGATTGAAACCTGAACGGTTTGAGCCGTTAATCGATGTCGTTAACACCGCCATTTCCACCCCTGATTTTATTTGTTTGCCGGCAGCGTTATGAATGACCTATTTTCCATTAACCGGCGGTGGTGGAGGGGAGGGGAGGCACTCCGTTTTTCATCAATGCTCGACTTACGACTCATCCACAGCCCGCGCTCACTCGGTGTGCATCAATCCGTGGAAACCGACTCTCAACCACACTCAACACCGATACGGCTTGCCAGGTGGGTCCCAAAATATCCGGAGAGATTTTTCACTCCCACAAGGGTGGAATCTATGATTTGATAATGAGTCACTTGCGCGCTGGTCTCAGAATCGTGTTTTGATGCTCAATGGGTCAGTTGCGCTGGTCACAGAATCGTGTTTTGCTGTTTTACTCTTGCAGATCAACTGAAAATAATAAGATCTGTCTAAACAGCAACTTCCCACGTTTAATATTAACCGAGATATCGCGCCTTGAAAAAACTAGATTTAAGATGTCATCCACCGCGGTGGTACACTACCGCGGTGTATGACGTCAAAAACCCGACTTTTCAAAGGACGATATCTTGGTTAATATTCAAAGTAGAAAGTTGCTGTTTGGACAGATCTTATTATTTTCAGCTAGTCTATAAGAAATAAGCATTAATACACAATTCTGTTACCAGCGAAACCGGTCCATTTTTGTCACTTGGCTAAAAATATTAAGATCTGTTCAAACAGCAACTTTCTACATTCAATTAATATAAACCAAGATATCGAGCTTTGAAAAATTCGATTTATGACGTCATCCACCGCGGTAATGACACGTTTGGTTCATTCCACCTTGTTTTCATTCGAGTAACATGTTGAGTAACCAGAGTAAATAAGCGTAGCCCTGACTGATGAAAGCAAAGTGGAGGGAACCAAGAATGTAACTACCGTGGTGGATGACGTCATGAATCGAATTTTTCAAAGCGCGATATCTCGGTTAATATTCAATGTAGAAAGTTGCTATTTGAACAGAGCTTACTATTTAGAGTTTATCTACGAGACTCGAGCATCAAAACACGATTCCGTGACCAGCGCAACTGATTCTTTGTATAAAAAAAGGAGCTAACATTCCATCGCGGAAAAAAAATGTTTTCTGTGTAAAAAAAAGCTTTCAAGGGCCTCATGCATCTTTTCTATGTTCCCTTTTTTCCCATTTTATAATGAGAAAAATCGGGGAAAATTCCGTTTGTATCGTGACTGACAAATGAGCCGATTTGTAGTCTTTATGACGCAATTTTACAGTGGAAAGTTACAGCAGACATCCAGAATATCACGTAGGAATGTTCCCGTTCTTTGGAATGGGGACTTTCCCGAGTACGTGCTCAGGAATTCTGGGCTAAAGACTGTTTCCCCGGAAAAATTTGATAGAAAAGAAAAACACAATCACAATTCAGTAATTTTTTGGATACTTTATTCCATGTTAAGCATGATTCCCAGGAACTATGGTAGCCAGCAGTAGATTTCTGCTGACAGTGAATGTAAAACACGGCTTGCGGGCGTAATCAGACACATTTTGGACTCTGTCATAAAAGTAGTAGGCACCGGTTGTCAGCTTGACTGGGGATCATACGAGATGAGGAATAAGTGAGTAACTACGAATATCATTTTGTGTTAATGAAAACGACAAAATAGCTCGAAGTATGACAATGGTAAAAAACAGCATACAAATTGGTAAATTTTTGGATTTTTTAGGCTTTTTGTGCCATGGTTAAGCATTTTATGTGTGATGCTTACCATTTTTTGGTGTGTCATTCATACAGAAAAACATTCAAAGTGGTAAATGAGCCAGTGACTTTTGATCTTTGAACCATACAAAGGTGTCTAAACCTTGGTGATATAAGTCAAGAGGACATATAACCATGGCGATTCAAAAAACCAAAAAAAAAGTTCTACAAAGTAATCTCGCACGCAACAGACTTAATATTCAAAAATATTCAGGCTTCAAATTCTTTGGGTTACTTTACATTTAGAGTCCATACAAAATCGCATGAAAGCCCTCGTGAAGTTACTTCCTTAAACTCCCAGCACTCAAATCTTACTCTGTAATGTAAAATCATAAGAGTAACGCTTAACGCAAACGCATAACGCCTGAGGCGTTAAGCGTGAGGTGAGTTGGACCGAGAAACGGTCGGGGAGGGGGATAGGATAGCCCCCTATATAAATTTAAAATATTCGTGAAATAACTCATTAGGCAAGACGGGGGTCAAATCGTCCGATTGGCAGGTGGCAACACAGCCCTTCAGATGAAAAATGGTACACAGTCCGCATCCAATTGATTGCATCGACGGATAACGCGTCATTAAGGGGAACGTGTGGGGATGGGATTGAAAAATATTTCCTCCCTCCTGAAGCACGTCGGTTCATCACGATTCTCTGTCGATTGAAGTGCCACAAGGTATAAAAAGGCAGGATTTCAATCAAAAATTGGAAATTAAAGTTGAAGCCGCCAGTAGAATATGAAAGGCAGTGCAAAACCACTGCCAGAGTGCTCGTGGGTAACACAATTTTTATGAAAATTTGACAGTTAGAATCGCGAATCAATCCTGAAAAACAATCTGTTGGTTTGTGTTGGAAATATATCAAAAACAGTTGAGAAAAAAAATGAATAAAACCTCACATCAAACTTATAGGATAAGCCACCGACCAGCAATGATCTTTCAGCCGTAAAATAAACTACGGAGCCACAAATATTCTTTTCATTTGTTTTTTAACTTTAGATTTATGGATTAATTACACAAACAATGAGGAAAAGAATGGAAACTGAGAGAGATCTTTATAAAAATTCCCCGTTTGTGAACGGTATTTAATATTTGTGGTTACGAAACTGTACACGAAGTTGAAGTATATACTGTAGGTAAGGTAGGTTAGGTTAAATAAGTATAGTGACCGATTTAGTTAGTTAGTTAGTATATTTTAAGACATTCAGCGTCAAAGGCTATTAACGTCTTTACAGATAATTTTGAAAATGGGAGTATATACGAAAATTTAGATTTTAAATTAAGATAGGTGAAGATTTTCAGAATTTCGGTAGCAATACAGTCAAAAAGCCACAATGTACTATTATGGTAATGGTCATAGAAATCTAGTTTAAGCCTGTGACTAACCAAAAAACTCCAATCAATCGTTTATTTTCTGTGTCCCGGTGTTCTTTTGGTCGCACATTCAATGTTATTAGAATGGAATAGTTGGATTCTCAAGCTTATTTCGGCTATATAGTAGGACTGGCCTCATGTGAAAATCCAGATGGACACGAGTTCGGATTCCGGTAGGAGCGAAACATTTCCTTGAGACTGACGAGTTGGCTGAAATCGACTCCAACTCGCCTTTGATCATCTGATGAATTGAAAGCTCATAGAGAACGGATCAATTCGACTTCTATTTTCTGCGAACACAAAATGTAGCATCCAGTTGTATAGGTTAGCTGTAGGTTCCTGACGAAATGTAAGCTCAAAAAGCAGAAAGAATAACAAAAACAATTTGAAACACCGGCCGTATGAAATGCGTAGCATATCTTCTATTGCGAGATCAAAGCCACCTTTACGCTTCACCTACAAGATTCATTTTTCATGGAAATATAAATGCCGGGATATCAGGAACATACCGAGGTGAAGTTTGGAGTTCTTTTGGGGAAAACTTGAGAATTCCTTTCAAGGCCTCGAGTCAATGGAAAATGATTGAATTGTGTAATGAATTGACAACTCCGCTTCACGGCAGATGCAACTGGCAAGCCCAAACTGCATCCTTGAAAGTGCAACGTGTGCTGAAAATTAGCGATGATCACTGTGTTGCCAGATTCAACACAAGTGTCTGTGCTTTTTTGACGCAAAATCAAAGTCTGATAAATGCCAATAAAATAAACTGACATCAATGATCGGGGGCTGGCTCTGGCTCCTTTATTATTACTCTCAATGTGATTTTCAAGATTCCACAATAATTAGACGCATTTACTTGAGCGGGGTCTGTTGCAAGGGGAGATTTATGAAAGAACCTATTTGTTTAAGTGGATTCGTATTTTACGATTGTATTATAATGAGGAGTTGGAGCTTTAATGCTCAGAACCTTCCGCAAATGAAATACTAAGCGGCAAAACCATGAAAAGTCAACCAGACTAGAGGCGTTTTCTTATAAAGTTTCCAAATCAATAAACTTTTTACTTTCTCGCTCCCCTTACGGGTAGAGGAAGTATTGTTTACGTGGTGCTGTACTCATCTTGAAAACTATAAATCGTGGAAGATTTCCATACGTAGAAGGCTATACAGAGTCTCCACCTGCCTGTAATTTTTTCAATCGGATCTTGAATCGTTTCTGAAATTCTTCTCGTTTCTTTCCCCTCGTTTCAAAATGCACCTACCAAAATCTTCCTTGGATCTTATGTGCGTGCACATGTTATATTCTTGACAAAACGCGAGGAATTGTATTAGAACCTTTCTTCAAAGTCTCAATGAAGATAGATTTTTCTGTTCAAATGCTTCCAATTATTGCATTATGCCCTACGCTGAAAGAGTTATTACGTACTATTACAGCCAATATTACACGGCGTACATCGACATTTAGGTGAAAGGGCATTAAAGGCTCTCTCGCTAAACATTAGCCAACATTTATTTTTCGGAGGGATAAATAAAAATCTGAAGTATATGGAATTTAAAACTTTAGCCTCGCTTTAATTCTTACAGTGTATATTAATGTTTTAGAACGGTTTGGAGATGTATTAATTATTTTGTGCAAACATGTAATGAAATGCAGCTTTTGTCACTTTTTAATCGGAAAATTTCAGTCATTCGCATTTTATTACTTTTTGGAAGAAATTCAATGAATCTCCAATGCTACATGGAGATACAATTACTAAGGTGCCTTTTCAGGGTTGAGCATTGATCTGAAAACTGTATATTGCCGAAGTTATTATTATTCTCATTGAAAAGCAAGACGCCAAATTGCAATGCAAAATTGGTTTTCATTATACCACTTCACAACTTCAGAACTCCGTGATCTCACGACAAATGACCAAAATCAAAAGATTTTCTCCTGAATTCATTCCTATCATTCATCCTTCCGTATGTGGATCTGAATCTGAATGCTAACATTTTAGAGTCTTGGAGCTGCTCCAAGTAGATTTCGCAACAGCAAAAACTTCGAACCTTATATTATTTGCACCGTAACCTATGATGTCCCCTCCTGCCATGCTAAGGAAAAACTCCGTATGAACCTCCGCTGGTTGCCCAATTTCCTTTGATTAAATTCGAATTTTCAGGAAAACTCGTGAATATCATCCGTTCAATTTTTCAGAGAATTTTCTTTGTAATTATATCTAAATTATCTTAAAAATTTAAAGAGGAAATGTTCATGACTTTCCTAAAAAATGACCATTTCATCGGAGGAAATTTGACGACGTTAACGACGTTTTTTCTTAGCACGGCAGTCTTGCTCTCGAGCCAAAACTTCTGGAATGTTGACATTACAGGATTGGATTTAAATGATAGCTTTTTGGTGTGTAATGACCCATCGTCTTCGTTGACCTGCGGAGAATCATCGTGAATGAAATTCTACGAAGTTGGTGATTCGATGGACGCCATATTTTGTGTCAGAACGGCATGCGATATATATCGCATCAATTGGTTCCATTTTTTCAGCTACTCGGCATTTTTCTCCAGTTTAGAGATCGCAATTCTGTTGTCAGGAGACTTGAAGCACTCACTTACCAATTTCAACAAAGAAATTCAACGTAATAAAGGCGTGGTTTTTTTAGAGAGAAAATATCGGATTCGAGTGCAGTTTCGATATCAGTATCGAATGGAATGTTTTCTCTCTAAAAAAACTACGCCTTTAGTACGTTGAATTTCTTTGTTAAAATTGGTATGTGAGTGCTTTAGTCTCCTGGCAACAGAATTGCTATCTCAAAATTGGAGAAAAATGACGAGTAGCTGAAAAAATGGAACTAATTGATGCGATACATCGCATGCTGTTCTGACATAAAATATGGCGTCCATCGAATCACCTTAAGATGGTTTGCCTGTAGATTTGACACTGGCCATGAGCTGGACTTTCCTCGGCCCTGGGTTTTTATCCATTAAAAGATAACGAGATAGAGGCTGAGTGCATCGCCTTCCGTCCAGGTATCATTAATAATCATCAGCCAGCAGCTGACGCCTCCGTATCGTGGACCAGAATTCAAATAATGGGTTATCCAAGTCCCTTCCGTCGCGACCCTTCTGAAAATTGATTTTAAGATGCGTCTGGGCTGCAGTGTCCTAGATTGCCACTTGAGGTAGCTAGTGAAATTTTCGTCTATCGCTCATCCAATTGGACGGATTTATGCTGAAAGGAACTATGTTGTATGCAAACCCTATGCATATCGTCCCTTTTAGCTTAAATACGTCCGCAATTTATATCGCTCATCCAATATTAATGCAGGAAACGTCTCGCATAATGCCGTGCACTCCCGGAAAAAAGTCGAGAGATGGTCTCCGAGAAAACTCTTCGAAGTTCACAGAGACCCGAGATTCTATGATCGCGGTGTCATCTTAGAGCTGATCTTCAAGACAATGAGGAAAAATAAATCGATAACATTTTGACATTTTGCGCCATAAGTATAGATACGAACCGCAACAATTTCAAATTTTGTATAGGTTTTAATGTTCAATTGCAGTATTTTGCCGGCCTAAAATTAATAGCCATTGTGGCATGTTAGAAATTTACACAGTAACGCTCGGTACTGCATTTTACAGTGTAAATGAATATGTGTTGATTAAAGGAGGAGATCATTGTTTCATGAGGCTAATGATATTTACCAAGGGATATTTACCAAAATACGTATCTCCGATAACGACGTTGCAAGTATTCCTTTTATGTTCTGTTTCTTGCTCAAAGAAAACTTACCTACCTCCAGTGTGATTTTTAAGTGTTTTGAGAATTTGCATCACTCATTTTAACTTTTTCTTAAAAAGTTTTGAGGAAGGATTTTCTTTAAATATATGTATAAAACTTGATTGGACATTTTTTTGAAAAGTTGTATAGGGAATGCATGTACACAGTTTTCCATTTTGGCCATCGGCTTTTATGATTATAGACCCTGGATCTTCTACACAAAGAGGTTGTTCCAAAAACGCCGATTTTGCCCCCCCCCCCCTGGATTTGGCCCGAACTAAAAGGTAGTACCGCATCATTTGGGTTAGTAATTTAATGTATCGGGGTGGTACCACAATTAATTGGGGCACTACCACAATTCATTGGAAATGCCCGTGTTATCCAGCAACCTCTACTTCTTTTTTTCCGAAAACCCTTAGGGAATCAAGGTTTTCCCTGCACTGAATCTCCTACATTATAAAATGTAGTGAATGTTTCGCTGAGGGATTCAACACTTTTTCTCATGAAACAGCGTTTATCTTGGCCCGATAACAGCTGATAAATATTGCAATTAGGCCGTAAAAATGCACGAGTCGAGGTCCTAATTGCGGTGAAATTCGCTCGACACGATTCTCATCCGTCATTATTTTGTGATTGCGATGATCTCCGGAACGAAACAGATAAAGTTGTGTTTAGGACTAACTGTGCGGTAACTCGGTGTATTTAGTCTCAGGACACATATGAAGTTGCCTCTTATGTTGCACTTTTTAACGCTAGAGTGCACTTGCCGGCAGTAACGTGTACCGGGGTAAAAAGTCGCGTTAAACGAACCGCGAAAATTGATTTTACGGCGGAGTAGAAGCACCGCCACAAGTCCCGAGCGGGGATTGAAGTGTCACGGAGAGACAACTGATCTCCTTGGGAAGAAATTTAATAAAGTCAATGTAGGGAAGGTAAGTTGCCGCACACGATTAGTGCACAACATCTTATTCGAGCTCTATAATTGCACTGTTGAATTTCCACTTATGCTGGCACGATAATCTTCTAGCCGCGCCTGGCAAAATCTGCAGTTTCGTAAATTTAAAGTTGAATTACTTATCTTTAATACGTTTATTCACACCAGTCGACGGGTCAGTGGGGCAATAGCTAAATCCAATCGGGTTTCTCTATACTATTTTATGCTCGGTTTCATTGTATTTACTCTCTTTTATCTTCAGTATCTATAGACCTGGACAACGTTGACCACAGTTCTGATTTGAATCAGTGAGAACGAAAACGCACCAACTCGGTAACTCGAAAATGCTCAATTTCCATGAAGGACAGTTAATTTACAGAGAAAGGTCATTGAAGTTAGGTCGTCTGTTCCAACTTGGACCTTTAAAGTCTCCATAAGTACTTGTCTTTCGGCAGCAAAAATATTTTTTTAAGGTAACTTTTTCACCTAATGTGCAGTTTTGTGTGTGTTTTGATTATTTTCGGTGCTGGGTCCACAGTATTTTGCGCTTTAGCCTTTTTCTTCCTGCAAAATAGTGTGAGCCCAACACTATTTTAACACCTCGTTCATATTGAAGTACATATATGCATTATGAAATGCGCAAAAATGAGAGATAACCCCAAGGTTGAAATACTCATTTAGCTATTTAACGCACTCTCTTATGACCGCACGGTAAATGTGACGTATTTTTAGGGTGTGTTTACCAGTAAGCGAGTATTTAAATACGTGTTCAAAATATAAAGAATGAAAGAAAAAGTGCACCGTCGCAAACGGAGTAACGCGGTTCGCACTCTCGCCATCGATCTCTGATTTCCTCATCGTGATTTCCGTGCAATTTGACCTGTTTTGAGGACACTCAGTCGGTTACATCTCTTGCGTGCAGTATGACGCGTTGAAAATCAGGTCATACACCGACAGTCGATTTTTGGCCCTTATTAAATTGGCGGCGAGTTAATTTTTCATGCGTCCCGTTGCAGGCTGCACAGGGTTGTCGGGTGAGATGCTACACCGGCGCCGCACAGTGGATCGAGTCAATCAGAGAGGTCGGACATTCATTTTCTCACTAAAACTGCAACATTTGATGTTTAATATGTCACATTTTAAATCTTAAGAGGTGCCTCCGGAAGACAATCTCACGGGGAAACTATTGGAACCGCTTTTAGGACCTCAAAGTTTAGTATAAACGGAGTTATAGGCGTTTAAAGTTTCCAAATTTTGTCCGACCTCTCCTACTGACTCGATCCACCGTGCGCCTTACAGTGGATCGAGTCAATAGGACAGGTCGGACGAAATTCGGAAACTTCAAACGCTTACAACTCCGTTCATACATAACTTTGAGGTTCTGAAAGTGGTTACATTGGTTTTCTCGTGAAATTTTCTTCCAGAGACACCCCTTGAAATTTAATATGTGACGAAATGGACATTAAAATTTGCAGTTTCAGTCTAAAATTTCATGGCCGACCCCTCTGATTGACTCGATCCACTGTGCGCCGGCGCCGACCGCCGACCGGCCCAGGAGCGTCGCAACCCGACGGACAGAGGCGATATTCAAATAAGAGAAGTGGGAATGGGAACTAATGGTCGAGTTGAGAATAGAATATCGAGCGGCTCATGCTACAGCGTGATAACCGTCTACCCCCTCCCCCCCGCCCCATTCCGGGTGTGTAAGGCAGTTTGAGGTTTGACGGCACCCTGCAACCCCCGCGCCGCCATCCGCGGTAAACAATCTCGCGAATTATGCCTCTTCTCGTTGTAACAATAGGACACTTTAGCTCGTTTCGCTACTTGGACGGGGATGCTTTCGGGAATGTGAATCGGTCCATGTGCAAATTTAACATGCTATTTTCTGATAAGCCCTCCGGCCCATTAGGATGCCTACGATTCGTGGCTCACAAGACTCACGAACGGGTTGTATGAGGAAGGGCGTAACCGCCACATTTTCAGAAAGTGAGTTTTCGATGGAACACAATTCTTTGAGAATGAACGCATACAGACACGGAAAAAATGAAATCGCAGATTTCACAATTTTGTAGTTAAAAACGTGTCCGCCATGTTTCAATGTAGATTTCACAATTAGAAAAATGCTAATTAATTTAACCACCCCCATCGTTGAATTAGCTTTCCACTATTGTAAGATGTGCATCCGAAACATTTCGAACATATTTTTTAACTATTTAATTGTTAAATCAGCAATTCATTTTTTTCGTGTACTACCGAGCGATTATACTAAAACTTCTCTATAACTCTTTGATGCCCGAGACTTTTTTTACGCACAGTTCAAAGTAAAATCAAACGAACCCGTATCATCAAATACATTAATTTTGCTATTTTTCTAAGTATTATTTAATTTATTTCTATTTTTTTAATGGAAAGACATACTTTATAGGAAATATTCATCGTTTTCGACACATACTGACACTTTTTCACACCCTGTCCTCATCCAATTTATGTAACCTCCCCAAAAGAGAGAGTCGGGTCAATTTGTCCCTGCTTGGGATTCCTAGGTGTGTTCGTCAATAAATTTTTTTAGATAAGACATAACTCTGGCAAAAATACTAATTTTTAGACGTGCGTCCTCCATGGCGCTTGAGAGACTTCTAAACATTTTTTTTTTTTTACTTTTTTATCGTCTTATAAGAATGATTTTCAATTTGAGCTGTGCTGCTCACATAGTCCTTAAAGCACCACTATATATATGGCAAACAGAACCAACACAAAATGAAAATAGAGCAAGGAAAAGGACGCGCGTTGACGACGGCGCAGAGATACAACTATTCATACTCGATGGATGTCCGTGTTGCGTCTGCAAAATTGAAGGCGCGCTGGCGCTAGGCGTAGACTCTTCTAATGCTCTGCTACATGCTGCTATAGAGATATCACTTGAATTCGAGAAAAAAGTTAAAAACGAGACCCGATTTTAGCACGCCTCGGGTCAATTTGCCTCAGCTTGCTAATCTGAGGGTAAAGCGTCTTTAAGAACATCTGAATATTTGCTCCAGTTGGAAAGGGAATACTGTTTAGTCAAGATGTACCTTTCAATTCTTGACTGGATTCCCACCCGAGCAATGTCTCCACGATTAAAATTTATAGAGGCTCAAAATGGATAATGTAGCATCGCGTCCAAGATATTGGACTCCATTCTCATCCTTGATATACTTGCCTGCTCCAACGAACTACACCTCTAGAATGGCTGACCAGTGTTAGAGACCCGGACAAAGACATAAAGACGGAGTGCTCGTATCTAAAAGCACGGGGAAAAAGTGAAGCTAGGTTCGGCGCTGCGCGTTTGTGTGAGTGTGTAAATGAGCGCGGGAATCCATGGCGGCAAACGGAAATTTGATTTGAACTTGTCCTCTTGATTTTTCCTTATTTCTTCTTCGAAACGTGTTTTAAATGCTTAAAACGATTATATTAAGAAAGTTNGATTGAGGTTAGCTATACTTGGGCTCCCACCCCCCTCCTGCCTTCAAAAACCGGCCCATGCGCGTTACGCAGGTTTGCTATCTCGCGGCCATTCTAGAGGTGTAGTTCGTTGGCCTGCTCATCTCGTCTTGAGATCTTGGACTCCATGTTCATCACTAAACTTCTCACTTCTTTGCTTGAGCCTGGAGTCCAAAAGCAAGCATACCTCCCTTAGTTTTAAAGTTTATCATGAGAGGAAATCGTATACTTTGCTTTCTAATCTATCTTGAACTAACTTAACCTAACTTAACCTAACCTAACCTAACCTAACCCAACCTAACCTAACCCAAGCAATGCGCAATTTTTTCCGAAGACACTTATTTTCTCCTTTATTTCACAAAAATTGTCTTAATAAATTTTTGGACCCTATGCTCGTGTATTGTCAGAGAATACAGCTGCATCTCACTATTTTGGACGCTATGCTCACTTCGATTTTCCAAAAAAATGAGCCCTAATTAAAGTGAGCACGGATTCCAAGATCTTGGACGTGATGAGCAACCGAACGTTATATAGCTGAGCATGGAGTCCAATAAGTAGAAATCAAAAAAACACAACTTGAGTTGAGTGACAACATGACAAACATGTGTTGAGTTCTCAACACAATATCATGGACGCGATGCTACATTACCCTCAAAATGTGCGCGATATGAATCGATCGGTGCAGGCCGGCAACTAATGCAACATTGCAGCTTGACTAGATTTGAATTCAGTAGCACAGCTCAACCGATTGCTACGATTGTTGAGTGTTGCAGCTCAAAAAAGAGAGGCACCTTTTTTTGGATCTATACCATACTGCCGTGCAATGGAAGAACGCCGCATGAACATTCAAGAGTTGCCAAATTTCATAAGATAAAATGTTTATTTTTGAGGAAAATTGTGGATATTTTTCCTTGAAATTTTCAGACACTTTAGATCAAATCTGAAACAAAATTATCTGAGAAATTGACAGAAAAAAATTCAAAACTTTTCCGGAAATTAATCGATTTGCTAGAGGAAATTTGGCAACGCCTGAAGGTTCATACGGCGTTTTTCCTTAGCACGGTGGCATGGTAGATTGATATGTTAGTTGGTTCCCTACATCTGTCGAATCATATTGCACTCATTTTGAGCTTTTGTTTTGATCGTCGCGTCGGAGCACAGCTTATGATCCCTAAACGCTGCTGACGGGGAAACAGGAATTTAAGTGCGGAATAAGCTAATATTTCAATATTCGAGGCTCGGCGCAGGGATCCCGTTTGTCGGCGGAGTCCGCGGGTTAACAAAGACAAAGCGCCCTTCGATTCGGGAAAACGGGCGACCTGTTGTGCAGCCGGGATCCGGCGACCTATCCCTTCCCGCCGAGCCGAGCCGCGTGGGACCAATAGCAGCGGTTGATTTATTCATTCGCCAGTAATGAGACGCTTGAGCGGCGATCCGATCGAATCGATAGGCGGAAAGTGCGAAACTGACAAGCGCCGGCCGTGTAGACCGCCGGAAGTACGCCGACGTGTCAACCGCGGCCGCTCGCCCTTGCAGGCGCCGAAAAACAGCCGCTCAACAGGTCACGCGGAACATGCGATGCTTGCATTTTTATAAATACCTTTGAGATTGGGTATGATCCATGAAACCAACCAGTGGCGTGGCGTGAATTGCGATGTATCGATTGTTATGCCATTTAAACCTATGATATATAATCGATTATTAGGGTGTTCGCTGCGGACACCCTGTTTATCGATCCTTTTCCATAGGTTTAAATGGCATAACAATCGATATATCGCAAAGCACGCCACGCCGCTGAAACCAACCTGATTTACGGTAGGGCGAAATCACCCCCGGCCGAAACGCTGTCACGATTTTAGCTTAGTCCTAGTCTGCCTTGATGAGGAAGAACGCCGTATGAACATTCGAGGGTTGCCAAATTTCCTTCAATAAAATTTTTATTTTTGAGGAAAGTTATGAATATTTTTCCGTGAAATTTTCACGAACTTTAGGTGGAATTGCTAACAATATTATCTGAAAAATTGAAGGCAAAATATTCGCAAGTTTACCAGGAAATCCGTATCTTATCAACCGATATTTGGCAACGCCTGAAGGTTCATACGGCGTTTTTCCTTAGCACGGCAGCAGTGTCAGCAGTTCCAGCTCGTGTCACGTTTCATTCCCCATGCCTATAAATTCACTCTACGAGGTGAGTTCTGAATTGAATCGTTGCAAACGTTGATCAAAACGAAACGAATAACATCTGTTTTTCACTCTTGTCGACCGTTTTTCTGGTTAAGGTTCACTGGTCGGATTCAATTAGGATCGGCCTAACTACATCGAATGTTGCCTGATTTTTGTGTCATTTTTTTAGGGCAGAAAATCGTGAACTGTAACAGTCTTACCTGAAATTTTGTGACAATATGTTGAATAATATAAAAAAAATCAGAGAAAGTTTCAAGATGTTATGTTGTTCAATTCTATACACTGAAAAAAATTCTCGGCGTTTTTACCAAGGTCCGTTGGTATCTTTACCATCTCACTTTGGCCAAATATTTTTATATTTAAATTTTGTTTTAATATTTTTTTACCAATTATTGGTAATTTTACCAAGACAGACTGGTAAGCTTACGTAAAAACCGGTATTTTTTCTGTTTTTTCAGGTAAGATTACCACTTTTATTGGTAATCAATTCCCGGTAACTTTGCCATTTTATCTCGGTAATTCTACCACAGTCGATAAAAAATATTGGCGTTTTTACCAAGGTCTAGTAAAATTACCGAAAAATTTCAATAATTTTACCGAGATTTCTCGGTAAAATTACCGATTCCATTAATGGTAATTTTACCAAGAAAAAACTGGGATCAAATGGACCCCTGAATTCTTGGTAATTTTACCCTTTTCTTCGTAAATACACCGAGATTTTTTTTTCAGCGATTTACTAAAAATTGAAAATACTCCCTCTCCTTCATCACAAAATAGCTGTGAGAAGCGCTGTAAGCTCAGCTACTCGGAGTGAAACATTTTCGTGCACATTTTGAATTGCTCATTATGCGATGAAATAAAGGTTTAATCATTAATACGAGAGAATAAAGGGGACTATACCCGCTTTTCCCCGGGATCTCCTTCCCGACGAACCAACCTCGCTCCCAGAGCGACCTACTTCATTTTAATCCGTTCACCAAACACCGAGCAGGCAACCTCGATCGATGAGTGTTGCGTTTGAGTGGTGAGCGGTGAGCCTCGGAAGCACCCTCCATATCGTGACCTCTGTTGCCTGATGGCTGGTGTGCCCTCGCCGATTCGACAGTGTCAGCCTGCGAAAGAGGGGCGTTTTGTGGCATAGCCTGGAAACTGTGCTACTCGCAATGCCTTCAAAAACTCCCGCAACAACCTTTTGTTCACGACCGAGAGCAGGGTTGCTATTTTATCAGGACATGCGACGTCTCTCGTGTTGGAAGCAAAGAAAGGGTTTTCCAGACGGAGCGCTGCCTCGCAGACATGCATGTTATTCGACAGGTATCGTCTTTTTCCAGGTGTTAGCATAGAGAGAGGTTATGCTGATGGAAGGATCCAATTCGATTCAATTCTTGGACTGGAAAGATCCGAAAGTGATATCATTTCATGAATGGCAACGTAGATGGAGAGGGGGCTTCAGGTTGGATTTCTCAGCGATGCTGAGGAGAAAACTCCAGGAACAAAAATAAAGGAGACTTGAGATGACACCCTCAAGCATTACTTGTTGCGATGAGATGTGAATCTCTTCACAATATTTTATTCTAACTCATATTTTTTAAAAAGGAACATGGCCATTTTGGGATGAATCACGGACAGCGTAAGTATACATACATCCCAGGGCTCATAAAATAATAGCCTTATTCCTCGTGTAAAAAGTTTATTGACGAAAGATGAGGAGTGAGAATGGCGGAGACGGACATTGAATGAGCAGAAAAAAGAGAACCAGTAACTTCCACTATCCATCTGCATTTAGATTGAGAAAGAGGTATAAATCACTTGCGATATTGTTGTCTTCATTCCATTACAATTTTCTTGTGCAGTCTTTTTGGATGTAATAACGTTATGTTCGGATTTAACTGTTTCCTTGAAAATTTTAAAAACATCTCGTGTGACCGAAAAAGAAGTACAAATCTTTAGCTGAAATAATCTTCAGTTCTCCACTGGTTGCAAGTCGCAAATCATCGAGTCCTCGAAATTAGCTCTAAAAATAGACCAACTTAAATTCTCACCAAATTTCTCAAGAAAATGCACAGAAATTCAAACTGGAACTTTTAATTTTTGTGTTTTAAAAAATTAGTCTAACTGTTCACTATTTTTAAGCCTTGCCTTTAAGCCTTTTCAACTAAAACCCTTCAAAAATATTTGTAACCAACCACGGGAAAGCCACCTCACAGGCGAGGACTCTCGAATTGAACGTATTTCTGCCAAACGGAACTATGTGCATAATGACATGAGCCCTGAGACCCATGAGATTATATGAATAATAGGGCTCACGTCATTATGCACATAGTTCCGTTTGACAGAAATACGTCCAATTGAATATTGGAAGCATTGCATAGGGTAGCTATTCACATAGAATGTATCGTAAAAAATACCAAAAATGTCTAATTAAACAAGATATAACTTCATTGAGGGGTTCGTGAAGGTGCCGAAGGATGTTGATAGATCTTTATTAGATCTCCTCATAGATACGTGTTTTATTATTTCTTTCAAATAAAATAATTACGTAACATTTTCAAAAATTCATTCATATTTTACACATTTAATCATTCGCAAAATCATTATGTTATATTATTTTTTTACTCTCTGTTCCTTACTACATTTCTTAAAGTAAGATCCTTTGTTGTGCCTCATGTGCAATGCAAATGGAAAATACCAGGGATGTCCCTACCTTTCTAACTCTCTGAGAGGTTACTTTTTACGACCAAAGGGCTTTCTGTTCAAAACAAGGGTATCATATCCCGCTCGTTTTAACTGACGTCTGTGTAACTTAATCTCCTTCTAATTCGGAGAGCCGCAAGTTGTTTATGTTTAAATTTTCTCACAGATATGAGCTCTTCATGGACTTTTAATTACGATGAGCTTTAAGTCAAAATAAAAAATCGGACTAAACCCGCCATTAGGCCTAAAATTGAATTTTTAAAAGTAGAGGATAACCATGGATGTCAAGTATAAATAATTAATGAGGATAGTCCAGAGGCCACTTTAAAGCCATTCTAATTAAATTCATTTGGAGCATCATAAACTTCTGTTAAATTTTATGAGGTGACGCAGTGATATGTCCGTTACGGACGATAAACTTAATGTACGTTTTGTTCACATTTTGCAACGAGGAACCACAATTCCTGACTAATTTTTAGAAACAAAAAGAAAAAATAGAATATATTGATGATAATATGCGAAAAATGCGGATATCATTTGCAGCGATTAAAAATCTCCGATTATATCGGACTTTCATTTAGCAATACTAATTCAACCGCCTTTTGCAGTTTTTGTTTGATTCCTTTAAAACAAAAGAAAAAAAATTGCAGGGAATTTAAATTGAAACCGTTTGTTAGTTTTTCTTTTAAAAATGTAGCATGAGTGGAGACTAATTGTTGAGAGAGAGTCACTTTTTTACTTTAGACAGCAATGTATGTCATGTATACTTCAAACAGATAGATTACATCATGGGTGAGCTAGAAATTGTGGTTTTATAATGTAAAATGTGGTCCGTTCATACCACCGCTAGAATACCACTATTCGTGTTCAATGGATGTCCGTGTTGCGTGTGAAGTAAATGAAGGCGCTCAAGCGTGTTTGCCTCTTCGGTTACATGCATCTGGACAGCACCTATTCCCTTAAATTTTTTTCAGGCAATCCGAAGTCAGAAAATTTGTCAGTATTGATTCATTGGCTGGTTCATGTGTCTTAGGGATATCTTGCACGATCTGACATGAATGTTCTCGCGGGTTTTCAACAATGTATTCAAGAGACAGGCGTTTCCAGTGTTTGAGTACAATTGAGAGGTTTGCGGTCTATTGAATCTACAGAGCATTATTGGAGTGCTGGTTCACCTCCACTTAATCGGCGAATCTCTTGTTCCTTCCTCCATTGTGCTGAGAGGAGTCTATGATCGAATAATAGAATATGAAGTGATTTTTAAGGGCAGGTGAGGTTTAAGGACCCGACATACAGTAACCCTTCAACCGGAGATGTGACACTTCTCCCAGGTCAATACACATTGAAGTTTAAATTATCCTCTTTTGACCTGATGTCGGTTCAAACTTGACTCAAAAAGTCTAACGCCAATTCCCCCTTTATATCAAATTACGAACGCCACTGGGTCTGTTGCAAACATTTACTGGAGCAAAACCAAAATAAAATAAATTATCATGAACAATGAGTTAAAAAGTATTACAAGCATGCCAAGGAAACCTGATATTTACTCCTAACTCCATAATCTGCATCGATAATTTGTGCATCTTTGAGTTTCCTTTTTCAAGAAGGGTACTGTGGCGAAGACATGAATCGATACATGAGTCACTTCAGCATCACGCAAAACACAAGGTCTCCCAATAAGTAAGATTTATTTCAGTCACATAGTCTCAGCTTTTGAAATAGCTACTTTTTTTTTTTTTAGATTGACTTACATGTCGCTAAGATATTCAAAATTTTTTGCACCCATCTCTGGTGTGTGCTGCGCATTTCCGCATTTCATTTCGAGGCATCCATAGTGCTCTCAGCAAAAAGAAAGATAAAGTAATCGCGTTTGGTTTCACTTTTCCACGTAACCTCCTTCTATTTTCACGACTTTTTCATTGCAGGATACCAGTTTTTCTATCCTATCAGCAAAAAACTCCATCGGCTGCTTTCGAAGCCGACTGTTGACGTATTTTATCACCTCTTCGTCGCTACTGACGCGGCGTAGTGTTCACCAACATCCGATTTGTGTCATCTCGAAAAAGAATCTTGCGTCTTCTCCAAACCGCTTACGTCAATATTTTGAGCTGTTCTTGAGGTATTAAAAATTACCCATACTTTTAGTCAACCCTGTGTAAAAGATAAAGAAAAAAGAAGAACCTCTTCGTCTTCATTTTCTCAGCGAAGTATTGAAATGGGTCCGTTGCAAGCAAGAGATACAGCCAATTAAATACACTTTTTAAGGAAAAATTCGGAAAAAAGGAAAAAAGCTAGGAAAATTTATGTACCATAATTAAAGTGAAAGGCAAATAACAAAGTGTTAGGAAATAGATGTGGCAAAACCAATATTATTAGTAGTCATCCCTTCCTGATTCGATTTTCCGTCGAGCACCTTGACGGACGTAAAACTATGAAGAGAATGCACAATGCAGGCCTTTCATCCATTGTCGGGCCCTGCCTCAGCCTATTCGATTTACCCAAAGGTAGCAGAACGGTTGACAATATTGTCTTAACTGAGATTTAGGGGCGGTTTCTATTAAAACAGGCGGCCCCGATGAACCGTCCGAACTTGGCGCTATGAGAAGTTCGTAAACTGCTCAAAACGGACAACATTGAAATTGAAACGGGCGGCGAGGTAAGAGCTTAGACGTGTTGCCGGATTTACCGGTCATTCCTCCGATTTTACGTTCTCAGCGCCATCTTTCGCCGAGATTCGACAACCTGGCGCGAAAGTTTGATTAATGCTCAAATCTCACGATCGAGCTTTGACACAAAGTGCGCTAAACGTTTCGATAATGTGTTTTGTCCCGGGGAACTTTGTTCGCTCCTCGCGATAAAAACGGCGGCGCGGCGAGGGAGCCCCATCAGTGTCGTGGCGTGAATTGCGATGTATCGATTGTCATGTCATTTAAACCTACGGTAAAGAATCGATTCTTAAGGTGTTCGCTGCGAACACCCTGTCTATCGATCCTTTTCCATGGTTTAAATGGCATGACAATCGATATATCTCAAAGCACGCCACGCCACTGAGCCCCATTCTTCAGCCGCCGTCCACCGTGGTGACGCGACGGTGGTAAAGGTCGAGAAAATTCACCGCACGTTTTGTTTCCGACGAAAAAATGGGTCGCGCCGACGCTACGCGCACTAGCTCTCCTATTATTAAACTCGAGGAGAAAAATGGATCGACCGGGCTGAGAATTTGCACAAGAAAGTGTTAGTATGGGTAATATTATTAAATACCATTAATCTTGCCTCTTTGACTTCTCGTCTGCTGTTTTTTATATCTGCTCATAATGTTAACAAGGAAGAAACATAAGACAAGAGAAAGGCTAAAATATTAAAGAAGAAAACGAAATGACTTTTTGGTGCCTTGAGCCAATATTATCGGCAGCTTCAATCAAATGGAAGAGAAATCGAAATATGGCTAAGGTACACCAAAAAGCGAAAGTTTCTCTACTTTAGATCTCAAAATGTGAATTTTAGAGTTAGCTCGTCTATTTTTTTCTCGAGAAGTATCAGCAGCTAGTTCAAAAACAAACCGAAGTTGAAACGTGCGTACTCTCAGCTTTGAAATGAGCCAAAGTTTTTTATTTTTTTTTTAAAAAACTTAGTAGATCGACTTGGTCCCCAAGTCGCAGAGATATCATGGATGATCCACATCCGCTCCTCTTTCAAGAATACCAACTTTTCATACGCCATGCGGAGCTTCACAGGAAAAGTAATTTTAAGTCTGGGAAAGAGTAAATTGCATGCCGTTGTCATCTCGTTGAATAAAGTTAATAGATTCTTAAACAACATTTTATTCCTTTTTTTGACGTAGTCTACTATAATATTGTCAAATTTTCCACAATGGTTCAACGATTCCCGTGTGCCGGTTGTGTAAAACTTTCGGCGCGCATACGCAGTATACCGCATTTGCGATCGTTTCGACGTTGACGACGTTGACGACGGCGCAGAGATACAACTATTCGTGCTCGATGGATGTCCGTGACGTATCCGCAAAATTGAAGGCGCGATGGCGTGAGGCGTGTACTCGCAATGCTCCACTCTAGGCTGCTAGTGAGGTGTCACGTGTTACTAACGATATAGAAACTGTCGATTGGTGGTGGCCCACGAGGAAACGTAACACACATGGAGCGGTCGTTCCATAGGCAGGCAGGGAATGGATCTGTTCAATTTTCATTCTCGTCATGTTAAAAGAGGGCATACGTTTGGAAAAGAAGCCTGTTTGGAAAATCCATAGATTCTCTGCAGCGTTTCTCTGCAACCTTTGGAAAACTGTAGCTTGTTAGAGAGCTGCAAGTAAGTAAAGAAGAACGTTTATTTAACTCCGAGGAATTGACTTTAAGTTAAATCCGCACAGATATAACTTGAAAAAAAAAATTCTACAGTTGAATCAGCACTGCTTTAACTAAAGAAAAAAAATGTCTACAAGATACGGCGCTTAAAGTCAAAATAATGACCCAAGAAAATGTTTTTTTCACTGAAAGGAGATCTGATCTCAGCTGGAGAGCCAATGGTGTGGACAAGGGGGGGGGGGGTGCAGGGGGCCTA